>JAHHUM010001735.1:302500-889972 GCA_036173005.1 Crenichthys baileyi
GCGCGCTTGTTTATACAAGGTTTCACCATAAAAATATGCAATAGTGAGTGTGAGGAGCCACAGACCCGCCCCCCTGGACCCAGGACAGATATGGAGGAGATCCGGGCCACAGACATCCAAAGACCCCCAGAGCACAGGAACCCCAGGAGAACCACTGCCGGGACTACCGTAACCCCTCCATAGAGGAGCAGGGGAGAATCCTAGGGGAACCACCCAGCAGCCACAGTGCAGAAGCCGCAGGGAGCTGCAGCGACGAGCCCACAGGCCCCGCCGGCAGCCGTCTACGCCCGAGCAGATCCAGCCACGGACCCAGAGACCCGAGACTCCGGGACATATCACTCCCCAAGCAGGGGCCCGACCGAGCCCAGGGCTCCAGGCCCCGGCAAGCAGCCCCCAGGAGTGGATAATATTCAAATCTAGTTGTTTTTCTTTAACTCTGAGATGAGTTTCCCTTGGACAGTGACTAGCCTGCTTGTCTGTCAAAGTAAATTCTTTCGATCAAAATCAACAAGAGAACTGTCACATCATCTCATCAGTGTCCCTCTACACAGTCACAGCTCTGTCTTGTGGCTCGTTGAATCAATTTGTCCACACAAGGGGAAGCCTTAAGTTCAAAAACAACCACCGGAGCAGAGTAAGCCACATCATGTGGAAAAACTCCTTGGGTGATAAAGGTACTTATAACCCTACATATATTTATGGATACCATTAAAAACAAAACTGCTATAAAGAAAATAGCTGACTTCAGAGCAAAAAGCCTGAAGGACCCAATTTTCTCCTGAAGCACCTGATGGACACTCTGACAGGCGAATTGCTTTCCAGCACCAATTTTTGGGGCATGAGAAAAATGGTCCACACAGCCGGTATGTGGTCTGAGATGAGTCATAAATCTTGTTTTATCTCCTTCGTAGTGGTAGCAGAAAGGGATGAGTTGCTTTTTTCCCCCATCTCATTCACATGTCTATCTGTCTGTTATCTGTGCCCTTGAGCAAAGATTACTGATGCCCTGTCTTTGATATATGACACATCACACAGAGCAGCTTTTCTTCCAGTGAATTAACCCGGAGAGACAGGGGAGAAAAAATGCAAACCTGACTGCCATCAGCGAGGGTGGTTGGGGGGGTTCACACTGTACCTTTGTGTTCTTCTGGCCCCCTACCTTCTTTATTCATGTGATCATCCCTACCCTCTTCCCCTATGGGCTGTGGATTTCCTGCTTTCTGATACTGAGTAGATTGGTAGCAGAATGCATCACGACTCCCCAAGTTTAGTGGCAAATTGTTTGTCTGACCTCTGCACGTCCCTGCATTTTATAATCTAGTGTGTGTCACCACTGTCTAATCCCTATAACAAATGGCCCCTGTCAGGTCCACCCTCCTTTATCAGAAGCAAGAGGTAAGACGAGGACGACTGTAAGGAACTACACAGGAGGAAATCTCATGCAGAGAAAAAAAAAAAGAGGATTTCAAGTGAGTGATGAGAACACAGATTCCCATAATGTTGCCTCAAGAGCAGAAAAAGGCAGCAGACAGAAGGCAGATATTGCACAAACAAATGGGAGGGATGTTGAGGCCGCTTATAGTGCCTTGCAAAAACATTAATGTAATTATGATTATGATTATGGAATTTTATGCGATAGACCAACACAAAGTAGTGTTGATTGTAAAATGGAAGGAAATGATATGAGAATTAAATTTTTTTCTTCACAAATACAAATCAAAAAAGTGTGACATATATATTTATTTAAGACCCTTTATGCTGTTATCCCTAAATAAAATCTGCTGCAACCAGTTTTAGTTAGGAGTCATCAGTGATAAATCATTTAACAGTCTGTGTATAATTTAATCTCAGTACAAATGCAGCTGTTCTTTAAAAAGCCTCAGAGATTTGTTAGAGAACATTAGTAAAAACACCAGCATAATGTATACCAAGAAACCCAACAGATAGATCAGGAAGAAAGCTGTGGAAAGAATGTTAGCTTGTAAAATAATATCCCTAGATTTCACAGAGCAATGTCTAATCTATCATCTGGCAATGGGAAGAGAATGCTGCAACAGCACAGCTACAGAGATATGGCCGTACACACCATCTCCATAGTGAAACACGGTAGTGGCAGCATCATACTGTCGGGATGCTTTTGTTCATCAGGGACAGTAAAGCTAGACAGAGGTGATGCAAAGATGGACTAAGCTATAGAGCCAGGATTTTCAAAGAAAACTTGTTTGAAGTAGGTGAAGACTTAAGACCGGGGCAGAGGTTCACCTTCCAGGAGGAAATGGATCATAATCACAAAGCCAGAGCTACAACGCTGCACATCAGAAATTGCACAGTTAGTCACACGGGAATCAGTGGGAAAGGCTTCCCATGCATCACATGTTAGAGCTATTTTACCTGCTTGTGATCCCGTCCGCCTGGTTTGGTCTGGTGTGTGGATCTGCATTTAAATTAAGTATCTTTGAAGTTATATCCAAAGACCGCTCCGTAGCACAAAAGCTCAGATTCTCAATGACTCTTGATGATTGCAGAATTTCCTTGGTAATAGTTGGAATTTAGAGGTGCTAGCTTGATGCGTTTCTGGTTTATAATGGCAGTAAAGATCAGCTGTTTTACTTTCACCGCTGGTTTGAAACACGTAATATAGTTCCTTCTGGTTATTGTGTTTCAAAAGATTTCCTTTGAGTTTCACACATCCAGCATGTCAAATGGATTGTGTCCAACTGATTTTCTCTTAGCAGGCAATATTCACCGTATCCACACTTGCGCGCTTCAGAGTTCTGCGTTCCTCAAAATTAGGTCATAAATGAACATTAAGATAATCTGGTTTTGACGTTTGTTTAAAACTCAGAATCGTCCATGTCCACATCTCGATGCAATGAAAAATCTATTTCTTTCCACCCCTTTTCACATCATGACAGTCTGTGTTTTTCACGCCTTAAAACATGTCCTTACAGCAGAATTTCTGTTTCTTGCAAATAAGGGGAAAATGGACAAGCCCTCCTTCAGCAAGCTGACTAGCAGTGCACATAAACAGGTACTTTACTTTTAACAGTAGTAAGGGTACAACAGAAATTGTTTGCAGTTTTGAAACCAAAATTTAGCCAACACCTACTATTAAAATTTGCATTTGCAAATACTTTTTGGAAATGATGCCTTCTTTTACACTTTTACACTTACACTTCACTACGTGCTTCTGCTTAGCAGCGCCATATCTGTATGTTAAGCAAGAACAAAATGACTAAGACAGACTTTCAGGACAATATTACTGCTGTGTCACTGTCCCTTGCTAGGAGCATTTTATTATTCAGTAACCAAGAAGCTGAGCAGCACTGAGTGCAGCTTAATGTATCATCTAGTAACACATTTGAATAATGGCATTTTAAATGCACAAGACAAATCGCATTGACCATTCTGTGCAATCTAAAAGAGAATGTAAAATAACACATTAGACCTGACTGCCACAGTGGAAATTAAAAGACTCTGCATTACAGAGCAATAACCATCTCTCTCCAGACTCCAGACTTCATTAACCCAAAGCTAATCTCCCACTCAAACATCCTGATCTTCACATGCCACAGGGAAAAATGTGCTAAATAAATACTGGTTTTGGGTGTTTTGGATAAGGGCAGCAGAGCAAAACACTATCTAGATTTTTTTTCTTCTCCGTTTCACCCATGTAATCCAAAGAGGTCATAAATAAAATATTACGCCACAAGGAAAGTGCTGTAATCCATTATCATAATAGCCACATTCATGATCTATTTCATTAACATGAAGTCTTTAACCCAAACAAATGTATTCCTCACCCCAGCGTTCTCACCCATTTACACAGAACAAATGTGCTCATGTGTCTTTACCGAGAGAGCTGTAGGTGTCATGCATCATCAGTGAGCAATTTTAAGGAAGAAACATTTGCTACATTAAGCAATTTATTTATCTGGACATTAAATACAAATTATATTTCTAATGCCTGTGAAAAACTCTGACTTTGTCTTTCAGAGGTGTATTTTGTTTCATTATACTTTGTTATGGACAACAATGTACACATTTTGATAAGAAATTGCCAAGACAAGGGCAAATAACACTGGAATGATTTGTCAGTATCTAGGCATGTGCTGACAGTATGCTGTGTGTCAGAGGCGCTGTGTTTATTTCTTATGTTCACCCACTTAAAAGATGATGTGGTCAGCAACATCCATATGTGTAAATGACTAACATAAAGTCAGAGGGTGCAGAGGCCTACCTTCTGCCTCCTGTAAGTGTTAATATAACCTTTTCATCTGCTCTCCCGATGGCTCCCTTGAATCAGTTCCCCCCTCAGTGTCCCTCGGCGTCTGTACAACTGGCACCTTCACAACTTGTTCCATTTGTTATATTGAGCTCCATCTGGCCTCGGTCATTTGGCTTTTTAATTTAGTTGTCTCCCGCTCTCTAATTTGTTTCGCATTTACAAATGGCAGTGGCCGCCCGTTCCAAGCTGCTCCTCATCAGTCGCAGAAATACATTTTCAGCAGCCGTCAGGCCAGCAGTAAATCTGTAAGGCTGGGTTAATAATAGATAGCAACAGATGTTTACTGGTTGTTGATTACCAGTCAGATTGACCAGTGAAATCTGTTCATAAATACAATGGAATTTATGGTAGAGCAGAATAGAAAGGAGGCCAAACTTTTAACGAAGAGTCTACTTTGTGTCTGCCAAATCTTTTCTTGAGGTCCATTGTAATCCCTTTTAGGATTTAAACAATGTTTTGTTTCGGTAATAACTATATAATATACTAAACTCAGGTTAAATAATAATTCTTTTTTGCGCACAAAAGTAGCTTTAAAATGAATTTCAGCTTATTCTTTCCTAATTGTTCGTCTTTGGCCCTTTGCACACGGAGACGAGCTTATGTGTATCCGCAAAGGTATTTTGTCGTGTTGGCATTGTGTTCACATAGATTTGGAGTTTTGGAAGATGAAAAGTTATTATTTTTGAAATCCAGAGGAAAAATTTCAAAACGCCGGTTCTGTGTTTCCATAAGTACATGTGAAACACATCTTTTCTGAAATGATAGCTCCACCTCTCTCTGTAACCCTCATGGACCCCCTTTGCCACCATGTTGCTGTGTGTACCTCGCATGAGTTGCAAGGTATTTTTGTCCACAATTTTTGGTGTGAATCTGTTTCACGGTGCCACCGATGGGCCTGGCATACATACTACAGCGTTTTCAGTGGTGTTGGTGCAATCGTGTGGTAGCACATTTTTTCTAGGTCGTTTTTGATATCGTTTTTGTCTCAAAGTGGGCAGGGGCTTTGATACTGGCATCTCAAGTCTTTCAAGGAAAATATCTGGAAAAAACTAGTGATAAACTAATGATATTCTGGTTTATGGCTCAGAAATGTATTAAGGGCATGTGAGAGGTAGGTCTCTATGTAATCCATTTTTATATCCATATTATGTCATCTGTATAAATATTGTGGTAAACATTCTAAATATGTTAAAAGCATGCAGATTTAAAATAAACATATTCATATTTAATAGATTTAGGCCCTGGGCATCTTGCTCTGTATATTTTCTAACAGATTTTTAAAATCTATATTTGAACATAGTCACTGGGATTCTTATTACCAGTGCAGTAATACTTATTCCCTCCCAGTAGGTGCTGACAGCCTTAATGTTCATAAAAATTCAAAAAGAGAAGTTTCCCTTTAAAAATAATATTTAAATATTTAAAATAATATTAGCTTGTGCGCTTTATGTTATTCTTAAGCATTAAATTATTCCACTTACAACATACACTCACTGGTTACTTTATTAGGTACAACTGTCCAACTGCTCTTTAATGCAAATTTCTAATTAGCCAATTAGCCAATCACATGGCAGCAATTCAATGCATTTAGGCATGTAGACATGGTCAAGACGATCTGCTGGAGTTCAAACCGAGCATCAGAGTGGGGAAGAAAGGTGATTTAAGTGACTTTGAATGTGGCATGGTTGTTGGTGCCAGACAGGCTGGTCTGAGTGTTTCAGAAACTGCTGATCTACTGGGATTTTCACGTACTACCATCTCTAGGGTTTACAGAGAATTGTCTGAAAAAGAGAAAATATCCAGTTTACCTAGCAAGGTGTACCTAATATAGTTTCCGGTGAGTGTAGATGTGAATCAATCCATAAAAGTAGCTTTGCTATTTATGTTCTTTCTAGCTCTTAATGCATGAGTGTGCATCCGCTAAGTGGTTCTCTGTGTCATAATTTCTAATAACTTTTGGATATCCAGTTTACGCAAATAAACCACTAGACATTTTGAAGAATATCCTCTCCAAAAACTATATTACGATAAACAATATTTTTTTAAATGAATATCTTTTACTCTACTTTTGAAAAAGGTCTATGAAATTCTAAAAAAAAAAAAGCTGTAATACCTATGGAGACAGTATGTACAAACAACACTGACATTAACAAAATCAACAATAAATGGCTAAAGCAGTGTTAGGCTAAAGATTCTTCAAAATATACTTAAAATATACAAAAAATTTTACTTCACATTACTTTGACATTGTTACGTCTTTCCTCTCATTTATATAACTTAAGCTAAACTTTGAACTTTAAAGCAAACAGAAGTTGTCAGGTATTCATTCACCACGGATACAATACAGCCTGCGTTTTTATTTGTCTACATTTTGGAAAACAGAGCTTGTTTCTTTTTTTTGTCACCAAAAGTACTACCTGTATGTGGACAAGGGGTGCAAATGCAGCAGAAAATCTCACGTTTGCAAAATATCTGTGTACGTTTGGGCATGGCCTGATTGTTCCATCTTAACTCAGTGAAATAAAATTCAGCACATCTACAGAAACTTACAGAAGTTTAGATATACCAAAGGCTCCCTTCCTCATTCATACCTCCTGCTTCCTTTGGCTGCTCATTACAGTGGCCGCAAACACTTCCCTGACAAACATGTCGCAGGAAAGCTCTGTGACACATTTCACTTGTCACTCACCATGCAGCTGGCAGGCTGGTGATCCATCTTTCTGTAAGTAGGTGACATGAGTGACTTCAAACACTTTGGGCATCACTTTGAAGAAAAGCTGCCACAAAACTATGATTTAATGTCACCAAACTGACACATACTTTGGCAATTAACGTTAACCTGGTTTTATATACTTTTAGAAAGTTAAGAACTACTTTATATCTAGTATATCACATATTTTGGACAGTTCTTCAGAAAAAGAAAAAAAGAAACAGGTGAAATGGTAGCTCAAAGTCAATCACCCAGTGTATTATACCTCTATAACCAAGTTTTCCTGTGAGTGGTTACCGATTTGTCTGGTTTTGTCCTTTAATGAATAATCATTTCTGCAAAAAAAATCTATTTACAGACACTGCTAAGAAATTGGGAAGCCATGCACAACAATCTGCAAGCTGTGACAAGTTATAAAACTTTAAAGCAGGCAGTAAATAGTTCTGTCACTCTATCCCTGGTGTTATATTACCTGGACACATTTATCTGACGGGTGGTAAATCTCAATTCCCTTTACCCGCTGCCTCTTTCTCCCCCATCCAAAAACAGGAAAGAGGAGACTCACAAAAATAAATTGCAGATGAGAGGACAAGCACAAACGATTAGATAATCAAATGAACATGTTATGAAATAGGTTCAACAATGTCAGATGGGAGCAGATTTTGAGAATAAAAACAACACTTGCAAAAAGATTAATTCAATAAGGTTTTCCTCAAGGCAAACAGTCATATCAGTCCCTAGAAACATTTTGTGTTCCTTAACTGTATGTTTTCTTTAGATGCTTCACCTGCCTGATATCCTTCAACCCTTTCCTGCAGAAGCTGTCAGAGCCGCCACGTATAATATATGGCCATTCCAATGAGAACAGCTGTAGCCACTCTCTCTTCTGCTGCTACCCTGCCCTGCATGAAATAATACATCAAGATTAATTGATTTCCCGTCACACTCTTAGAGAAAAGAAAATTAATTTTCATGTATCTTTTCCCACCCACCTCCAAGCCAATGAATTTTGTACATGGCATGTAATTTAAATTTTTAATTATTCATGAAGACTAAAACATGATTAGGTGTTTTAAAGAAGGCCCCAAGGCCGCAGCCAAAAATCCTAGCAGTCCCTGATGTGGAAATAAATAATAAATATGTTTATATATAAGACAGTAAACTGTGTGTTAGGCCATAGATCTCTTGGATGGAAACAGTGTATGCTGTCTTATACAAGATTAAGTTTCATGAGTCACAAGCAAAGATGTATAGGAGTGCATGAATCATCATCATCCAACTCCAAACATTGGGGATTAAGGTTGTAATGCTGTGATGGATGTTTGAGTGTTGTATCTTTTGTCTACACATCTTCCTTTAATGTAGTAATCATGTACAGGGGTTGGACAATGAAACTGAAACACCTGGTTTTAGACCACAATCATTTATTAGTATGGTGTTGGGCCTCCTTTTGCGGCCAATACAGCGTCAATCCGTCTTGGGAATGACATATACAAGTCCTGCACAGTGGTCAGAGGGATTTTAAGCTATTCTTCTTGCAGGATAGTGGCCAGGTCACTACGTGATACTGGTGGAGGAAAACGTTTCCTGACTCGCTCCTCCAAAACAACCCAAAGTGGCTCTATAATATTTAGATCTGGTCACTGTGCAGGCCATGGGAGATGTTCAACTTCACTTTCATGTTCATCAAACCAATCTTTCACCAGTCTTGCTGTGTGTATTGGTGCATTGTCATCCTGATACACGGCACTGCCTTCAGGATACAATGTTTGAACCATTGGATGCACATGGTCTTGAAGAATGGTTCGTAGTCCTTGGCAGTGACGCGCCCATCTAGCACAAGTATTGGGCCAAGGGAATGCCATGATATGGCAGCCCAAACCATCACTGATCCACCCCCATGCTTCACTCTGGGCATGCAACAGTCTGGATGGTATGCTTCTTTAGGGCTTCTCCACACCGTAACTCTCCTGGATGTGGGGAAAACAGTAAAAGTGGACTCATCAGAGAACAATACATGTTTCACATTGTCCACAGCCCAAGATTTGCGCTCCTTGCACCATTGAAACGGACGTTTGGCATTGGCATGAGTGACCAAAGATTTGGCTATAGCAGCCCGGCCGTGTATATTGACCCTGTGCAGCTCCCGACGAACAGTTCTGGTGGAAACAGGAGAGTTGAGGTGCACATTTAATTCTGCCGTGATTTGGGCAGCCGTGGTTTTATGTTTTTTGGATACCATCCGGGTTAGCACTCAAACATCCCTTTCAGACAGCTTCCTCTTGCGTCCACAGTTAATCCTGTTGGATGTGGTTCGTCCTTCTTGGTGGTATGCTGACATTACCCTGGATACCGTGGCTCTTGATACATCACAAAGACTTGCTGTCTTGGTCACAGATGCGCCAGCAAGACGTGCACCAACAATTTGTCCTCTTTTGAACTCTGGTATGTCACCCATAATGTTGTGTGCATTTCAATATTTTGAGCAACACTCTGCTCTTACCCTGCTAATTGAACATTCACACTCTGCTCTTACTGGTGCAATGTGCAATCAATGAAGACTGGCTACCAGGCTGGTCCAATTTAGCCTTGAAACCTCCCACACTAAAATGACAGGTGTTTCAGTTTCATTGTCCAACCCCTGTATATTACAAGCTAAATTTTCATCACCAACAGCATAAACGTGTTTAAGTGAGATTCTCCACATTTTTAAGGAACGTTGTGAAACATCTCAATTCTGATTTCAGGCTCTAGGTCACCAATTCATACCTCATTTGATACCCACACATTGTCATTATGTCTCTTTCTCCTTTTTTGTCTCTATAAACCGCTCATTTTGTATCCAAGTACTTAAACCATTGGGAATCTGTTATTTTTAAGATATATGGATACAGATATTTATCCATAACTGTCCCCAAGTCTTGCACATAACTTGATTTTTATGTTATTTTCAGGAGACTATGCAGTACACCCTGGTTGTGTTTGTTTTGGTTCCCTGTATAGACCAGACCTAATAAATATGACATATTATGATCCAAAAATCTCCTGCTGACCATATACAGGGGTTGGACATTGAAACTGAAACACGTGGTTTTAGACTACAATAATTTATTAGTAGGGTGTGGGGAATCCTTTTGCGGCCAATACAGCATCAATTTGTCTTGGGAATGACATATACAAGTCCTGCACAGTGGTCAGAGGGATTTTAAGCCATTCTTCTTGCAGGATAGTGGCCAGGTCACTACGTGATACTGGTGGAGGAAAACGTTTCCTGACTCGCTCCTCCAAAACACCCCAAAGTGGCTAAATAATATTTAGATCTGGTGACTGTGCAGGCCATGGGAGATGTTCAACTTCACTTTTATGTTCATCAATCCAATCTTCCACATGTCTTGCTGTGTGTATTGGTGCATTGTCATCCTGATACACGGCACCGCCTTCAGGATACAATCTTTGAACCATTGGATGCACATGGTCCTCAAGAATGGTTCGGTAGTCCTTGGCAGTGAAGCGCCCATCTAGCACAAGTATTGGGCCAAGGGAATGCCATGATATGGCAGCCCAAACCATCACTGATCCACCCCCATGCTTCACTCTGGGCATGCAACAGTCTGGGTGGTACGCTTCTTTGGGGCTTCTCCACACCGTAACTCTCCCGGATGTGGGGAAAACAGTAAAGGTGGACTCATCAGAGAACAATACATGTTTCACATTGTCCAGAGCCCAAGATTTGCGCTCTTTGCACCATTGAAACTGATGTTTGACATTGGCATAAGTGACCAAAGGTTTGGCTATAGCTGCCCGGCCGTGTATATTGACCCTGTGGAGCTCCCGACGGACAATTCTGGTGGAAACAGGAGAGTTGAGGTGCACATTTAATTCTGCTGTGATTTGGGCAGCCATGGTTTTATGTTTTTTGGATACAATCCGGGTTAGCACCCGAACATCCCTTTCAGACAGCTTCCTCTTGCGTCCACAGTTAATCCTGTTGGATGTGGTCCGTCCTTCTTGGTGGTATGCTGACATTACCCTGGATACCGTGGCTCTTGATACATCACAAAGACTTGCTGTCTTGGTCACAGATGCGCCAGCAAGACGTGCACCAACAATTTGTCCTCTTTTGAACTCTGGTATGTCACTCATAATGTTGTGTGCATTTCAATATTTTGAGCAAAACTGTGCTCTTAACCTGCTAATTGAACCTTCACACTCTGCTCTTACTGGTGCAATGTGCAATTAATGAAGACTGGCTTCCAGGCTGGTCCAATTTAGCCATGAAACCTCCCACACTACAATGACAGGTGTTTCAGTTTCATTGTCCAACCCCTGTATTTGCCACAGCCATAACCACATTTCTTTACAGCAGACCCTGAGAAGATATAGATAATTTTGTTAAAGTATCTTAAAAGCTGGTATGAAGCATCCCAAAGGCATTTATAAATTAATGTGTGGTTGGTGTAAAACCTCCTATGGCAGACAGCCATAACTACAAGGATACAAAATAGAGAAGGGGAAAATGAACAGTAACCTTGGGGGAAGTACAATAAATTAGATTTGTTTTATTGTCAAAAATGATACAAGGGCACAAAAAACAACTATTTGCATCAGTCAAATTTTAACCTTCTCTCAAGTAGCTCCATGATACTGCTGACCTGTTTTATTCCAACCTGAGAAAAATATGCTAAAGCCCAAATAAAAGCATTAGTTTAGAAATAGCCTTGAATTAAATTTTAAAAAGCAATTTCTTATTATTTATGGTTACTGTAGCTTTTGCTGCTGACACAAATTAATACCAGAATGAAAGTGAGGTGTCCTCAGATTCACTAACCTTGATCAGTCAGAAGCTGCCTTGGAACCCAATCTAAAACCTGAGATCAGATCAAAACATCGATGGGAAATAAAATACACTTAGAGGCTGCACTATTTGCACTATACTATGATATAGAGAAGTATTGAGAAACTGGGTGGTGACCAGAAATGAGCGATTTTCTGGTTGAGCAGCCCTGACCAGCAACTAAAAAATCTGTTTTTTTACAATGAGAGAACGCACCAAACTACATACTACCAGGTCGTGCAAACAGTAAGAGTGTGGATGCAGCTACTGGGTAAAGAAAATTCAGGTTTAACTTTTCAATCAGTGGGGTGTTAGTCTTGCAGCAAAAAATCGGATAAACCAAACAGAGTACAACTAAGTTCCTGTTTTATCCTTTTGAGTTTTTAACCTTCCTCTGTCATTGAACATAATGGATTTTGAAAAGTTGGCAGTCTTTCTTAATTAAACATCTTCTTATATTATAGTTCCTAAAGAAAAATCAGAACAGGCTAAAACTAGTACCAACAAGTCAAATATTTTAAAAAGATGGGAAATCCACCACAAATCTCTGACTGGTGCTTCTCTAATATAATCTTAAATGAGTAAACATTCGTAACTGTGTTACAATTTATAGGAAAATGATGTTGCTGTTATTAGCAAGTGATGAACTTTCTGTGTTAAGGCACTAACACATATACATGGACTACTTTTATAATAATTAAACTTAGGTACTTGGATACCAGATGCAAATGACAATGGATGCAAAGTAAAAAATCTAATTGAAATAACATTGTTTGTAAAAGTCGACATGATAAAAACCAAGCAAAGCATTCTTTTCTCTGCTATGTGTTTGAACACTGCTGGATTGGGTGTCACCAGATGATTGAGAAGTATGTCTGGAGTGTGAAGGGAGCTCAGAGACATGACTGGCAGGCTAAGCAACAAGCTGATGTGCATGTTCCACTTTGATTCATCTTCTTAGGGAGAACACCAAACCCAATTAACTTAGCTCTACGACACAATGAAAATTAAATTTAAAAACATGAAGGTTAACATAAAGCATTTGTCCAAGTAGATGTTTGTTACGAAATTGTCGCACAGCCAACAGTCACAGCAAATCACACCTATACTGACCTAAGGTTAAAAGACTTCAGCCCTTTTTCCCTAACCTTAATTTGCTCAAAGAAATACCCATTAAGACCCCAAGCACACTTTTCAAACGCTTACAGGAACAAAGGAATGATTAACGCATTCAGAGAACAGAGCTGCTGCAAAGCCTTCATTTGTCTTGGCTAATAGTTAGTAAGAATGTAATTATAAGGTGAGATGTTTGTGTATGCATGTGAGATATCACACATGTATGTGAGAGTGTGATTGTGTGTAAGTGTGTGTTAGTCTTTATTTTTATGATGCTCTTACTGTGGTACTAGTCAAATTAGTCTGTCTAGCGAAAGGTTCTAATTATGGCTGTAGAGCCTAATTAGCATTAACTATAACAACAACAAATGCTGGCAAGTCCCGTTAATTCTAAAATGCACAGCTTCAATGCTACACCATGAAGCTTCCTAGCTGTACAAAATGGATTAATTGCAGTGCACAACAATAGGCCGACCTTGGACACCTGCTGCGTGTATGAAATTGTTTTTTGCTCTTTCCTAATTGTTTTCATAAACAACTATTGTATAGACCTTATTAAGCCTATAACTTCATTACTATTATAAAGCCTAATCAATATGCAGTCCCAAAATATACTTTAGCAAATTAATGGGAAGCTGCCCTCGAGGATACAGGTGTGAAGTGTTCTCCACAGGGGTATGCTATTGAAGTGGGTGCAGATAGGTATTGTTGACAGTGGGCGGAGAATGTAGCCATACATTGTGTGATATGTTGGAAAAGAGTAGTAACCATATAAATTTAATCCCCAAAACATACAATTTTTGCGACAATCTATAGCTAAAAGCTAGAGGAAAAAAAGAAATGAAGAAAATCATGTTTTTCAGTGCTGGTCTTCATGTGTGTGTGTGTGCTTTCTATTAGTAATAGTTCCTTAACCTAAAATACAAAAATGTCCTACCACTTTAAATTTGTACAAAAGTAAAGAATTCCTTAGACATGCTAGTCAGATAGATTCCCTTTCAGCTAATTACAGCAATTTAAAACAACTCAAACTGAAAATATTCATATCTGTGAGATAGAACAGAGGATGTTAATGATCTATACCAAGGGTGGACAACTCCATTCATTAAGACTTGGGGTTGCACATGTTTAAAACATGCCCCTGCTCAAACACAGGTGACATAGTAGCTAAATTACCTCCTTTATATGTCATCAAGTTTCACCAAGGCCTCATAATGAACCAGTCACATGCAGAACACCGGCTCTAAAGGACTGGAGCTGGCCTTCCTGGTCTACACTTTTACAAGTTACCGCTAGGCAGTTTGTTGCTTTCTTCTAAGGCAAGTAATGCCCTTGTTATTACGTAAAGTTACATTAGCAGATGATACAGGTTATAATAATCCAACTTGTCAGTTAATGCATCTGATCAGCAGATTGTGAGTCCGCTGGGATAACTTCCAAACAACTATGAGAACTGGAAAAGCACAGGATTGTACAATCTTTAATGCTGTTGCCTGTTGCGAAATCCAAAGGTTTACACCACTCTCGGTCAACAGGGAACCTGCTGACAAGTTGCAGCTGATCATACAGATTGATACGGCCGACAGTGTCAATCAGCACAACTTTAAAGGAGTAACATGGGTATTGTTTGACAGGAAAACAAACACAAATGCAGATGGTAAATATCAACTAACATTATACTGGACGGGTGAATCATCTGAGTAGCTTTGAGCCTTCCACTGCTCTGAGAACCTCTTCACATCTCTACCAATTGACTGTGATATGACACACAAGCATGACTACTTCAGGTTACTGAACTATTACTGATAATAACTTCACAGAACCTCACTCTGAAAATGACAAAACGTACCTTTCTGGTGGTTAAAGTTGGGGGAATTTGTGTATATACAATGATTTCTAAAAACATACCTTGCAGACATGAAGGGAGTGGAGTCCAGTGTTTTACTAGGCCCCATAAAACCAGCATAAAGGGATATGAGTTCAGGGCATCTAGTGAGCTGAACAGAATAAAAAATGATCTCAAGTACTTACACAACTGCTCAGACAAAAAATACCGAATGAGTATTTTCCACAGATTAGCATGTTGTTCAAGTGAAAGAGGAGGGTTTGTTATTATATTATCATTTTGAAGAAACATGGATAAGAATAAGGATTATGATTAGTTGCCTTTAAACGCAAGGTCAGCTATTCATAAATTAAGCCCACCCACTGATTAGAAAGTCGTTTTAAATCTTCTTCAATACTTTGTTTTATTATTGAAGGTGCTTTGTCATATTTAGAAAGTTGGTTTTGTAAGTTGTCCCAAAGTATAACATAGAAGAACTCCTATTTTTCCTCTTAAACTTTTTCACATGAGATAGCAATTAATTTAAGTGGAAAACACATTGTTAATGCAAATAAGTAAAAAAAAAATCGGCCTCAAAGTTGATCAGAGTAAACAATACGTACCAAGCAGGGCCTATCTGATCAGATGTTGCATAAGACACGAAAACTTAAGAAACTTTATACAGCAAACTCTGTTTATTTGAATGCTGAAACCAATTAACGCCTTTGAATATCCACAAGATACAAAGTTTCCATCCCAAAAAACAGAGAGGATTATATGCAATATTTGTTATGGATGGATGCTTAAATATGTGTGACTGAAGACTAAAACAGATATTGACTGATGACAGCTATAAAAAATATATAAAAAATCTATTCGGTCCTTCAGCACAATGAATTTATTGGACCCGACTGACATATTATTTAGTTTCTGTCATCTGGAGCTAATGTTCCTTATCTTAGTAACAAAAACAGTTTAGATAGGAAACTTCCACAAGTCAAACTATTTTAGTTCACAGGCTACTCAATGCTTTTTGTCTCCATTGGAATTTTCTCTGTTTATTTTGGAAAACTTAAACAACTGCTATGTTCGCCTAGAGCTGGCATAAGTCAGAGTAGCAGATTCATCATTATAATACTTAGCACTGAGGGAGAAAAGAAATACAGAGCTGTGTTGTATCACAAGCATGATTTAGACACTACAGAGGCTACAGGAATCTAGCTGTCAGAGGCTGAAAATATTTCAGTTCCTGGAAATAAATTAGAGTATGTGTACATGATATCTGCTTTTACAAACCAAAAGTTTATTGTAGTGTATTAGTGAATGTGTGAGGCCAAAAAAGGGTGAAGAAATGGGATCTCAATTTCCCCCTTTGTCACAATCAGCAGAAACTTAGGCAGAATTGTATGCAGGAACATCGAAACACCTGTCATAATTTACTTAGGGTCAACATGAAAAACTTTTGTATTTCAGCAAAGAGATCTCACTTTATACATCTGCAGGGAGAAATGTTGAAAAGCTACACTAATGCTATGCAAAAAAGTAAATGTGGCATTGGTGCTCCTCTGAGTTACAATGCCCTGGCTTTCATAAAACATAATCTTTCTGTAACAGAGTCAGCTAACTGTTAATGGCCAATATTGACATTGTGAGGACACTTGTAGGAGAAAGCACTCAATGCAGATTGTAACCCAGTTGGTAACGTTGCCATAAACCCTTGGTTTTATGATTCATCATCTACCAGAAGCCCAAGGACTAGAACATAAAACTGCTCAGGTCTGAGAAGCCAAGCAGAGATATTCAGAGAGAATGCACTGCACTCCACAAGCTATGTTGAATCAACGATTACAGTTTCCTAAGATTAATGCTGCAGCTATTAATGATTTTATAATCAAAGTGAAGAAAGTTGGACTGGAGCAGCACAGAGCCATCAAACTTAAAATCACCTGAGTAAAAACATGTAAAAAGCCTTAGAAGATAAATGTACCATGTATTTTAGTAACATATTCTTACAGTAAAAAAAAATCCCACCTTTAATTACATTTATTGAGAAGAAAACTAATTATGTTAAGAAAACTGTTTACAAAATGTCTAGTTTCAAAGCATTTTTAAAAAGCAATCCGTGACATCATGTTTCCACTAAGGTACAAACATGGCACAACAGCGAGGCCCATTTGTCACACCTGTCTTAACCACAGTGGGTAAGACAAGACAACATATCGGCCTCATTTGCAATCAGAGAAATGCGTAAAAGTCTTAAAACAGCTGTGATTCACATTGCTACAAAAGCACCCAAGTTAAGTAAATTGCAGCTTTAAGTATTTCATTTATTTATTTGAGCGTGCTTCATACCCACTTTTACCAGAAGTGTCAATAACAGTTTTTTGTTTTGTTTTTTTCCAGAAATGAACATAAAGCATAAAAAGATAAATTTGCAACAACCTTGACAAACATTGTAGGGAGGAAAACATCCTGGCAAAACGTTAAATGCAGAAGTAGAAAACAAATGGCCCTAAGCTGTTCCCTGTGAAATTCCATTAAGAGCAATTTTTTTCAATAAGCAATCTGCCAATCATTGTTACAGTTTTGGGATGGTTTAACTGCTGCCTATAATCAAAGATTATAGGCAACAAACTCCAAGTAAAATATTTTTACTGTTTAATTTGAGTGTTGTAAGGGTTTTCATCTTATCCCAAACTCTAAAAACCTGATTTGAAAAATGTAAGGCTGCAAGGCAACCTGCTTCTCACTACCAGCCGACACAAGCATTTATAACCTTAAAAATGACTTCTGGGTACCAGGTATCCAATTATTCCTTACCCAGGAAGCAGTGCTAAATGGAGCACTGCAATGATTTACTCGCAACCTCTGCTTTTATTAAAACACTTTGTCTTATTGTTTTATTGATTTACAATCTGTCCTACTTTTTTGGCATCTGAAAACAATCAAGGCACAGGGCAGCAGAATGTTTGGACATTAATCGTTAAAAGACAGTGTTTTATTCCTGGCCTGGGGTTTGCTGCACCAGCTGCTGTGCATTCTGGTAAGAGGCAGTGATTTATGACCCGGCAGCAATAACGATGAGGCGTGCTCATTAACATATCGACAAGCTCCAAGATGGATCATCAGCATTGATTATTTCATGGCCTGCTGATGCCCATTTGTTAAAAGTGAGAGAGAGCGAGGGAGAAAGGGGAAGTGGAAAAGTGGGGGAAAAAGAAGGAGATAAGTGATGGGCTGGTTTAGAATGTGTAAGGATTTCTCACTTGAATCCTTGCAGCACAAGGGAAAAAGACAAAACCCTGACTTCTTCAATCACCATAGACATCACTCTGCTGTCACAGAAAAAAATTCATGATTGACAGCATTTAACCAGTACTCAGCACTTGGCAGATCTATACAAGAAGAAAGGTGCTCAGTACGGGGGTCATACAGATCTGTCTTTACATAAGCTGTAAAACATTACTTTACAATTCCAGTCAATGTATCAGTCAATGCCATTCTCTATTGGAAGACTGGGAGGCTGCATAACGTCAGAGCCATTTGTGTTCAGTTTGCTGAGAGAAACTAATGGTGAGTAAAAACGCTGACTAATTAGTAAGTATATTGCTATACAACCCACATAAATGGAAAGAAACACTGAAATCTAAATAGTTAAAAGCAAAAATGTTTTAATTAGTTAATTTAGAATTAGTTTAGAATAACTGAAAAGTTAAATGTGTTTCACCAAGTGAAACACATTATATAGATTAATTACACAAATGTTTCAAGCCTTTATTTAAGTTAATTATGATGTTTTGCTTACAGCTAATGAAAACATGGCATTTAAATTTTGAATATTACATCAGACCAAACAATAAAAAACTGTATTTTTACAGAAATGTGGTCTTAATGAGAAGTATGTTCAATACCAGCTTAAAGTTATTTTCAAATGGTACTTTTATTTCTAATTTTTTTTATTGCTGCAATTTAATTTACTTCTCACTGAGGCTGTAACTGCAACAATTTAAACTTACATTTTTACAGCATCATAACATTGCGCAGTTCGGCTTTTAAAATTTTACAGATATTTATTCGAATGGCCATGTTTATTCTTTGGCCGACAGCAACACAACACTTTCTAGGCAAATGTGCTGCAGTGCTAATTTCTGTGAACAAAGTATAGTTATTCACCATGAGATGTTCATTCCATATATCTCAACAAAGAAGAATCTACAATGCCTCTATGCAAAGGTACCATAAAGTATCTCACACTGTCAGATGTACCAAATCTCTAAATCTGTTTATGTATATGTGTTGTGCTATACCTGCAAGGCTGGGTATGTAATGTGTGTTCTCTGCTCTTTAGCTGTATGAGATCTTTAAATAAATCAACCAACTTATGTACATATATATATATATAATATATATATATAATTTCGATACCACTTCTTTTTTTATGCAAGTTCATCTACAAATGAATTGAAATCAATCAAGAACTGATCTTTGTGGAACCCCACAAGGGGTTACCATATTTTTTTAACTGCTGGTTTTAAATAACATACTTAAACCCCAGTTCTCCTTAAGTATGTTAATAATCAGGTAACGATTTTACTTTTTAAGCCATATTAATTACAACAACTAGCACTATCCAGTATTTTTTGTTTTTAACCTACTACAAGTACTTGTATCTAATTTTTTTGCAGATTGGAGTTGCAGAAATGGATGTGCATTAAATACAAGGTGAAGGAAACAACAATCACAGTGAAAACCGGAATATTAGGTTCATGACATCTGCAATAATACCAGTTTAAAAATACAATTTTTGTATTCATTTTTAAATGTTGTAATGGTTTTCAGTCAGGCAAACTGAAAGCAGATAACATAACTGGTTCCCAATAAATCAGTTAGCCAGATTTTAGTTTACAAACTCAAACTAGTTACTTGAACAGCAGCTTTTATTCCACTAATGTACGAGTGTGTATTTTATAGGGTAAATAGGGAACATGCTATAAAGTACTTCATTAATGGTGCAGTTAAAGTGCGAAACATATGCACAACATTAACTAACCTTTAATATAGCACAGTTAAATATTCTTACCAGTTAATGAGCTTCCGCTAACTAATTAAACTAACCAAATTGCTCAGCGAAATCAACAAAAACACAAAACCTTTACAATCACTGTTTTCCCAATGAACCTAAACAAAAACAAAGACGCTAATAACATTATGACGACAGCATGACACAGCACAACAGCTAAATTAGCAAATTTTCTCCATCCAGCAGGATCAAAGTTGAATCTCCCTCCCGTCTTGTCCAGCCTAAGCTGTTCTCTCATTTCTGTGATAGAGTTGCCATGGTGACAAGTGATAACTAATTGACCTCTCATTTATTATTAAATGACAGCCAACTTGGCCTGGCCTCGATTGGTATTCTAGACTACTAACACACAAAGACTCATTGCCACTATAACCTTATTGTGGCCGTTAGTCACAAACACATAATCACACACTTTCAAACGTATTGACATGAGAAAGCATGCACGCCAAGGACTGCAAAAGCTCACAGCAATATGCAGTTCTATCCTGCTGTTACTTAGAAACAGCAGAGGCAAACATTCACAGGTGCATCTGGCAGCTGTTGACCATCTAATCTTTGTCTGTAGTACCTGCCGTCAAGCACACCACTCTTTACTGTCATTATAAACCATATAGTGTACAGAAAAGCACAGACCAAAAAAATTACTTTCTGTTGTTTTGGACTTCGAAGTAGGATGGATGAAAAGGTCAGAAGGAACGTCATTCCATTAAACTATGGAAGGCCTAGCTTTTTGGTGTCCCTGTAGAAAGTAGTGTGGAGCAGTCCAGTAGTACAGTTTGTTGGTGTGTGGGTTAGAGTCTCTCTTCCTTCGACAGTGTGGGCTTGCCCTGCCTCTTGTACTGTAAAGACCGGGACTTTAAATTGCTTCCGTCACCGGGCCCTGAGTAATGAGTGTGATTCTAATCGCAGTTCCTGGGGCCATTGGCATTAGTCTTAATCTGAGCAGGGTGCTCCAACACCAATGACAAGTAATGCAGAGCAGGTAGGTGCATAATGAGAGGATCCAAACACGTGTGTGCTTACACACATGCAGAAGTTACCCCATCTAAGATGCAGAGGAAAGCTTTTGTAATAAGAACACAGTTGCAAGAGCCTCTCCCCATCTTTCACCTCTGGTGCTGGTTAGGTAAGTGGTAGCTGAAGAATGGCTGAAACTTCCTGCACACAAACAAGATGCACAACTGCAAGGAACTCAGAGTGAATTTTTATTCATCCAAACACATAAAACATCATATTTTAACTTGGTGTTAGAGTTTAATAAAACTTCACTAGGAATGCTGAGGAACCACTTTGAAGTGTTGTGAAATAACACAACAGTGCAACGCCTTGCAGAAGTGTTGCCCCCATTTTGTCTAATCACAACCAAAACCTGTAATATATTTTATTAGGATTTAAAGTGATAGCCAAACACAAAATAGTGCATAACTGTTAACTTTAAGGAAAATTACATTTCTTTACTTACACTTTACAATCACAGTACTTTTTGTTGGTCTATCACATAACATACTAATAAAGTACGTCCATGTTTTGGCTGAAATGTGACAAAAAGAAAATGTGAACAAATGCAAGAGGTGTGAACACTTTTACAAGCACTGTTCCTTTAATATAATCCAGGTTTCTATCAATCACCATTAAGCCAGTTAAATAAAAGAAGACATTTTTTCTTGCATGTCTTTAGTTAGCATTTGTACTAAGAAAGAAACAACCAGAGTTTAGGTCATAGTTTCTTTTGGTCACTAAACTTCCTGGATGTCTATTTAGAGTCGTAGTCATTCATATGCACCAAAGTAATGAGGCTGAGAGTCCACTGGCACTGGGTTAGTTCAAGGCTAAATTGCTGCAGGGCTGTGAGTGGCTGCATAACCAAACAGGTCGTTCCTCTTTGTCTCTTTCTGTTTGCCCGTGTTAAACTCCCTCTTGCCCTCATCCATTCTTTCATCCCGTCTCCAGCTTTGTCCATCTATCAATCTGCACACTTTGTCAGAGCCCACTCCTTTCTGAAATAACACAGGAGAGAAAGCTAGGGAAAGAGAGAGAATAATAAAGCATGGGAGATCTTCAGCTAGGACAGAGAAGGAGAAGGGCACGACTGGCCCAGCTTAGGTTCCTCATTGCCGAGGAGCTTTTCACCTCCCATCTGCATCAGAGCTGATCTGCTGACAGAAGCCCTGATGCGCGTCGCCTTCTATTGCACAGGCAAGCAGAAACACTAATGCCCTGCTCCACCCTACCTAGTCCACTCACCTCAAACAGGCAGCTTGCAAAAAAAAAAGAAGCTTGGAGAAGGGCAATGGCTAAATGGATGACAGGAGTGAGAAAGCAAAATTTGAGAAACATGGCAAAGATGATGAACAACAAGAGTATGGTACAATTTTGGAAACAAGTTGACAAGTTTTGAAAACTGTCTAAAAATAATGTTATATATATCGGCCTTGGACACGAATAACAGCATTTTGATGTCCAAAAAGAACTGGACACACAGTTCTTTTTGTTCAGAAGGAAAATGGTTCGTGGTCTGTGCTTTTTTACCACTGTGAATCAATAGAAATCATGGGGAGAAAATGTCTCCTCAATTAAGCCTTGATCAGCTGCATGTCAGTGGTGGTTTGGAGGCAGAGCAGGGTTGAAGGGCCCCATTGACCCAAGCTCTCAGTCTAAGTGAGACACAAACAAGAGGGGGGCTTTCTTTAACACATTTACTGCCAGCACAAACAGCTCAGGAGAACAAAGCACCAACAAATAAGTATAAGAAATGAGCACATTTAAGTTTTTATTCTCTTAACCCATTTTTGATGGTGTTTAGAAGTTAGATTACAGCTTTTGTGCTACTGTACTACTAAAGGGCTAGTCTACATTTTAAAACGATGACATAAAGGCCCACTTTGTGGCCACTCTCTTTCGGTCTTGGAAACCACAACTTTAAAGTCATTTTTATGTGTTCTTCTGATGTCTGTCTTAAATTTCAAACATTCAAAACGCCACTCCAAGAAGTCATCAATAGGACTAATGGGTAAACTGTTAAAAATAAAAGATAAGTGACAGCTGTTTTGGGAAAATGTAGTCTAGCACTGCTTTAACTATGCTGAGGATCATCTTATTTTGAATTTTAATGTAGGTAATATCACTGTTATTACCACCTTCTAAAACAGCATGTTTGGTACAATGTTTTGCATTGCAATTCCACAGACCGTGTACACAAAAACCTCTTTAAAGGAGGTTTAAGAAGATATCAAAAATTTAACAGCGGCAAGAGTGCTTTAAGAACATTAGTTCCTGGCTTTTGTCGAAAAACTAACTCTCCACAAGATTGTTTTTCTCAGTGAGGAAAGGAGAAACACGAAATTAACATCATTCCTATGTTTAATATTAACAAATTTAAATTACTGGTTTTTCTTTGCTATTTCATCTCTAAATTATTGTAATGCATGCAGATACAAAGAAAAAGGTCAGCGTAGATCTAAGGAGTCAATAATTTACTCACTAAACCCTAACCTTCACAGCTGAATATCAAAGACAAATTGGATTTGTTCAGGAAAATTGAGATGGCACATCTAAAACCTGATGTTTTGGAAATTGACAATCCCATAACCTGGCGGATACTCAGCCAAGAATCATGTACATTAGCTAACAGGTGTTAAAATATGCAAAAAAAAAAAAAAAAAAAACACATAAATATTATAAAATCAAATTTCTGGAAAAAGCAGATCATGGCTGGTGATTATAATATATGGAAAACAATAATTTAAGAGGATAAATTAGCTTTCAAGATTTATAAAGAACTTTATGTCTGTGATTCTCATTCATACAAGCATCTTGTCTTAGATGAGGTGGGTAGATTGTTAGTGTTAGTGAAATCAGTATCGCCAAAGACCGGGCAATCTGAGTAATCATCCGCCTAGAGTGTGTGCATCTTCAAAGGCAGATCCTGACTTTGCTGATAACATTAATGCGACTGATCAAAGGGGTCCTACAACATAGGTTAACAACAGGTTATATCCAGTAAATAGCTTACAAATACGTGAATATGTTACAGATGAAACCTGGATTGAAAATTAATTTGAAAAACGATAATGAAGGTCAATGTAACTCCACACTAGTGACTGAAATTCATACATTTTATCCCACACTAATTTCAATAATTTTAGCCTATGTGCTCTAAGACAAAGCCAGCAGGTCTTCTTTTAATTTTCAATACAACTCTAAGTTGCTAACTAATTAAACAGCAATAAAGTGTTTTTAACTGGTTAGACTGCACACAAGGAGCTGCATAGAAATGGTTGTATTCAGGTATTTTCAGCTCACTGGCTGTCAGCCACCACTACCAAGGTCAACTAACAAATGTTCCTTTTCCTGCACATATACCCACGTGTACACACATGTGCTGTGTTTCTATGAGTGTAATATGCAGTCTCTAATAATGAATTCATAGTAAAGAGTATAAGAGATGCCGAAATCAGAATTATGTGTGCAATTTCCAATATCCACTTTTTATAAAGCTCTGACCTGCCCATACCAATTTTAGCCGATCCTAATTTATAAAGACTATAATAGAAGGTATCAGAACAGCATTAGAAATATTTTTTCCTAGCCTTCCTCCCATGAAAAGTCATTGATTTCTTTATATTTGGAGCAGAGATGATGTCACACTGTGTCTCTGAGAGAGAAGAAGCTGTTAACAGACAGAGACGAAATGAGCTGAAGTTCACATTTAGGCATTAGTGTGGTTTGCTAAAACAGCAATATCCATGTATTCCCTTGAAGGTTTTTTTTTAAATAATCAATATTTTTATTTATTTTATTATTTTTGCTGTATTCTGATTGGCCTTCCTGTTACTACTTGAAATCTCACTCCATCTTGCACCCTAAATGAACCACACACTCAAAGTTTATTTTAGAAACCCTTTATTTTATTTCTGCGCTTCCTCTGACCTCATCTTTCAACACTTCAACATCGCTAAAATCAGCAAACTTTGAATCTTATTCCCACAGTATCAGCATCCACTCTGAGAGTGTTGTCAGTGAGACCTGGTAGTGCTCATATATGGCACTGACCGTAAAAAGATTGACCGTTCAGGGCAGATCAAACTGTAAACAGGTCTAATCTGATTATTAGTCAATTTCTTGGTGCATCTCTAAATAGTATATTCTGGGCCACAAGATAACTAACTGTCCAACTGTGCTGAAATACAGGCTGTACCTATAATCAGCTCACTACAATACATACCTCATGATTATCTTTTCTCTATCCGTGGTCATCCATTCTGAGACCTCTCCAGTACAGCTTGTAGATAAAGGGGCCTCAATAAATGAGTCCTATTTTCAATGTCAACTCCGCTACAGACAATCTGTGCCTTGAGAGCTCTGTTACAGCAGGAAAATGAAAATATGTATCGACAAAGAGGAGTAGGACAAGCTCCTTTAAGGCAGCCAAGACAATCTATTAAGACCCAGTTTTTTCAAAATCTTGGTCTTCACCGGTTTATCAGGTCTGTGAATAGCCTCACAAGGGAGGCATTCATGATGGAATGTGATTGGATTACACCGAGACCGAACCGTGTGCGATTGGTTTAGCTAAGAAATATTAAATTCCTGTCTAAATGGACTGAGGGTCGATAATATGTCTTCTGCTCTGGAAAACAGGGAAAAGGGTTGGGTGGGGCGGCAGTATGAAATTAGAGGATTTGATATTTCATCACTCATTTCATGCTTTAGTGCAGCATGGACACTGACACTAATGCACTGGAAGGATGCGATGCTGACAGCACACCAACATATTCATGTCCATTCACGCCTAGCTCAAAAATCCGTCCGAACTAAAAATAATCCATTCTTAAAATTTGAAGCAGAAGTGGGTGTGTTCTGCTGTTCTTATCATCAGCAGTTCTGAGAAGAAAAATAAAGTCATGGCCAAAAGGTTCCAAAGTCACAATAAAACTTGAGGAACGTGTTAAATGTTGTAGGGCTTATCTGGAGTGTCTAATGTGCAGCCATTAAAGCACAGGAAAAACAGGAGAAAAAAAAATCCTAAATAAATTGAAACTTTGTCTTCTGCAGAGGAAATATGAAAAAAAATGCTCAGAAGCGATGAAAGATTGTTTATGTATTCTGGCATGAAATGGGGCAGTGTTGTGAGGGCGACAGGCGCGAGGAGACAGATGGACGGGACTGACAGCCCCGTATTCATCCTGCACGCCCCAGTGGTCGGACTGCTACTGGCGCTCGACAAAGCAATAAATCACCAGCTCTAGACTCTGTACCTACAGCTTATTACATCCAAGATGACAAATAAATAATAATCCCTGTCATGCCAGCCTTTGCTCAAGAATTGAGCCAGAAACCTTTTGCTCATCACTCCTGATCTTAAGTGAAAACACTAGAACAAGAGAATTGAAGGCCATGCTTTACTGAGCTTATGAAAGTTGGAGTAAAAGAGAGAGGTGAAATAAGGGCAAGCGAGGTAAAAATGAAGGGAGAGAGGAAGCATGGCATGGAGACTGATGTGACTGCTACAAAGCCCTTCTGAGTGTGAAAGGAAATGATCCAGCACAGAAAGGAAGAAAGAGTGGAAGTGAAAAAAGGGGGGCAGATGAGAATTGCCCTTGTGCTCTGAAGGATGAGCGTTGCTCAGTCAGTTGAATGGGACTCTGGAGAATAGAACAAATCAAAAGCCTTCATCACTAAACAGGATCAGGGAAGTGGCAGAACATTTGCAATCCAATGCTTTGACTACTTGCTATTACAGCAAGTTGTGTAAATAAGAGAGTAGCAAAATTAAAAAGTACATGTTGACGAAAAAGAAAATAAGCAGGATCTCCAACTAGGAAGTATATGACCTAGGTAGGTTATTAAAGTTGTTTAATTTAATGTGTGACGACACCTGTTAAAGTTCCCCATAAATAAGACTGCAATAAAGTTCCATTAAAGTTTAATTTGCTAACTTCGACATTTAAAAAGATATAATTAATTAGATTTGAATATTGATTTTAAATGTGTCAAACTTTGAACATAAACTTGCATTTTGTTTAATCGATTGATTACGTGTTTATAAAAGATGAATGTGAAAACGGCCTCCATCATAAGAATTATTATGTCTAAAGTTTTAGTTCGTTGAAATTTTTGGAACTTAGAGAAGTATGTTTAACGCCTGAGGAATTACTTCTAAAAGTAGTAGAATCCATTTTGTATATTTCACATTACCTCACATCTACATCTGATTGGTTGTTTAGTCCCTCCTGACAACTCCTGTCCTAGGGGTACATGCTGCTGAGGTGCTGTGCTGAACAGACATTCCGAATGTTCCTTAGCATCTATCAAGAATGTTTTTTTCTGACCGAGAAGGAGAGCAGGTGGATCAACCTTTTACCATGTGCAATGTTACATTTGACTATTTTTGTTCATGCAAGATTTTGTTTGTTTTTCCTCCATACACCTTGGACATGTACTCAATTTTCTTCAAGCACATTTCTCTTTGTATCTGCATTCTGATTGGAAGTGATCCCAAATGGGAAACCTATAGACATCTGAACATTTGAGACAACTGAACATTTGTGACTGGTACAGCCTGCCTCACTCACAACGACATTTGGCAAACAGAACCACAGTTAACTGAAACACTGACCACTGAAGCAGAACCCATCTATCTTTCAAGCTGAGAGAGACAGGGATGTCAGAACCGCCTGAATAGAAAGGCAACGTGGTTGCATAAAAGTTACACAGCGCACTTTTTCCAGTTTACCTGCCCGAAAACAGACAGGTTTCACACTGGGTTTCACAATCATTTTTATTTATTCATTCATTCATTCATCTTCTATACCGCTTATTCCATAGTGGGTCACGGGGGAGCAGGTGCCTATGTCCAGCAGTCTACGGGCGAGAGGCAGGGTACTTCCTGGATAGGTCGTCAATCTATCGCAGGACAACACAGAGACATACAGGACAAACAACCATGCACACACTCATTCAAGCCTAAGGGCAATTTAGAGAGACCAATTTACCCAAGAGTCATGTTTTTGGACTGTGGGAGGAAGCCGCCTTCCTTTTTACTTCCCTTATTTTATTAAAGAGGGTTTTAGAACTTAATTTAGCCAGTAATACCCCTTTTTGGGGCTTTTGAGAGATTGATAGTCTCTTTGTACATGTTATAGTTTTTTATCAGTTTAGCTAATAAAATTCCTAACTTTAAGTTTCCCCTTTTAATTATCGTGTTAAGTATATGTTCTTCATCTTTGTCTGATTTGTTTTCTTTTGCTTAATTAATCAGTGAGTATAATATTGATATATGTCTAGTTCTTGAATCTCTTAGTAATTAGCTCTTGTTGATCCTTCCCATAATCTTTATCTTAAGTGTTGATTAATCAGTGCTGATTGGAAATTCAATCCCCGAGAAATATACGCAAATCTCCAGTTTCCTCTTACAATACAGTATCCAATAAAGAAAGCTAAGAGATAACAACTGTATTTATTTGATTATTTATTTACTTACTTAAGTGTTTGAATGTACTGTAGTTGCCATTTTTTTACTGTAAATGTTTTATAATGAACTAAGTCTTTTTTGTTTTAACTGAAAACAAAAACTGAACCAAATGTTGTAAAGCTCATTCTTAACTTTTGTAAAGAAAACAATTTGTGGATCAGAACTTTACCTAAGTTGGAAATTAGAATCTGCTAAGTCTCCTCTGGTTGTTCTTTTTACATATTTTTTCAAAGAACACACCTATCTCTTAAACAAGGAATAATATACTTAGTGTAGAATCACTAACAATGAAAAGGCTTCAAGTACAGCAAATGAAAAAGCAACAATGTACAGTAAATCAGATACGTCACTTTTGCCAGCTCACCAAGTGTGGGTGTGTGTGTGTGTGTGTTGTTGCACAAATGAAATACAGGCCCCTGATTAAAGAGTGCACTGTCATAAAGGTTACTGAATTGCAAATAGTCCTCTCAATCTTGCCTGTAATGGTGACTGGTTCTAGGAAGGGGGAGACAGAACAAATGTGTGTGGGTGGGTGTGTGTGTGAAAGAGGCCGCGAGTGGTAAAAGAGAGGGTGCTGCCACGATAGGAATACAAACAGGGTGGCTGAGCCAGTCTCCAGTCTCAGACTATGTCCCAGTCCCTTCACAACCACCACAAGAGACATTAATCACTGGATCACCAAGGCATGCTTAATTGCGAGTTGTATATCATGGTGAACAGAGTGGCTAAAGGGGGAAGGAAACTCATTATTTCGGTTTGCTGGATGCAGAGCTGGGTGCGCCTCATCTGGACTCCACCACCTCTCTCCCTCTCTGTCATGGTACACCTGGGACGAGGCTCAATGTGACAAGGAAAAATGGACTATGAAGTCACCTCCTAATTAATATAGCTCGGCCACCACTGTTGTACTACTAAACACTTTCACAAGTGTTCATAAACCCACCTAAACAGTCACACATGCAGATCCGACTTGGCTAGAGGTTTAACATGACTGATAGATGACGAAATGTTGTATCAGCTACAAACATTTTTGCTAATTGAATATGATGTTGCTGGACTAATAGCAATGGTAACTACAAAATGCCTCATTTGAAACTCGTGATTAGGCAACACGGTAATCAAGGTCAAAAATACTTTTTTTAACCCAAAGAAAAATGAAACCAGCTTCCAATCGGCCACTTTTATTTAGATTTTTACAAGTGCTTCTGTAGGCAGAATGCTAATGAGCAAGACTTGATAAATGACTAGTAATATTTCCCAGACATTTTTCTTTTCCTCAGAAGTTTGCCAATCTGATGCAGCAAGAAGATAATAAGGCACACTCTGTCATTATATCAATTTTTGTTGCCCAGATATTTCCAGCAATGTTAGCAATGACGACCTAAAAGCAAATGGACCAAGGGCAGAGTCTGGCACCATTGATCAAACACTGTCATTTGGCCCAGGAGGAAAGAGAGAGAGAAAGACACACACAAAACACTGCACGTAAATTTTTATCTTTACAAGCATATACATAAATGAATGTACTAAAATAAAAATAAATAAAAAAATTCAAATAATAATTTGAAAACAAATAGAAGAAAAAGAAATATAAAAAATATATTAATCGCTGCCTGAAATAAAGTAAATTCAGAGCTTACATAACTAACAAAATGCACAGTTTGACATTCTGATGTCTTCAAATGCCATTAAGAATTGCAGATGTAATTAGGACTCAAAACACCAGTTTATAATCACTACTGCAAAAACAAGCTCCAGATTATGCTGTAGTTCATATAGTGTGTTTTGTACATTTTTGTCAAATGCTTTTTGTCTTTCCAGATATATATTTTTCTGACTGGAGATGCACTGACCAGAGTTGTCTGGCCAAGTTCAGATCTCTGGCTTTTTCAAAGCAAAACCTGCTGATACTGGTTGTAGTTATTTCCAACTGCTCATTAAGACCTTTAATTAACATACTTCTACATATTTCTTTCTGGCTTTCCTTTCATGAAAAGTCCTTGGTTATTTAAAGGAGCAGGGGCGATGTCACACTGTGTGAGAGCTGTTGATGTAGAATAGTTTAACTATTATCTTAAAGCTTATCTTAAACTAACATTTTGAATTGTCTTTTGCATCTTATGTTAGCAATTACTATGATTAGCATGGTTGGCTAGAGATTACAGATTCTTACCTTAACTCAGATTTTGAAAAGACTGCCAGCATTTAAAAATCCAGAATCTTCACAACAAACAGAGGCTGAAAGCTCAAAAGAATAAAACAGACACATTTTGCTCGAATCATTTAACCTTCCTGTTATCTGCTGCACGTGTCCTTTAGCAGTTTTGATAACTCAAAAGTTGGGTCCTGCCAATAAAGCAAAACGACAAAATGAAGGAGCCAAATAATCAGTACCAACTGAAATCTAGCTCTTAAATGTCTCAGCCATAATGCCTCTGTAGAAAACATAGTTTCCCTTCCTGTGCTTCTTCTGATGCTATATTCAAACACTTCACTAAAACTGAAAATAGCTAACTTTGAGTCCTCTTCTTTCAGTTTGAGCCATCTTCTCTCAGAGTGTTGTGGTTAGCACAACCAGGTAGAAGTTATGTATGATAAGTTCACTGTTCAGAAAAAAAGATATATATTTTTTAGTTTTAGAGGAGCTAATAAATGGTTAGGACATGTCAAGCTAATAATTTGCCAATTTCAGGCCCCAGCTTATGGCTCAGAGCATCTCCACTTGTGACTGTGTGTTCTATGTTTCTGAGGTTATAGTCAAGTCATTATCAAATGCAATTCTTCAAACCCGAAAGGATTTCATTCTTCTCGTTACCTAAATTAGTGTGAATTTACAAAAGGGGTTATATATCCATAACTTTCTTATGGTGGTCATAACTGTCACAATAAATGGTCAGAAAACATTTCACACCCACCCATTTGCCTGAGGTCATTTGCTCAGAACTTCTTGACATCAAGAGCTTTGACCAATCCTCACATTTAGCCGTTTGCTCCCAAGTTGTAAAACTTCATGACCTGAGAGCCAGGACGACCATTCAAGGACAGATAAAAAGGTCAAAAAACCACTTCACGGCTAGTCAAGAGGTGAGGGTAGGATTCTGTGAAGAGGCTGAATACGTAAAAGCAAAATGCCAGCAAAGTAGTCACAGGGAGGTCAAAGTGCGGATGGAGTTCACAGGGCCAGCAAAGGGTACTGAGGGGAGGACTGAAACAACAAAGGAGAAACAACAAAGAATGCAAAAACCGACATGCAGGGGTTTCCTTCGCTTTAGTTTTCCTCCAATTAAGAATGCTGGGATGGGAGGTGGAAGGGATGAGATTAAAACAAATGAGGTAGAAGTTGTTGCCCCCCTCAACATCACACATGCTCTTTGATCTGCAAGGACACATCCTGTTCCTTGAATTAAAGTATCCATTGCTGACTTCATGTGACCAAAACAAAGTCCAAGCCTAGGCCACTCTGTTTAAAAAACAAAAAGTAATTTTCCATAGCACTCCATTATACACATGAAAGCTTTTCAACACATTTGAAATAAAAAGGATTAAAAAAGAAAGTGAATTTTATATTGCCCAAAACCTAGAGACTTTCAATTAAAATTTTTAGAGGAAAACATTTAAAAATAAAATGTGGTGATTTCTTACTTAGTAGGTTTGCAAGTATTGTACATATCAGTTGTTTTAGTTTAGAAAATGTGCCTCCTGTTGGGATGTATAATTATATATATATATAATATATATATATAATATATATATATATATATATATATATATATATATATATATATATAACATCATACCAATTTTAAAGTATTTTAATACAGAAATGTGGGCGTACTGAAAAGCATTTTTAAAACCTGCTTAAAGGTCATTTTAAAAAGTACTTTTAGCCTAACTATGACTGTAATAAGAAATAATATATTCAGTCCATTTCAAGGAAATGTGGTTAAAATTCTCCAATAAATATCTACCAGCAGAAAACTTTCCATTATTATTTTGGTTGGATTAGGGATCCAACCAATGTAAAGTTTTCAGAAAATAAAAATTTAATTAAATGAAATTAAATAAAAGGTTTAGTCATTGTTATTACAGTTTGTCGCCATAATTCATTGAAATCCTTAACTACAAACAATAGTAAACTGATATCAAATGGTTTGAATCCATAGGTGCTAAAAACGGATTAAATTGAAATGTGTGGTGCATGAATTAGTAAAGGAGTGACCTATAGCTGATCAGAAAGAGTTGACATGCATTTCTAACATGATTGAGTGGATATCAATAAGGACAAACTACAATACTGTTCCTAAAATTAAAGCATAACAGGGGGAAAGCTTAGCATCTTTACAGTGGTGATTAATAGGAGCATTAAGGCATCAAGGTACCAACAATGCTGAAAGCTCATCTGTAAAAGAACAAATAAAATCTTAGGTTACAAATATATTACAAACATAATCTAAACACTATAAAAATATCAGTCAGTCATTCATTTTCTACCGCTTATTCCATAGTGGGTCGCGGGGGAGCTGGTGCCTATCTCCAGCAGACTATGGGCGAGAGGCGGGGTACACCCTGGACAGGTCGCCAGTCCATCGCAGGGCAACACACAAACAACCAAGCACACACTCATTCATACACCTAAGGGCAATTTAGAGTGACCAATTAACCTAACAGGCATGTCTTTGGACTGTGGGAGGAAGCCGGAGTACCCGGTGAGAACCCACGCATGCACGGGGAGAACATGCAAACTCCATGCAGAAAGACCCCCGGCCGGGAATCGAACCCAGGACCTTCTTGCTGCAAGGCAACAGTGCTACCAACTGCGCCGCCGTGCAGCCCCACTATAAAAATATTGCAAATATATTTCAAAGAGGCAAATGTCACAGAAAACATTGACACTTCAGGGATTTAGTTAAGAACAATGCCTACCAGGTCATTTGCACAGATATACTTCCCAGTTTTCACAAATAAAACTGACTGATCATTATGTAACTTTATTTTAAAAAAGCCATCCAAAAAGTCACATACATCCCTGGGAACAGCACCCAGCATTGAGAAAATGTTTTCAACATGTTATTAAATGAAATGCATCAACAGAAACAGACAAGCACAATGGGCAATTGACAGAGCTCCAAGATGCCATAAATCCATCATTACCAAACAAATCCTGCCACACACTGCAGTTTGCATGAAAGATATACATTCCTCACAAGTCAGCCAGGCCTATAAGCATACGTTAGGTAACTAAGAAAATGGGGGTAAACATCTTTCTGCCAGACGTAAATCGCGGGGAAGATTGCCCCCTCTGATTAGAAGCAAAGTAATACTGGCTTAACAGAACTAATATTTGCCCAGCACCCATAAATCACTCACACTTTGTTTAACCACATATTAGTCAGTCAATATGATAGAAAAAGTAATACATCCCTTGCTTGCATAGAAACCAATGGCTGCGCTGACAAAAGGGTACCACAAACCCAATATAATGAGTGCAGACATCGAAGTGAATTAATCACGCAAGTTAAAAAACACACAAAATGCATAACTCAGAAAAAAATAATTACTGTTTGATACATCATTTTCATCATGAGGGTTACTTATCAACATTCTGCAACTTTTATGTCAACACTGCTTTCATGGAATATGAACCAATTAATACAGAAATAGGGGCACAAATAAATAAATAAATAAGACAGAAATTCACAACCTCATACCTGCTGTTCAAGTCGGCTCAGCTGTTGTGAAGCCAAACTTCTATTACCAGACGCTCACAAACTTTGGCAGGTAGTAAATCAGTCAAGAGTAAATGCCTTCTTTTATCAGATCATAAAATCTGCTTGTAGGCATTTAATTTCTCCCCCTCTTGCTTTAACAGGAAAGCTGGTAGTCTAGAGAAACCATGTCTTGTTTTTTATAGAGGTTACAGGAAAAAAAAGCGAGTGCATAAACAGGGGCTGAGCCGAGCACTCCTATGTGCATCTGATTTTTGCCTGCGAGCAACAATAATGTAGGGAGCTGCCTCTCCTGTGAAAGCAGGTGAGTGTTGTACATATTTTATGTGACAGATGAATGAGAAGAGATTGAAGAGCATTGTTTGTTTTCTGACGGTTACTGTTCTAATGCTTCAAGGCAATATCTACACTGCCATCAAGATGCTTCTCTGGAAACTTCAGATATAAAATTAAGATTGGAGAATTGTTAGTCTCAGATGCACATCCATTTTTTAAAATAAAGGCAACCCTATCTTGAAAATTGTCACAAAGCTGGTCCATGCTGTACCACTAGTCGCCTTAAGGGGGAGTCTGTCCTTACTATTAAAGGTAATTCAGCCTAGTTTGTTGGCAAAAAGTGAGACATCCTTTTCTTAAACCCCTGGTCCAAACGGCAGCTCTTGTAAACACTTTCCACCACAGTCTCTTTTACACAAGGTGAGGTCAGAAGTTCAGAGTCCAGGTTTTACCAGTTACGACCGAGCTGTGAACTTGTGACCTCCTGGGGCAAAGTAGGAAGGGGGGAAAGAACTAAAGGGAAGAAAAGACAAGGAGGGGGTCATCTTTCTTCAATGCAGAGTGACTGGATTTACAGCTGCAAGCTGACTGCCTTGCAAGCACAGCAGAAAACACCTGATAGCATCTCCTTGGGGGAGGAACCACCCAACCCCTTTGTTGTCTCACTAACAGTCACCCTGGTACCATAAATCATGTTAATTACTTGACTGATGGAATAAATCCTTAAAAAGTCACTATTTCAGGCTAGGAACAGGAGGTTTCCGCACTGCATTTGTGCTTGCTATGCGTTATCTGTCATCTTGAAGTCAATGTGTAATCTGTCCATTTGTTGTTGCACGAACAAGGATTTTTGAAGATGAGGACAGGCTAAGGGAGGGCTTGGTGTGTGTGGTACACATATCTCCAAGTGATTCATCTTCCTATGGGTGGTCTCACAGAGTGCATTTTCTAAAACAAAGCTAGTGTGAAACTCATTATCAGCAGGTTTATAAGTTGAAATGCTAATGATCTTTAATTTGCAGATCCAAAAAGACAAGATCACAAACTAAAACTACATTTTATTTGCTTTCTCAAGCAGCAGGGTAGAAGTATTTAACATAACAGACTTTTTCTCTGTAAATATATTTTTAAATAGTGACACGTAATTCATACCAGATGTTAATAACAACCTAAGTAGTGTACATAAAAATCTAAGCAAATTATTCCATAAATTATGTTATATGTAATAAAGTGAAACAACAGAGGGAAGAAGTATTGACCACATGAAAAAAAATGCTACAAAAGGCAAAGAAAGACTAGAAAATAGCTGAAATCTATCAGTATTTAAAAATAAATTATGATCAAAACAGTGTAAATTAATATTAGCAAGATCAGAACTAGTTTTTAGCCCATAAAAATGTTTCTTAGTATTCAGGGATCACACAAGAAGTCTGTCATGATGGGCAAAAGACCTTTGCAAACTGACAGTTGCAAAACATACTGATAGCGATGGTTACAGATGTATTTCTAAGATTTGAATATTGCAGTAAGCACTGCTAAAACTACAGGTAAAAACAGAATTTAACATTAAAACCAGCATGGACCAGGTGTTCCTCGCGAGATTCCTCATGAGATTAGTCGAGCTGTAATTAGCAGGTGCAGTTGTTTTTAAGAAAACCATGAATGAAGAGCAATGGCCTATATGCCCTTCCCACATAAGAGCCCCACTGCTGAAGAAAAAGCCTGTTTAAACATGTTTTACATTTCCTAAAGAACATTTGGATAAGCCAATAAAATATTGGAAATACACTGCTCAAAACACTTTAAAAACATGTCAGATGTAAAAAAAATGGAAAAACAATTATGCTGGATATCCATACAGATTAGGAATAGATAATGTGTTAGGAAAATAAGGATGCCACATCATATGATGAAAATGAAAACAGTCAACCCACAGACAGCATAATCCAAAGCCAACGAGAAATTTTAACTGAAACACTGATGCACAATTTGCTGAATATCATTCAAATCAAAATGGTGCTCAGTAGTTTGTATGGCTCTCACATACTTGTATGCATTCCTGAAAACACTCCATATGAGATGACAGATGGTGTCCTAGGGTATCACAGCAAACCTTTGGGCAATGGCACATATTGATGTGCCATCCTGGTGGAGTTGGACTGCCTTTGTAACCTCTGGAGGGGCCAGGTATTGCCTCATGCTACTAATAGTGACACTGATGCTGGTAAATGCAAAACTACTGGAAAAGAGGTCAAGAAAAATGATGAGGGAAGAAATGTCTGTGGTCTCGACCGGCAAAACCGTTACTGATATAGGCCTATGCTGCAAGAGGACATGCTGACCATTTTCCTCACTCTGCTGCTTTCTCCTACCACTCTCCAATTATGCATTATCCTCAATTATTGGTGCCAACTTTTTGTTCTCTGTCTGTTCTCTGCGATTACTCAGCCACTAGCTGAGTAATCGCTGTCAGTAAACACAAGTTCTCTTTCTATAGATGATACACTTGGACATGTCTTTCTGTGTTTAACCCTGTCTTTCTCCTAGATAAAGCAATTGGGCTTATCCATATAGCTGTTTTTCTCTCCTAGATAGAGCTTCTAAAAGAGCTGATACCATTAAGCCCATTGGACCACTGACATTAATTTACTGATAAAAATGTTGATGACTTATTTTCTGTCCTGTACTGTCAAGTATTTACACAACTTGTTGCATAAAACACCTGTTTTAGAATGTAATTTCTTATAATGTAATATATATAATATACTGTATGTAATGTAATATAGAAAAAGGCTTCTTTGTTTCATTTTTCTATGCTCCCAGATTGCATTTAGCTGTATCAATCTAACTTTAAGCCAAGGAACAGCATGCCAAAGACATGAAAGGTCACTCACACACAAAAACAGTCTCTCTAAGAGTGCACTCATAGGCTTTTGGATAATTACAGTTCTTTCACTTGAGTGTTTTGTGTTTCGCTTTGCTTGTTCTGTCTCAAAAGCTAACAACCACTCATTACTCACGGTTTGAGTTGGGCTTTTTTCCCTTCAGAAGGGCAAATTACACACAAGAGTGACAGCTCTCAGAGACAGAGAGGACCAGCAGCCTCTCTATGCTCTGTTAAGTGTATTCTTAAATCAAAGGGGCAGGGACAGTGACTTCGGCCCTGCAGTCTGTTGACTTTGTAGCAAGGGCAGTAAAGAACTAGCAACATGGTAATACTGTACTCTTAAAAGCCCACTCCAAACCAAACTGCCTTCCATAACAGCTATAACGTCTCTATGCAATTTTGAGGTACTTTTTAGCATCTTAGCATCTTAAAGGCTGTGGAGTCCAGCCACTGTAGCCTCCGGTTAAACCCCACATAAGGCATTCCTTATTCAAAGATAGGCTTAATTCAAGTGTGTATGTGTGTGTGTGTGTGTGTATGTGTGTGTGTGTGTTGAGAGACCTCAAGCTCTTTAGACTCCAACTCACACCATACAAGGAGGGTAGCAAAGACAACCATAACTAACACACAAATGTTCCTACACATTCACAACCTGCCACAGACAAACATAGACACCAATATACCTGCTTTGCTACTTTGGGGAATGTTTCGCCTTTGGAAGTATTTAAGATGGCAAACAGAAGGTAATGAAACACAGGGAGATATTTACTGTCAGTGTCAGAGCCTATTATCCCAGGGAGGAAAATGGGGTCAACTGAACATTCTTGCTGAAAAACTGGGTGTTGCATCTTGCCTGAAAAAAAAAAGAGAGAACAGTCTTCTTCTGTGTCACAAGACCTCTAAGATCTTAAACAGAGAGGTCAGTGTAGAAGGATACCACATCAATACGGCAGGGAATAAATGGGCAATTCACTACAAATGTCTGATGCTCTGATTATTGTCTCACAGCATTTTGCACATGGTGTGCTGCTTAATCACTTAGTGATGGCCCATAACTTTCAAAGTGTAGCTGTTGGGGCAACTGCAATTGGGACATTTAAAGTTTGCACCAGACAACCACATGAATACAGAGTTACTTATACATTCTATTGAGAAAGACAGATTTGTGAGGTAGACATGCCACTTTTTATACTATTTAATGATAGAACTGCATGCAGTGAATGCCCAATTCACTAACTAAATTTATAACAGCACTGGGTCACTTCTTCCATTTGTCAATTTGCACTAAATGTTTTGTAAATGTTTTGATTTAGTTATAAGTGCTACCAGCTACGTGCCAAAGTCCAGTCCTTCAAAGCTACTATACTGCAACCTTTAAATGCATCCATTCTCCAACAGACCTCTAAATTAAATGAATGTCTCATTGCCAGGTCTCTGTAATGCTGAATGACATGCGGATGAGCGAATTTAGTAATTCGATTCAGGTGTGTTGGAGAAGGGACACATCTAAAAGATGCAAGATAGTAGCCTTCCAGGCTTGGGCACCCCTGCTACACTCTTAGTCCTCACCAAATAGTTTTTATTATTTTTGAATTAAGAGATTTCTTCACAATTTGTCCATACATATGAGAGATTTCTGCAACTCCACTATAATTTTCATCCTTGTGTATTGTAGCCGAAATAACTTCACAAAACTGACTCAGGTGAATCCAAATCATGTTAATGTCTGTCTTCAAGTTTATTTGCATGAAAAGGTGTTGAGATGTAACAATCCTTGTTGAATCTTGTTACAAGACATGGATAAAGCATCCCAGATGTATCTTAATCAGTTAAGACTAATGACAATGCCATTGCTGAAAAGAGCATAAGTTAACACTGACCACAAGTGGTGCTCTGTCAAACGGAGTTAAATATAAAAAAACTTGGACTAGTTAATATCATACCCAGTTATCTCTTCTTTAACCAACAAAGAATCATATATGCTACTGTCTTAGTATCAGTTAAAAAAAAATGTTTTCCCCTTACATACTATCCATGATTCCATCGCCACCTTAGATTCTGTTACAACTTTCACAAAAAAGGATTTTCGTGATAATGCAAGCCAGTATTGATCCTTTGCATTTACCTTGACTGCTTAAGAAAGGCTTATGAAAAACAAGCTTCTCTGGAGATAATTAATAGATCAGATCATAAAAGTACAAAGCTGGCCTGGATGTGTTCATCATTTTATGGATAAGATTTGTGCTAAGCTCAACTTTAAGAGAAATATAAAGATTTAATATTAACACCTAGTAAGTGGTGAAACTCTCACACATGACTCCACCAAACCGAAGCCCATAAGTACAGTCAATTATTCTTTCCCTGAGACATAGGAAAGATACTGGCTAGTATTATCCATTCTAATGGCAGATAATACACAGTATTTAGATAGTTCACTATACTGAGCATTTGCACAAGCCTTAGTAAGGTCCCTTACTTTTTCATCCACCTGGTACTCAGGGGAATGGGTGGGAAAAAACAGAAGAAAGATCTCTGTAAGCCCTAAGAGAATGCAATGGAAGAGCTCCACATCTTCATCAAGGCTAGAATTCAAGTGTTACATATAAGCAACATGAAAATAAAAGCTAAAGAAGAAGAATTAGGGAAGGAACGTATTACACTATATTATAAACAGCAACAACTTCAATTGGCCTAAGTACAGTGAGGAAACTCTTGAATATCAAACAGCTCTTGTAAAACTTGCATCCCCAATTCTGCATCATATCCTCTGGGGAACAAACTTAAATAGCACACACTGGTTGAGATCCATTATCTATCACAGCATCCCCATTCATCTCAAATGCATAATTTCTATGGGTGATGTGTTGCAGTTCCCAAATGCATCAACATTATTTATGGTTTGACATTATAAAAGTAAGTGCATAATTTATGGACTAAAATTAATGCACTACCTTCCGTGTGCTGCCTGTTTTGCAGAGATCCAAAGCCAGATTGCAGCGTGCCAAAACTATGGAGCAATCCCATTTACAGCCGAGAGCCCACAGCAGCCTTGATTTATGGCAGTAAATTAAAAAGAATGAAAAATTTATGACAGCAATTTGTGGGCAGTCATAAAACTATTATAGAACTTTGAAGTGGCATTTTGTCCTTTTGCATGTAAGTGAAGCAAGATGACTTGGTGTTACAGAAATATCGTAACTCCTTACTGGAAATGATCGCCATGTGTGCTAGCAACATCTACAAAAATAGTGAAGGCAAAAAGATAGAACGTTATTAAACCTGACTAAACTTTCCTTTCTTTCAAAGATCGGTTCAACCACACATGTCTGCTGTGTTTTCAACTTCTCTTCTACTTGAAATTGAAGCTCCAGCTGGCATTTTGACTGGATGCCAAGCCATGATTGAATGAAAGCCCATCCTTGACTGACAAATGATATATTAAGCTTTCAGTCAGCAGGGTGAGGGAGGCCAGGTATGTCAGTTACCTGCAACAGCAGAAACTCCACTTGTCAATCTGCCATTGGCAGGGCTGAACTAGATCTGAAATGTTAAAGGCCCGACACAAAGTACTATTTCACTTCCTTTTCCAGCCAAGTCACTTAGACATCTCTGCTATGTTGTCGCTGTGAATCTGCATGTGATATAAATGTAAGGGCAATGTATTTATATGAAAAATACTTGTAGTCAGGTCTCTGGCTGCTGGTTTTATGTAGGTAAATGGTGAACATCCACATCACAGAGGATGTATTCCTAAATATAAATGGTAAAGTGACCTTTATGAGGATGACTACTTTATTGGGGATTATGTCATGAGCCATCTATTGGCAAATTAAATGGAAATAAATAAATTTAAATGACATTTTTTAAGCTATCTTTGGCCACTAATAAAGACCTGAGCATGCATGCGATGCAGGTCGGTGGGCAACATCGGGCAGCTCTGAGAGGCCCTCTCCTTGACTCTGCTGGTGTTGATTATGGATGATTAATGGGGTATAAGAAAAGAGGAAGAAAGGTCAACTCCTGGGTTCCAGAGGGAGCAGCTACACTGGGAGTAATTAAGACATTTGTGTAACCATGATTAATACACACACAGAAATGCTGCTGTGTCCGATAAACAAGGCAAATCAATGGTTAAGCTTTTCACATTAAATTATATTGGTGTGTGCAACAATATATAACAGAAGCCGCATTTAATTCAGATGAATATTTCACAGCTTACCTTTGTTGATGAAATCAGCATTGGATGAGGTCCAACAAAGCAGACAGACATGAAAAGGAAAATTACATATTTAGTATTACAAGACTTTAAGGGATTTTGCATGCAGTTTGAAGACGTTCATGTTACGTTGGCAGATTAATGACTGCTGACATTAATAGTGAAGACGAGCTGACCTAAGTTGACTCATTGCCACAAAAAGCTGGCACATCCTGGTGCCAGCTTTTACTTTTATTAGACCAGTCTCTGAGTATTTAATAGCATGTACAAATAGGCAACACATCAGGTGCAGACGTAGTAAAATGCTTTGTTAAATGTGTTTACATTCAGGCTTTTGATGAGTAAGACAACCTAGATCTCTCTCATCTTGTGGTCATTCTTTCCTTCCGACAGACCTCCAAAGAAGGACTACCTTTATGAGTTTGGGCAGTTTGTGTAACAAGTGTCATTTCACCCTAGTAAACAATTAAATATGTTTATCTGATGGTCTCATGTTTGTTCTGCTAATACCCAACTTGCAGGACACAGGACAACAAGGATGAACAGATGTTCAGGGTTTGGACCCAGGCAGTAACATTAATACTGGAGATACACCAAGAAATTAGCTAATAACCTGATTCAGCTGATGTTTTATCTTAGTTGGCTCTGATTTAAGACTGGCCAGTAGGAGTCTTACAAACTGTCACCTCTTTTTTCCATTCTATGAAAGCACCATTCTAAGCCCCACTCCGTTGGGCTGACAAACTTTTCATCTTGGAACTTGTTATTAAAGTAAGAATTCTAAGAAGCAGTGAGGTGGCCGATATAAAGTCAAGGTTTACACAGATTACAGCAGCACTCCTGCTGCTCAGGATAACCTTCTAAGTATTTAATGTTGGAAAAATAAAATACAAGATCTCCATATTGCATCTGTTTTGTGTAAACATTTAGAGCTAATGAAACTATGTCAAACTGTTAGAAGTATAATAACTAAAAAAAACTCTCTAGCTCAATAGAAGAGCAATATGAAGATGTTTTCTTTGTTCAGTGTGTGTGTGTTAGTGTCTGTTGAACCACTGCAAAACAAATCTACCTACAAGTACAAATAAAGTAACCTTGATGCTTGAACCTTGAAAGAAGGTTTATGAGACAACAGGAAAACCAATGAGATTACAGGAATTTACTCTCTGATTATTGCACTTTTAGCCTCTATTTGTCACATAGCTTGGAATCTGGAAATGTTGGCACCCTGTTGGAAAAGTTTCACACAAGGTATGAGTATTTACAGTCTACAAAAAAGGCTGCAGGTACAATTAGTGAAATAATGGTGCAAGCAGTGCTAATCACTACTAAATGTGGCTAAAAAGTGCTTAAAAAACAATATGTTCTTTCTTTCGTTTTGCTAAACTAGTAAATCACTATTCCACTGGGATCTCTGGTGCTGCTTCTCTCAATCTCTCACATGCACACACACTGTGTAACGCCACCTCTACACGTGAACAACTAATGACCATTCGGCACATTGTGTTGGAAAATATCAGTTTGGGCACAAATTCAAACATCAAGAACAGAACCCAAATATCCAGGATCGGAGGATTTCTGCTTTCTCAATAGACACAGTATAACAGAAGTGATCCCAAGTAGAATAACCCACAGCTGTCCTATTCCAATACTTGTTTAGACAGAAGGCATTGTGTAAGCCTAATTGTAAGTGAGTTCGAACATCAGGCCAACAGTATGCTGCGTGGCTTCATGTGTCAGCCGACAGAAGACTACCAGGGCTGACAGCCACCAAGCAACTTCCTATGTTAACCCCGCCTCTACGAGGGACTCTCCGAAGAGATACCACCACATAAGACAAAAGGGACGGGTTCCATATGGCCACGAATCACAGGCTTCAAAAAGCAAAAGAATGGAACCGTGAAGAAAATCAGCATGACAGCGCCAAGAAGCATGTGGCATGTTACTGGGATCCCAGCCAATAAAACAAAAATTTGCTAAAGTAGTGAATTTAATACAAAAAATGAGTAAACAAACTGTCAAAAATATATTCACAATTTAAGGAATGAAAATGTTTTAAATTGTTTTGGTTGTTTTAGGTAAAAAATCAAAATCAAAACTTGATGTTAACATACACTGTATGAAAAGGTACTTTGTTTTTTTTCACTCAATCTGATAATAATAATTTTTGTTTTGGCCACTATCAAACACTGACTGATGAGCCAATATGCACCAGCCCCTCCTGCACCTAAACACCCACACATCATGATGGTGTTTTCAGGCTTGCAAATGTACGTATGGTCATTATGGCTGACTTTACTTTCTGTTGACCATAGGACATGTCTCTAACAAATCAAGGCCTTTCTCCCAGATTGCACACCGAACCTTTTTGGAGTAAGGGCTTCTTCCACGCTAAGTGCCAATAGAGGACTCATTCCATTCTGGATAATAACCCTCTTCTACCAGCTTTGGCTAGCACCTTCTCAAGGTCTTTTGCTTTTATTATGGGGTCGATATTTACAGTTTCCACCAAAACACATTAATCTTTGGGATACAGCACCCATCTCCTTACTGAACGGTAAGATGACTTGCATATAAACAGATGAACATGGCACCTTAAGGCATCTGGAAATCATATCCAAGGGGGTCAACAATTATCTTGCTGATGTCTTGGCAGATCTCTTTAGATTTTTCCATGATGTTACACAAGGAAGCTGTGTTTTAGAGCAGTTGCCTTAAAATACAACTACAGTTGTAACTCCACCAACTCACATGTTATGAATTAAACTAGCAGAAGCTTACAAAGTCATGAAATCATCATCTGGGTTTTCCCAAATTGTTTAAATGCATGGTAATCTTAGTGTATGAAAACTTCAGAAATGGAAAAAAGTAATACAAATGTCTTTAAGCTAGTTTTGTTAATCCTATGTGACATAAAGAGAGGATTAGTCTGATTTAAATGGAAAAAAAAATCTGGCATATTTTCATATAGTGCATGTAAATATCTGGTTTTGACTGTATTTTGTTTGCCCCTAATATGATATGTTTTGGATCTAAGCTCTGCAAGTTTCTATTATTCTCAGGTTTGAAGTCATGTACAAACAGTTTTACTCGTACATTCATCAAAAGGAGCCCTGTTTGGTGCATATTTGGACAATGTGGAAAACTCATATTCCTGAATAAGACAGAAAGCAGGACTTTTCACTTACACGCACCAAGTACACACAATTTTGGCAGCATATTTCCTGTAGGAACCCCACGTCTCTTTTGTCCCATCCAAGTTTGTTAAACCACTGTCATTTCAATTGTTCTGCCACAGGAAAATTATAATCCACCTGTCAACAATGACAGGATGTTGGAAAACTTGGAGAATGGATAGTGTAGGGCCCTGAAATTCAAACCACGCCGCTTACTGCCAACTATAACCATTACACACACACAATTCGTTTTTCAGTTTATTTGAAAATTGCACTGAATCACTACTGCCTCCCTGACCATCAAACCACAATCAGTTTCCTGAGCCAGACCCTGATATGAATGAAACTGGAAAATGAAATATTGACTTGTTTAGTGTGGGGCTTTATCTCCTTAAATTGATGACAACACAATAAAAACTCCATTGAGAAAACATAACTATTCCAGCATTTTGCAGATAGTGGAGTGTGGCTGTATGATAGCAGCCTTATATTTCGGGGGTTACACTGACACTGAATTAATAACTTGATTCATGAGTCCTTTCTAAGCTATTTCCATAGCTAATCAACCCTAAAAGGTAAAGAGTTGCCTTCACAATTAGAGATTAATGCTGTCTCGGCCAACTCGCTCATCAGCATCATCAAGGTAATTAAGAAAAGACACATTTTCACAGTTTAACTTTGTAATGAAAGTCATGGAAAAGACTTTCATTGAGGGTTTTTTTCCAAGTAACAAACTGTGAAAAACATAAATGCAAGAAAATCTGGTTAACATGGTAAAAAAGAAAACTATGCAGATTCTTTTCATAACCTCCACACAGATAGTGTGACTACGTTTAATAATAGTGCGAAGGATTGGTTTAGTTCGAAGTCAGAGGCTGTAATACAAACAGCCTTCTGAATAAAGCTGAAGTGGATGACTTTGATCTCTATCCCTAAATCAACACCAGACAAGGTTCATGCAAAGGCCAGGAAAGTCATCTGATCATCACATTACAAAACCAAGCATTACATGATAGCCATGCATTGGGGACAGGTTAAATGTCAGGAAAAGTTCAGCAGAAACAACAAAAGATCAGTTTAGTTTTATCCCAAACATTAAACACATTAAAACAACTTTTAACAAACAGTTATACGAAGACATTCTATTTAGACGCTTTACTTAAATAATTGTGTCAAGTAAAGTATAGTGCAAATGTTCATTTATATTTACAAAAAATAATGTTACGAATATGGGTTACAAAAGCTGCAAAAATACAAAACAGTGAATGGGTAAAATGACCATCACCAGCACGCCTTGACAGAAAACATGTTGCAACTCAATGGGACATCCCTGATTAAATAAAATATAGAAAGTTTATTTGTCAGAGGCTCACTAACAACAATAACTAAATGGTACAAAAACTTTTCTGAAAGGGGGCACATCAAATTTCCAAATAATAACTTTTAAAGACATTCAGAAAGCCTAAAGAATTATTGTTCAGATCACTTTAAAAAGTGTAAAGAAACTGTGACTGCTTAGAAGCACAGTATAAATAAATAGGGGTGGCTTATGGCTTTCTACACGGTACTATAAATAAAAAGTCAAACTAAGGCTGGACTTACATGACTTTATACCATATAAACATATTGTATACACAGTTTCAAAGCTTTGATAGTCAGCAGAGACAGGAATAGCTACAGTAAGACAGACCATGTTCAGTTCACACAAACACAGCAGTACCCTGAACTATGCAGTCGTTTACCCAGGGTCACTAGTCTTCACAGGAGACCAAACCTATCATAACACAGCTGCAAGAACAGACCATTGTACTCAAAGAAAGAAAAAAGGGGGTAAAAAGATGATCCAATTAAAATTGTATATCATTTAGCTCTCCTCTGGCAGTATATATTCCTCCGGCTCTATTAGAAGCTAACTCCTCCCAGGCAGGGCAGTGTAGCTCTGTAATTACACCTCTTCCTCTGACAACCTGCATGATTGTTTTCCTAACACTGTATTACTTCGTTAGTACTTTCCAGAGTGCGTTATTTTTAAACTGTCAGTCTGGCTCGGCTCATCCCCCGATCTGCACTCGTCTGTTTATCATAACAATCATTAATAACTGTCACTTGCCAACATCCATAGAACAAACTCATTGCCTCATTACCATGTTGGAGCGTTTGTTCCGGCGCAACGCCTGTGTATCGCTCACAACAGGGCCAAGCCAATTACTTTGCTGAAATGGAATCACATTAATCAAAACTTAACAAGGTGGCAAATTTAAAGATATCACATTGCAAAAGACAGCATAACTAATATGTCACTGTCATAGCTGCTGTGGAGGTATGCGGCAGTCAGGGAGTAAATATATTGCTTTCTAGGGTCTGTATGAATTTAGACATTTTATATGATCAAAGAAGTATTAGATGCTGAATGTACTATATAGACCTCAGCACATGCTGCCTCTGATTGTATACCTGTTTCTGTAGGGATCTAACGTACAGAGAGCTTAAGGAAGATGGAGGAATTATAGCAAAAGAACAAAATGCATCAGAAATATTTGAAACATCTAACATTAGGAAGGACAAAGGTTAGAATCATAGACCCAGGAAAAAAGGAAAAGAGCCAGAAAGGACAAAAGTGGGAGGAGGGATGATTCAAGATTTAGAAAAGGTAAAGAATTAAGAGGACAAAAAGGAGCATAAACAGAGAAAAGGACAGAGGGGTGGACAGGGGGAGCAGTGAAGTAGAAACCAGGAGAGATAGAGCAAAAGAAGAGAGAGAGAGAGAGAGAAAGGAGGGAGGGAGCTCCAAGTGTGTCTCTGAGAGCACCAGCAGGCGGCAGTTCATCATGTCTCCCTTCACAGAGACGTTTTCTTTTACACTTTAAATGATGATACTCATCAATCACAGGCTGACAGCTGCATCAAGCCAGCTGCAAACATGCAAAGGCCAGCAGTGTGAAACCTGCTGACGCCACCCATCGCTGCATACACTAGGAATCAGTCAGCCACTCGGCCTCCACCCAGGATTTATCTCCTCTCCCAAACACACCAGCTTGCTTTTCTCTGCAACAAATCTAGAGAAATATACACTCCATGTTAACAGAACTACCTTGCATGATTTGGAGAAATAAACTCTAGGTTGGTATTCACAGTGTAGAAAATTTGCACTGGTCTTCCCCCCTTATACTTATATTTACTTGGTATTAATGATGTGTCAAAAAAGCATAATTAAAGCTACCAGCCATTATTGTAAGTTACTATATTGGCTTTACAGGTGTTCAGTAATTTGTTGAGTTAAAACAAAGTCTATAGTATTTGATTTTAAGATTGGAACCAAGACTACACCCGCGACTACAATACTACAGTAATAGGCTTAACTGAAGAGCCACAATAAATAGCTTGAGGGATATCAAAATGACAGCTTAAACTTTAAATGGGGATGCACTGAGAAATTGGCTGGTGACTGAAATCGTGTTGTAGTAGTCTTGACCGGCCCTAACTGGTGATCAGGTGGCCGCAAAATAAAATAAGATCAGATCTGTTTCCAACCAATGGACACTCTATACACAGGCACAACCAAACCACAATTTTTGCAGTGGACTTTGTTATTGAGTGAAGCAGGCTCAAAGTTGGTTACTTTTAGCATCACCAAGGAGTTTAAAAATGAAGGCAGAAGGGGAACAGAAGCTGTTGGGAGGTTCTAGAGACCAACCTGTATTTTCTATGGACGCATGATGGCTGTTGAATCCGGTCGCCACAATAAGGAGTCAGCAGTTGAAAAGAAGCTAAACGTATTTTAGCCAATTTGCTTTGTATATCCTTTTAAGAGTCCAATTCTGCCTTGGGCAGGACTTGCTGTATTAGGGAAAGTTGGCAGTATTTTAGAAATCTCACAATTAAGCTAAGGAGGTACAGGGTAATAAACACAGGGTCTGGTGTTTGTAATGCTAACAAAGATAACTGGGCTAACCATGCTAATTTTGCCAGTTGCTAAAGTCAATAAAATGTCAACTCTGTACCCATTCTGTCTTTAAAATAAATGAAATTTAATTTAATGATTGTTTACAACGTAAAGGTTCATACAAGCTTCTGTATAATTATAATGAATGAATGAAAGATTTAATGATTTTAATGCCCAACAGTAAATCTGAGCTTTTACCTCTCAAATATTAAGATTTTTTTTTTATTTTAAATTGAACTGGTAAAAGAAAACAAAAAAAATTTCATATATTGCAGCTCAGATTTTCCAGTGTGGAAAAAGTACCCGGAGAATTTTATTGCATTTATAAGTTTTCAGTAATAAGAGACAGCTGTGTAACTAGGGTCTGTTTTTGAGAATTAATTTTCTATACTACTCTTAACATTTTATTAAGACGGTTTAATTTTTTTTTCAAGTAGGGAGAAGAGAAACACTTTGTTTTTATTTGTTGTATTTCCCTAAACAGGGAGCTGAATCGGCGAAATCTGAACTTGAAGGTCAGATTTTTCTAAAATTGGTGATTGGAAATCCGCCACAAAATCTCCAGTTGGTGCATGTCTATTTTTACTATGAAACAGGTCATGCTTGATTTAGGGCACACAATTTTTTTAAATGAATTGTGCAATCTAACTCATTTCACCATGAATCATTAGCCTTAAAGCCTGGTTACTTTATCTGGTATTTAACAAGACAAAAGGCAATCTTTGGTGGCAAAGGTTATGCATACACAGCTCACTCACACTACTGGTCCTCAGTTACTCCCCTCAGCCATCCTTCACTTTCCACTCATCCTCCCTTTTTATTTAGCATTCGTAGTGACTGTTCATTTCTAGCACTTAGACAGAGTGGGGGTGGGGGGATGGGACGGATTGCTCTGAACATAGCCAAGCAGATGGATGCGAATTCAAAGTTTCCTGATCTTTAGCAGAAGTTATGGAGGGTTATCTTTGGCTGTATATCTCGGCCCTGGCAGCTCTCCCCTGGTGATGAAGGATTAAGCAGCACAGCTGTCTCTTCCCAGAATGATGCAGTGCAGTGCTCCCCGACACGACAGCATCACTTAATCTTAATGTCCGCTTCTCCAGCGCAGACGCACAGGACAAAGCCAATCAGCATCACATGCCACGGGGATGGACCCTGCTGCCTGGCCCGGGAGTCTCTCACCCTCACAGGCCGATTAATCAACTTCAGACAGCCCGGTTCAATCCCAACTAGCTCCCTCCGCACTGAACTGCTCACTCTACCTCGCTTTCACACAGACAAATATACACACTCTCTGTTGTGATGTATAGAGCATGGAGGGCTACTGTGGAAGAACACTTATCAGATTGCATTTCACATTATGCATGTCTTTGTGTTAGACTGAGAATAAAAGGTAGCGAGCAGAGGAGTGTGTACAGAGGGGAGTGCGGGGGGATCATTATTGAATACCACACCTCAGTCTGTCACAGGCCGCCTATTTGGAATGAGATCTATGAGCTCCAGCAGGGGCTTAAATAATAATGACTCATGCTCATTAGGACAAATGACTCTCTGGGAGGTCCAGTGTAAAGATTTAACCTAATATGACAAAACAACAATACAATATGCATTATTGAAAAGCAGTGTTAAGTTTTAAATGTATATACTGTATAAAATATTTCTTGCTATCCTTGCTGCCATCAGCGATCATTAATAATTTATATTAGGAGGAGAGAAGACCTCACACTATGTGCTGTAGAGAACCGATTCTGTGAAATAGGGTTTTACGAATTTAAAACAAAGACAAAATGATTTAGAGTTGGCTTTTTAAGCAGTCTTTAGCATCTTCCATTAGCAGTTAGCATGGTTAACATTACTAACTTTGCTCCACATGTATTCCCTAGGAAATGTAGATCCTTAACTCTAAGATTTTTAAAATGCTGCCAATACTTCCAAATCCAGTAGGTTGCACAACAGACAGAATGAAAGCTCAAAAGAATAAGACAAGTCACTCAATTGCTACCTGGACGAAATATCTCCAAATTGGGAATGAACTGATGTCCTGTGATAGAGGGTGCATTTCAAACTCAAGAAAAGTCATTACAAAACTAGCAAAATTTGAAATGTACAAGATTGTGAGAGAACAAAACCACCACTTCCTTCCAAAATCTAGCTATCTGTTGTAGCGGACTGACGTGCCTCTGCGGAAAATTCTGTTTCTTTTTGAAAAGCTTCTTACATCTTTTTGTTGCATCTTTTGACTTAGAAACATCTCTGATATAGAAAATAGCTAACTTTGAATCTTCTTTACTCAGTGACAACTTTAATATCAACATGTTTAGCAATTACCCTGACCAGGTAGTGCGTTAATGACGGCTGGTCACTGGTCAGGACGGGCCCAGCTGGTAAACATTACAGTAAATCAGTGCACTGACAATTTGGGTGACAGTGGATTTCAGGGAAAACCACTGTCAGCCAAATTGTCAGATTTATTGGGGAACCTCTAGAGTGACACTACTGAACACCAAGGATTATTACAGAAGACAAGGCCTATGTCAACGAGATTTTAAGAACATTTATTTACTTTTAATCAAAAGACAAGCACAAAATAAAGGAGTTTTAAAGATAAGCAGGTACTGTAGTTAACTCATAATGTGTGTACCATTCGTATGACTGATTAAATCTGTAAAAAAATCAAAGGTTTCAGTGTTAGCCACTGAAAGAATGAATCTTTTTCAAACCAAGGGAATCAGTTTTGTTATATCAAATGTAGTTCAAGTCACCAACCAATTGCAACACAACCATAAGACCGACAGGAAATATTACTTATGGTGGAATGATACTTGGAATATAGAGCAGAGTGTGTGTTTATGACATGCTGCAGAGACGCGGTTTTCTGCAGATATAGAATATTAGCTCCATAAGTTATTCCCAATTGCAGTCACTCTCATTACCCACGGGCATTTCCTGTTTCACGAATGATAAGGAGTGTTTCTACATCAAATCCAATACGAGGGGTGTGTGTAACATGAGCACAAGCTGGACTCTCAGGCGTCCCATATCAAAAGCCAACATGATTTAAGAGAGCTAATTTAGAACAATAAGCATTGAACACCATGGAAGCATCTTGATGTTACTACTATAGAGTATGACCTTGAATAAGTAGTAAACCAAGACAATGGCATTCTTTATCAGAACAACACCGTAATATTTCTTTCACACAGTACCACCGAAACTGATGCATGCATCATTATGTAGTGCCTTAATAAAAGACATAAAAGGGAGATGTTTGCATTACTGTTTCTGTTTTACTACTGACCTGCAATTCATAACAGGGAAAACACTCTTAGGTTAGATAATAAAGACTTGTTTTTATTGCTGTGGAGTTCATGGTTATAAATAGAAGAGGTCCATCTTATTTGTAGTGTTATGTGCATTCTTCTGGTCAGATGTACCAAATAAGCTGGGTTTGATTTCTTTATCTGTCATTTACAATCGCTCCGCAGTGCAGCTTCTTAATCTAATAACTTTGTCATGACACATGATATTCTCCAGGCAGCAGTGGTCATTTACACACAGTTAAGTTGTTTCAACCATGACAATTACTGCTGGCAACAACACAGCATTCCACTCGGGCAGTTTATGATGCCGTCTAAGAGTCGTTTATTAAGGTTATTATCCTGGCTAAGATGATCATTTTAGATGAAGAGAGCGGAGCTTTTGGGCGATTCCAAATGGAGCCTTTCTCTGAAGACCTCACTGACTGACATGGGGAAACCCAGGACAAGAAAGGTAAACAAATTAACAAAGTGACAACTTTCCTCTAACCTACACACAGATAATTTTTTAACAATTTGCAGCAATATTGGTCAGTAGGATGACCGGATCAGGATAATGTTTTTGTCCCTGATACTGATCCTAATATTTAAAAAATAGGCATCGGCCAATATCCAGTCCCAGTCTGATACATCTTTAAAGTTATTGCAAAATATGCCAACTGTAGCTTTAAAGTAGAGTGAAATATCACCCTACATTTAATCAGTATCACAGCTCAACCAACAATGTGACAATCCACAAGCTACAGTCTCTCCCGTGCTTGTAAATAACATTTCTTGTGGTTCCAGTATCTCAGTACCAGCCCTATTCCTTTATCCCTTAGCATGGGACTGGAAAAAAAGGACCCCAAGGAGAAACTCTGGCAGAGTTAGCAGGATTATATCAATGCTATCCTGGGTGTTGTGATCACAAAATCACATTATGAATCTAAAGGGAATCTAAACAAAAGCAAGTTTCAATAATTTAATGGAAATTATATATATACCAAAACATATGCTGACCGTTCTCCACAGAAAAAATCTAAAACAAAATATTCAGCTATTTTTCCCAACAAGAGCATTTGAAAAGTCACATGCAGCTACACGCTCAATACTTATGGAGAATATGAACCACATACCCCATCCATGATATACTGTGTACATTATAAGCCACTGTCTAAATATTACTGCCCCATTATGCCATTATAGATTTCTACATGTATTGTGAAACCATCAATGATCTTTTAATGATATGATCATGGAGCTAGGACAGGGTTCCATTATGCTATATTCTCTTCCCCAGCTACCAGAGACCCCACTAATACAGACATCATCTCCTGTCCTACGCACATAATAAAGACCTGTCAGATCCACAGTGTTATTAATTAGCACTTCTCTGAGGTGAAATGTAATCAATTGCAGGCCCTCTGATAGCGTTTTAGTGGGTCATGCAACTCAAATGTGTCCACAGTCGCCACCATGGTGGCCGATATGAACCAAACCAGGCTGTATAGTTGCTCCTCAGACTCCTAATGTTCTTCTTCTTCTGGTCCTCTTGTTCATGTCACAGTGCGAACACATTCATTACTGCAACATTTGAGCCTTTCTAGCTCAGATAGCAACCGGGGGGGGGTGACAAAAGAGAAAGGGAGGGGTCTTAATGTTCATTTAATTAGAATTAGACATATGGCATATGGAGCAGAGAAGGTGACAGGCTCTTCAATGACTCACCTAGGGAGATCAGAGAGGCAGCACTCAGACACACTGAGATCATAATAGTATAATAAGGGGTCGACAGGGATCAGATTTAGTTTAAAACATATTTTGAGTCTGAGTTAGCATGGATTTCTCTGTAATAACAGGTTTGAAGTAGTTACAAAATGCTTTGTCAATTGCACAAGTTAGCTGATTTCTTAAATCAATATATGTCTATTAAAAGAAAGGACCCTCTGTAATAAAAGAAATAAAACAAATTCAAGCTTTGGCTGCTGTAAATGTACAGTATAAGTGACTGCAAATGTGCAATTACATCAAAAATGTGGGGTGGGGTTCTGCTAATGGCTCCAAAATCTCCCCTTGAAACCTATGCATTCTTCATGTCAGCATTAAAAGGGACTGGCTGTGGCGGAGCAAATGGCGTCGGACGCTAATTGATCTGCACCTTTAATGTGTGTGAAACAAGGGAGCGCCGTGCAATGCTGCAAAACTGTCATCTCAGCCTTTTTCCCCCTAATGCAGCTATAAATCCTGCAGCCGCAGCCCCCTCAGTCAAATGTTTTCATTACTACCATATCAGTTTTATTGAGATAACTGACATCTGCATGTTTCAATAACTGTAGGTCCTTCAACACTGTTGTAGCAATTTTAAAGGGGGAGCCCCACTTTGCATCCTGGATCAATTGTATGCTCTCTAGGGACAACAGAAGAAATGTGGTATTTGGAAAAGGCACAGAGGCCCTGATAAATTGTGTGGTTACCCTGTGACGGAGACAAACAGTTTAATCCAGTGTAAATCGGCAGCAGCAGGGTGAGATTGTTTTATACAGAGATGTAAATTGTATTGTCAAAATCAGTCATCTTCTAGGTATGGGGCTTAACGTGAGCCACTTTAGAATAGGAAAGACAAATACTTATCTCGCTCTGCAAACCCTGGGGGAAGGCACAGAGCCACCTGGAGCTAGCTCTCTCTTTGTGTGGACATAACACGTCAAATGAGAGGAAGCACAAACACCTGCTGAATAAGGTGTTTGGGATTTATTAAAGCTGAAAACTATGACACAAATTTGTACATGTTGCCGGCTGTGGTGTAGGTTCTTATCGTTTCACTGTAATGGGATCCTGAAGCAATGCAAAACAAACAACACAGCCACCTAATATAATAGACAGTATGAGACTAGGAGGTTACAAAAACACAGTAATGCATGCATTCCTCCCATTTGAATTATCTATGGTCTATCTATGCATAATGCATTCTGGGATGGGTCCCATTATTATGGCATAGCCAGGCAAATGAAATATCCCTGGAGTTTTCTTGGAGACACAGTTCACTGAATCAATGCAGCACTTTGATAAAGCTGTGTGTCTAGATAATAAGTCAGCAATAACTACTTGCAATCATTTCATTAGGTACAGTATGGATGATACAGTTAGGGAAATGAGAAAACGAGACTTGAGTCTCCTATGTACAAAGTGCTGGCTGGGAGCCTGCATGAGTGTGTTTGTGTGCATGTGTGTTATTCCACCACAACAGACTTCAAAAACCTGATATGATCATAAGTTATTGGGGCTTCTAGAAAAATCTGGAACAAACTAAACTTTTATGTTTATACTTTGGTTTGGAGTTAAAAATAAATAATGTTTAGGTTTAGGCTAAGAGATTTCATTCAGCATTTGCCTGTGATGGTTAAAACAAAATTGCTGAAATGAGGTTCTGAATAAAGCTTATAAGTGGTTAGTAGCTTATCTGCAGTAGAGAACACTCTTAGCCCCTTCATTTGGTCAAACTCCAGGCATATTATTTCCAGAGTCTGAAGCTAAAGGTTACTTTGCGAGGGTTCAAGACTAAAGCTGACTTGTACCATCTTAAACTGGGTTAAATCTCAGAAATGCCGGAGAAGGAGACTATGTGCTACTGATGACCTTAACGGGTGAAACATCTGCGCAACTGGCCAAAAGACGGAATCAATTAAAAAATTATTTCTCAAGCTTGTTGAAAAAAGCTAGTTCAAAAATAAAATATTGAGGCTGATTAAAGCTGAACTTGATAATAATAATAATAAAAAAAATAAACTTTATTTAAAAGGGACAGTGTACATCTCAAACATAAGCATTTAATGCACTGTACCAGAATATAGCATAGGATAATTCGCATTTGCAGCCCCTTGGCAGTTTACGAAACAGATATACAGTACAGACCAAAAGTTTGGATACACCTTCTTATTCAAAGAGTTTTCACTTCACAGGTGTGCCCTGTCAGGTTTAATAAGTGGGATTTCAAGCCTTATAAATAGGGTTGGGACCATCAGTTGTGTTGTGCAGGAGGTGAATACAGTACACAGCTGATAGTCCTACAGTATAGACTGTTAGAATTTGTATTATGGCAAGAAAAAAGCAGCTAAGTAAAGAAAAACGAGTGGCCATCATTACTTTAAGAAATGAAGGTCAGTCAGTCCGAACAATTGGGAAAACTTTGAAAGTGTCCCCAAGTGCAGTCGCAAAAACCATCAAGCGCTACAAAGAACCTGGCTCACATGAGGACCGGCCCAGGAAAGGAAGACCAAGAGTCACCTCTGCTGCAGACGATAAGTTCATCCGAGTCACCAGCCTCAGAAATCGCAGGTTAACAGCAGCTCAGATTAGAGAACAGGTCAATGCCACACAGAGTTCTAGCAGCAGACACATCTCTAGAACAACTGTTAAGAGGAGACTGTGTGAATCAGGCCTTCATGGTAAAATAGCTGCTAGGAAACCACTGCTGAGGACAAGCAACAAGCAGAAGAGACTTGTTTGGGCTAAAGAACACAAGGAATGGACATTAGACCAGTGGAAATCTGTGCTTTGATCTGATGAGTCCAAGTTTGAGATCTTTGGTTCCAACCACCGTGTCTTTGTGCGGCGCAGAAGAGGTGAACGGATGGACTCCACATGCCTGGTTCCCACTGTGAAGCATGGAGGAGGAGGTGTGATGGTGTGGGGGTGCTTTGCTGGTGACACTGTTGGGAATTTATTCAAAATTGAAGGCATACTGAACCAGCATGGCTACCACAGCATCTTGCAGCGGTATGCTATTCCATCCGGTTTGCGTTTAGTTGGACCATCATTTATTTTTCAACAGGACAATGACCCCAAACACACATCCAGGCTGTGTAAGGGCTATTTGACCAAGAAGGAGAGTGATGGGGTGCTGCACCAGATGACCTGGCCTCCACAGTCACCGGACCTGAACCCAATCGAGATGGTTTGGGGGGAGCTGGACCGCAGAGTGAAGGCAAAAGGGCCAACAAGTGCTAAGCATCTCTGGGAACTCCTCAAGACTGTTGGAAAACCATTTCAGGTGACTACCTCTTGAAGCTCATCAACAGAATGCCAAGAGTGTGCGGAGCAGTAATCAAAGCAAAAGGTGGCTTCTTTGAAGAACCTAGAATATAAGACATATTTTCAGTTGTTTCACACTTTTTTGTTCAGTATATAATTCCACATGTGTTAATTCATAGTTTTGATGCCTTCAGTGTGAAGCTACAATATTCATAGTCATGAAAATAAGGATAACTCTTTGAATGAGAAGGTGTGTCCAAACTTTAGGTCTGTACTGTATAAATACAAAAACATAACAAAACGAGGTTAAGCACAGTAGCTTACTTTCAACTCATGCACACAGACCAACACAGACATACAAACACACAAACAGACTTATTCATTGGCATGAACACACACACACAAACACACGCACAGGCAACGGTTATATATCTGAGACCATTTACAATTTTAGAATTCAGATTTGAGTCCAGGGTCACCCCAAGAAATTTTAATTCAATGACTTTGTCAATTGTTTCTCATTTAATGAGGTGATGAGTGTTAGGAGGCTGTACCATGGTTTTAGAGAAAAACATACACTTTATCTTCTTTACATTAAGGGTCATACATGACTGATCAAGCCAAGAAATGATCGTTTGCAAAGTATTTGTTAGCTTAGCAGATACTAAGTCAGACATTTAGCTTGCGCATATATGACAGTATCATCGGCATATAGAGCAAAGCAGATTTTGATTGGACACGGATTTCCTTTTTGAACGACTGAACCTGAGAGACTGAACAGTGTTATGCGTTGCCAGTTTGTTTGCTGCGCTTTTATTTTTGCAGGGCCTCCTTAATGTTTGTGTCAAAAGTAACTGTTGAAGTGAAATAAACTGCATACATTGGTATTTTAGGATAGGTGTGGGGTGGGTGGGTTACAGTAGTTCTTTTTGTCTTTCTGTTCCCTTTACAAAAATGGAGCGCACTGAAGTTAAGTATAACAACTACAAATCTTTAATAATGATTGTGCATTCTCAATAAATATATCCATATAAAAAAACTGATAGTTTGCCCCCAACAAATTGGTTAAATCTTGTCTATTTATCATGAACATAATGTTGTATTGTGGGCTGAATGCATTGTTATTCCAAATATTATCATTTGTTTTTAAAGAACCTTGCTTCAAAAACCTGAATAATCCCTTTAATGTTGACAAAAGGACAAGGGAATACACTGATACCTTGTGTCAATGGACAGTCCCCATGGACGATTAGAGAGACATGTGCATGTGTGTGTGTGTGTGTGTGTGTTACTTTATTACAGTGTTACACAAAGTATGTGTGTTTGGCATGTGTGTTTGCTGTGACTGGGAGTAGACTGATGAGGCTTTAGTATATCTGTCAGGCCCAGTTTGGGGATTGGAGGAGTAGGCGAGCAGGAGCTGGTGGCCATACATCTCTATTAGACTAGATGGTCACCACTGTGGCCAGCTGTTTATTCTCATTAGCTCACACACTAGCTGTCCAAATCAAGTCTCTGCAGTCTTCTCCTGGAAGTTCAATCCATTGTGGCCCAGCTCAAACCCAGCCTAGTTCAGATGTCACAAATGAAGTATGTTGTACTTTTATATTGTTTCGTCAATGTGAATTTTAACAGTCAATATATCAGAAAACATCTCACTAAAAAGACACAAAGAAATAGAGTATTATGAGTAAAAATCAATATAGATGATCAATTCTGCTTTACAGCCGCCCAGCAATTCCTCCCATCTTTGACTGTCACAGTAGATGAAGAATAGCAGTTTTGGAAAATCTTATCTGTCTTCTACATAACAATAGTTGTCTGTTGTCCGCTGAATATGCAGCCTTGTGACAGTAAGGCAAAGAATTAGCACACTCTCTTGGTGTGTGATATGAGAGAAAATGCTGCTTTTATAGTGGCGCACAGACAAGGCTGCAGTGAGAAAAGCTAATGGCTATGATTAATGACAAAGGGCCAGAGGAGAGCCGGGACACAGACGCTACATATATCATCCTCTGCCATCAGTCTGTGCACCTCCCAGGACCCTCTCTGCAGAGAGGAAGAAGTTGGGGGTGAGGGAGGCGCAAAAGGAGAGAGAAAGAGAAAGAGAGAATAAGAAGGGAGAGAGATATCTACTCCCAGTATTTCACACACAGGAATTGCTTTTCTGGGATGAAAGTAAAGGAAAACGAACAAGTGACAAAGAGGTGATAAGGTGAACAAGAAAATGGCATGTACAATAAGGAGATATTCTGTGAGAAAGAAAAAGGGGGAAAGGAGGAAAGCAGTGCGTGATCTCTCCTGATTTTAAGCAACTTGACTGTTCACATGCTGAAGCCACATTTACAAGGTCTTATCTGCCATATGGTCTGCCCTGCTCAGATGATTTATTGGGTGAGGAAAAGCGCACTGATAAAATTTTTACTGTGTTCCCCTGCATAGGCAACCTACAGTGTCAATAACAAAACTCAGGGATCTTTAATGAAAACTTTTAGTACCAGAAGGTGTAACCATCTATTTATGAGTCAATGTAATATAACATCAGCAAAAAATAAATTATCTGAGGTTCTCACGCACCCAACAGAAAAAGGCCAGAATTGGACCGGGGGGGAGAGAGCAGATCATATCCATATGTCAGCAGCTCCCGAGCACCCTGCATTTAACATGGCGCTGGTGTATTTCTGCCTAATTGAAGCATTCAGCTGTTTACAGCTCACACAAAAACAGCAAGAGTTTATTTATGGCCAATTACAGGGTAGTGTTTTGAGTGAAGGAGGCCCATTATGGATTCTAGCCCTTTTGATTCTAATTAGTCACTGTGTTCAGGTTTTTGTTTTACATGCCTGATTTACTGGGGGATAGGCGGCAAGGGTGTGAATTAAATTCCTATTAAACAACATGTGCCCGTTGCTAAACCAGACAAAAGCATTGCGTAGAACCTACATGTAAAAACAATATCAGCAAAATACAGTACACTAAAGCTGTCATTTTAACTACTTTCATTTCATGTGCATGTTAGGTGTAGGCCTGTATGAGATTTTCACGTAGTGATAACTTTGAGTAAAAATACAACACTTTTAAGGTCTCATTGTACTTGCAAAAAAAATTTTAAATAAAAAGTACAACATAATCTCATAGATTAGACAGAAGTGCAACAATGATTCCTACAATTGCTAAAATAATAAGAAAAATACAAAAAAATCATAAAAAGTTCTAACAGTTTTTTTGTGCAGTTAATTTATTATTCTAATTTTGATTCATAAGCTCTAGAGACATACAGAGTAAACTCCCGCAAAATTTTTCTAGTAGCTTTTAATTGCTAATTGTGGGGAATATCACACAATATTTTGTCATTCTGCTCTACATAGACTAACACAAGTTTAACAAATTGACATTAGCTGGTAAAGAAGGTGGGCTATCTGCTTGGGTGAGCCAGACTGGAGTCTGCAGCTTAACAGAAATAATGTCCCTTTAATGCTGTTATTTTGTTCTGTGTTTAGAAATGTTTTAAAAAAAACAAATTTGTATTTCTGGTATTTGAGGAAAAAAGTGTTGGAGCCCTCTTTCAGTTACCTGAATGGTAGTGTGCAGCAGTAAGTGGGGGAGGGACAGAAATGTACCCCACCTGTCTAAAAATGTATAGGTTTTGAAACTGTGCTTTTTTCAAAACCTTGGCATACCTTGATACTGGTAGCCAGCCCATGACCTGTGCACATTTAAAAAAATGACATTTCAGAACACAAAAAAATATTCCGGCTGGTCTAGCGAGGAGTTTTATGTGACACTGAGCAGGTACTGGTAACAGATGCCCAGGGACAAAATGTGCTGTTCACCTTATGCATAAAGTTCTTTTAATACTTGGTTTGGAAAAACCATGATAAATTCAGGTCACTTTGGTTTAAGAGGTTCTGCTGCTGGAAGAACCAAGATGGCTGTGAGTAACTAGATATGCTTTGATACTCATTGCTGCATAACTAAAGTTGTAAAAAACACAAAAACACAGGAGGTGGTCTAAAGGGAACAATCACAGTGACTATTTAAGGAGATTATCAACACATTCACAACACTGGACATAATGGACTGGGTTTCCGAGAATCTATGGTGAGTAAACAGATTATATTTTGCTGTTTCTGTTGCCAACTTTTACAGCTTTTAGGCTTCATACTGTCTTGGGTGTTGCAAGAGGGGGATTGGGTTTTGGGTTATGGGTAGAGAAGGCCCAACAGTGAGAGGCACATCTCACCACTGATGTCATGGTTTAATTATAGTATAATTACAGTATTTTTATAGAAGCATCATCTTTCGAGGTCATAGGAATCTTGTTATAATAGCGCTGTAACACATGGTAATAAAACGGAGCTTGAACCAAATGTAACTTGTTCCAAATTATGTTAAGCCAGCTATTTGGAGACATAATGACCTGTTACATCACTATTCCAATGAAACCAGGAAAATAAAAGTGAGTGTTTTTCAACTGCAAGCTTGTGACTGCAAGCATGCTGTTTTCTTTTCACTCAGCTATCCTTGTAAACCAGTGACATGTGTAAGCTATTCATTACATGAAAACGGTTTGCCAAACAAGTGCCAACAGCTTCCCAACAATAAACTGTTAATTTGCAACTAAATAGGAGTCCAGCACACATTCAAGATCACATTTGCAAACCAAAGCGGCTCCTTTGAAGTACAAATATCCAACATCTAACAAGTAGGAGTCACAAAGTTCACAGAGGACAAAAGGATCTGACTCCAGAATGAATGTCAATATGTGACTTATATCCTTGGAGAGGAAGCAGTTTTCATGGTAAAAACAATATCCTGCAGCAAGGAAAATTAAATATAACGAGAGAACAAACATAAAATGTTATCTACAAATACAATTACCGAGAAACAAAATTATAAAATGAACTGATGCATGATCTGCAACGTTTTCTCCTGTTTTATGATCAATAGATAACCAGTTGTTCTCCTTTGTTCCTCTCTTAAAGCCTTTTGACTTATTTATGGCGGCTGTGTGGCAATTAATATTGCACATGCTGCAAATGTCATTTTTCAAGTCATTTCCCAGGAAATGTTCTACACCCAGTAATGGCTCCTCTAACGCTGTAGCTGTCATGTCCTGGACAGCTGCATTTTTACAAGACAAACTCAGACACATCACACTCCCCTCTCTGTGGACCAACTTCCTGCTCATTGCCACACAATCAACACACACAGAGCCACACAGAGGCCATCACCGGCAGCTGTTAATAGCTACATGGAAAACTTTGATTAATATTTTCCCCCTCGTGCCAAGGCTGCTGAGCGAGTGTCACTTTCCCAACACTGTCCCACAAAACCCTTTCTTTCAGGGGCGTTGCAATGCCAGGTGGCGCTGATAAATCTGTTAGAAGGCTCCCCCAAAACGCCATCAAGCTAATTACAGTGTAGTCATGCAGCTCTGATGCATGTATATGTCTGTGCCTGTGTTCACACATGTTTAGGTGGACGTTTGGAACAAAGCCATGATCACATGCTGGAGCACCGCAAGCTTTGAAGAGAAATTAAGACTTTGAGGTGTAAAATGAACGAGCTTTGACGCCAAACTCACTCATATGCTTTATGTTCATTAGCAAGCTTGGTGAGGTTTGCAAAAACTTCGTAATATTTTTTTAAGAGTCCAAGTTGAGACCGATCTCAGGAGAGAGAGTTTGGCTATAATACACAACACACACAGAGGTGTGAAAACAAACTTGGCTGACACACCTGTGTGTAAACAGTTCTGTTCTGTGGATAGATTTTTTTATTTATTTCCACACCACTGCTGTCATTAAATACGAGGGGTGAGACGAAAAGAACCTCGAATAACAACATCACGTACTGTTTCACAACTGTAAAATGCTGACAACAAACGTGACAGCATCATTAATTCAAAACAACATAGGGCGCATACAACAGTGTCTGTTTAATCAGGAAGCGGAAAAAAACATGTTTACTGTAAAAGGTGACAAATGACACATCCTGGGTGGGTTTCACTTTAAATTTATAAAATAATTGAGAAACAAATTAATCATTTCCTTAAACATATACAAAAAAATCTTAGAATGTATCATCTATAGTTATTATTTAAGAAGTATCATGATTTAAATTAATATATTTTATGGTTGGACACCATAGATGTGAGACAATGTGCTAATAATGTGTTACCAATGTTTGCCTTAGCTAAACTTTGAGACGCAGACAATAACACAAAGATCTAAACCGGTGAAATATGGAGATTTTTGTGTCATCCAACACCTTCATGTTCAATTGGCAGGTGGTGTCTTTTATTTTTACAAACTTTAAAATGATTGCGCCACCTGTTTTTCTACCAATGATGCAAAACCGTTTGAAATCAGACTTGAAGATTGGAAATACTGTAAGACTGCTATTGATGCCGGAGGTAATGACAGCTGCTAATCGTAGGTGATTAAAAAAAAATTGTTACCTTGGTGTGTAAATTTGTTAAAATGCTGCCAGACTTTAGAGTTTTCTCTGGTCTTGTGCCTGATTTGAACAGTGACATATTTCGTCACATGTCATCATTCAACGTCTGGTTGCCTAAGTGCTGTACGGAAACTAATATGCGTACTCGTACTCGTACTCGTCGTCTTCCGCTTTATCCGGGACCGGGTCGCGGGGGCAGCAGACTCAGCAGAGACACCCAGACGTCCCACTCCCCAGACACCTCCTCCCAGGCCAGCCGAGAGACATAGTCCCGCCAGCGTGTCCTGGGCCGTCCCCTGGGCATCCTCCCGGTGGGACGTGCCTGGAACACCTCCCAAGGAAGGCGTCCAGGAGGCATCCGGAATAGATGCCACCTCAACTGGCTCCTTTCGATGTGGAGTAGCAGCAGCTCTACTCCGAGCCCCTCCCGAATGGTCGAGCTCCTCACCCTATCTCTAAGGGAGTGCCCGGCCACCCTACGGAGGAAGCTCATTTCAGCCACTTGTATCCGGGATCTCGTTCTCGTTCTTTCAGTCATGACCCAAATTTCACGGCCATAGGTGAGGGTAGGAACGTAGACAGACCGGTAAATCGAGAGCTTCGCTTTTCGGCTCAGCTCTCTCTTCACCACAACGGACCGGCAGCCGCACCGATCCGTCTGTCGATCTCCCGCTTCATTCTTCCCTCACTCGTGAACAATACCCCGAGATACTTGAACTCCTCCACTTGAGGCAGGAACTCCCCTCCAACCTGTAGAGGACAAGCCACCCTTTTCCGGTTGAGTACCATGGCCTTTGACTTGGAGGAGCTGATCCTCATCCCAGCCGCTTCACACTCGGCTGCGAACCGCCCCAGCGCATGCTGTAGGTCTTGGCTAGAGGGGGCCAGCAGGACCACGTCATCTGCAAAAAGAAGAGACGAAATCCACTGGTCCCCAAACCAGACCCCCTCCGGCCTTGGCTGCGTCTAGAAAATCCTGTCCATAAAAGTTATGAACAGGGCCGGTGACAAAGGGCAGCCCTGCCGGAGTCCAACATGCGCCGGGAACAGGTCCGACTTAGTGCCGGCAATGCGGACCAAACTCCTGCTCCGCTCGTACAGGGACCGGATGGCCCCTAATAAAGGGCCCCCGATTCCATACTCCTGGAGCACCCTCCACAAGGCATCACGAGGGACACAGTCGAATGCCTTCTCCAGGTCTACAAAACACATGTGAACCGGTTGGGCAAACTCCCATGAGCCCTCGAGTACCCTGTAGAGGGTATAGAGCTGGTCCAGTGTTCCACGGCCGGACGAAAACCACACTGCTCCTCCTGAAGCCGAGGTTCGACTATCGGCCGGACTCTCCTCTCCAATACCCTGGCGTAGGCCTTACCAGGGAGGCTGAGGAGTGTGATCCCCCCCCCTTCTTATGAAGGGGGACCACCACCCCGGTCTGCCAGTCCAGAGGCACTGTCCCCGACCGCCATGCAATGTTGAAGAGGCGTGTCAACCATGACAGCCCCACAACATCCAGAGATTTGAGGTACTCAGGGCGGATCTCATCCACCCCCGAAGCCTTGCCACCGCGGAGCTTTTTAACCACCTCGGTGACTTCAGCCTGGGTGATGAAAGAGTCCAACCCCGAGTCCCCAGCCTCTGTTTCCACCAGGGAATGCGTGATGGCAGGGTTGAGGAGATCCTCGAAGTACTCCTTCCACCGCCCGATAATGTCCCCAGTCGAGGTCAGCAGCCTCCCACCCCCACTATAAACAGTGTTGGCGAAGCACTGCTTCCCCCTCCTGAGGCGACGGACGGTTTGCCAGAATCGTTTCGAGGCCGACCGGTAGTCCTTCTCCATGGCCTCACCGAACTCCTCCCAGGCCCGGGTTTTTGCCTCTGCCACAACACGGGCCACAGCACGCTTGGCCTCACGGTACCCGTCAGCCGCCTCAGGAGTCCCACAAGCCAACCACAGCCGATAGGACTCCTTCTTCAGCTTGACAGCATCCCTTACTGCCGGTGTCCACCACCGGGTTCTGGGATTGCCGCCGCGACAGGCACCGCAGACCTTACAGCCGCAGCTACGGGCAGCAGCATCGACAATAGATGCGGAGAACATGGTCCACTCGGACTCTATGTCTCCAACATCCCCCGGAATCTGGTCAAAGCTCTCCCGGAGGTGGGAGTTGAATACATCCCTGGCCGAGGGCTCCGCCAGGCGTTCCCAGCAGACCCTCACCATGCGCTTGGGACTGCCAAGTCTGTCCGGCTTTCTCCTCCTCCAGCGGATCCAACTCACCACCAGGTGGTGATCAGTGGACAGCTCAGCCCCTCTCTTCACCCAAGTGTCCAAAACATGCGGCCGAAGGTCTGATGATACGACAACAAAGTCGATCATTGACCTCCTGCCTAGGGTGTCCTGGTGCCAAGTGCACTGATGGACACCCTTATGCTTGAACATGGTGTTCATTATGGACAATCCGTGACTAGCACAGAAGTCCAATAACAAAACACCACTCGGATTCAGATCGGGGAGGCCATTCCTCCCGATCACGCCTCTCCAGGTGTCACTGTCGTTTCCCACGTGGGCGTTGAAGTCCCCCAGCAGAATAATGGAGTCCCCGGGATATGCGCTTTTTAGATAATTGGCAAACCTTAAGTATAAAAACATCCTGCTTTGGATGGAGCAGCTCTTAGTTCTATTCATTCTAGAATTTCTTTAGCTTTAGCTTTCCAAAAGAGAGACAATTCAGAGTGCCTACCGAGAAGCACAGTTAATTTAGCCAACCTCCCTGCAGCTTCTTAACTCTCTTTACCATCCTATTACCCCACTGAGATATTATCTGCCTTTCCCAATTATGAATATCTCAAAAATAAACACATCTGATTGTGACAAAATTCAGTTGACGTGGTCTACTGACTTCGATTGTACTGCACTAAAATAAGGGTGACACTGCACAGTCTGTACTTGAATTGGAATGCAACTATATAATTTAATTATTTTAGAAATGAATTGAGCTGATTTAAATAGTATTTGGACCTATATAACTGGGTACAAATTTAACTGTTTATCTTGTAAATTGCCTTGAGATAACATCTGTTTTAATTTGGCACTTTATAAATAAAACTAAATGAATGTGAAGATTTATGTCACATGGTGTCCACTGACAAAGTGACCACCAGGCTTATCACAAACACACCAGGCCTGCCATTCACACCCTGGCCGACACTCTTAACATGTGGCCAGAGACAACAAACGGAGGCAGTGACAACTGACAAAAATCCTTAAACACACTTGTCACTCATATCTGAACAATTGCCATTTCAGCTACTTAGGTTAAGACATGAAAATATGACAACCACTGCCAAGACTTTCTGAGCACGACCCCGGTGTTCTGTCTTCTCAGACAGATTACAGATTTCCAGCTATTTAGCTGAAAATGAGAGGCGTTTGCAGACTGAGGGGATTGGCGCATCACACGTTGGCGTGCTCCAGTCTGACTGGGTTGAGTGCAGTGTGCCATGTCATTTTTTTGGGCACGCTGTTGCTCAACATCAAGAGAAATCGATGGCGTCTCCACAGGGGCAGAAAGGCCCGTGGAATAGAGGAGCTTCTCAGGTCTGTTTGAACTCATTTTCTTTTCTGGGCGGTTGCCCCCTCGCTCAGCCCCCTAAGGCATCTCCCTCACAGCAGGCCCTGACAGCTTGACACATTGACAGCTGCCGCTGAATGACAACTGATTTGTACAAATTTCAAGCCTTATAAATCTACCTGTCACAACAAGAGCATAAAAGAGCTTGGACCCAGCAGGTATTTCGGAAGTGGTGGGGGAAGAAGAAGAAAGACCTGCTTCTTCCTCCTCTTCCTCACAGTTGACAGCCCAGTCCGAGATGGAGAAAGGAAGAAGACAGACAGCAGAAAGTAAAGAAAATACAGCAAATTTTTTTTAAAGCTGGTATAGTATCGTCCTCTCTAAGGTCCACTATGAGTAAAAATCGGGTGAATCAATTTCTTTTGTCATCAGGTGGTCAGCTCTCCTATTTCCAGATAATAAAGACCACAATGAAAGCAAAAAAGGGCAATTTTGTTTTAAACCAACATTAAAGGAGGCCACCTGCTAGTCACAGAATTATCACACCTGTTTGTTTTTCAAAAGCTCTCACTGGTAAATGAGCTGGCTCTTTTTATGGTAGTTAAACACTATCCAATACTGCACTGCTGCCCCCCTCCCAAGCCATCCCCTACCCCTGCTTTTCTTCACTTGGTAATGTTAGACCTGCCGGGCAAGGCCTATAGCTGCAATAAATCCTTTTCAAGAGTATATCTCAGAGCAAGATATAAACTATGAGAGACGGGGGCAGGAGAAAAATCAATAGCGGTGACAAACAGAGAAAATGGTTTATAATTCTAAGTGAGTTGTCTGTCTCATTGTTTAAGTCACCACAGTAATTTCGCCGGGGCAAACGACAGTAACTGACAAGAATAATTGCGCTAAAACCTTTTACCTGCTTCTCTTTAGACATATTTTTAAGTTATATTTATATGTGAGATGCTGTTGATGTATGGCTCCATGCCTACCTGCCTTCTGTAAACAGACCAACAAGAGAGAACGCAGGAATCAAAGACTACACACAGATATTCCTCTGCAACTGTAGTTACCTTTTCCCTAAAGGAGCAATGAGAAGCAGATCAGGTAAAACAAATAGGTCATTCAGCCTCTCATTTAAGAATCTTGCATTTCTGACTTTTCATGCTACCATGGTTAAATAGGGATCCAGTAATTTACCAATGAAAGTTAATGTATTTGTTGTCCGCTAGTTGTATGTGGAGTTCTCAATGCGATGTTGATCAACATCTGCATACAACCGTCACAGTTTGTATACTCTGCATGGATTACATATAAAATATTAAAGTAGTACTGACAGTAGACATGGGTCAGTTACTGGAATTGAAATGGTTTTAAAATGATTCAATTTTAAAAATGCTCAGATCTTCACTTATCTGGCTCAAGAAAATGGAGGCTACTACACTTTTACTTTGCTTACAAGAAAGAATATAATACAGCTGTTTTGACAAAATAACATTTAATTCCATTAAATAATAAATACAAACAGCTGGGTCATGCTTTCCTGGTCTGTTGTCAATACGATACATATCTTGTTACTTTAACAGCGATCCAAATAATTTTAGATATATAGATAGAAGGAAACAATAACAATATATTTCATCCTTTTATACAGTTCAATGTGATTTGATGCAGTTGGCTGGTGCACGTTTTTCTACCACCATCTTTGACTTGTTCTTCTTGTTCTTTGTGACACACCCCTAACCCATGCTCCACCCCCTTAGTAGGGCTAGATGTCATCTGCTTTTCATCAGAGTGTATGTCAACAAGAACAACTCACCAAATTAAATAGGGTGGATTGTCTTTCTAAATAAAAATGAGTCAAATGAGTATGTTATCATTAAATAGATCAAATTCTATTGATGCAAGGGCATCAGAACGGATGCATCTATTTTTATTACTCAAAAATGCATCATTTCCCAGCTGCTCCACCGATTTTTTTGCATCTTGCATTTCCATGTCCATGTGTCAATGTATATCAATCAATCTTAACATCTCTAATTGATAGTAGTAGAATAGCCACCCATTGCTCTTCTTAAGGTAACATTGCCTTGAAAGTAAAGTTGAAAACAATAAACAACGTGCCCGACTGCAGGCTGGCTACTAGAGCAGAGAGCCTAACTAATTTACCAGCTAATATCAGCTTGTTATACTTCTATAAAGTGCAGAACAGAAAAAAAGGCACACCATTATGCCAAATAGGCTTTTGGAAACTACTACTTAAGATTGAAGGTGTTTATTCTATATTTTTGGTGAAGTGTCAGTATCAGAATCTAAATAAAGGTTCATTATAATTTGGTGTGTAATTAATATGCGGTATGGAATGATTATTGTTTTCTTGTTTTGAATAAAAGCAATTAGAAGATGGCTAGTTTAAAAGTTAGCTCAACATTTTTGACTGAATACCGTGGTATTGTAAAACTGTTATTTTTACTCAAGACTATCCCCTGCACAATGCCCAGAAGATTTCCTGAGAATGAATTTATTGAACAGCAATGAGTAGTGGGACATTTTAGTTGGAAACCAGGATTGTGAATATCACTCAAAGCAGCTGTATGAACTCTTTCACTTTTGTCTAAATGCCCACTAAACCTCTATTATTTACTATCAGGCAAAACACCCTAATCCTCCATTTGTGTGTATTCATCCTTGTCCTAATTGTGCCCTTCCGCGCTCTAACCCTCAAGACCCCTTTGCAAGATGCAGCCAGTGACCCTGCTGTTCGATTAAGACCTAGCCCACCGCTTTATCCCCGGACAGGACCCCGGCTGGGCCAAAAAGCACAGGTTAAACAGAAGGATTATGAGTGCCACTCTCATCAAGGCAGCCAAATTGAGGAGATCAAAGCACTGCCCTCAGTCATTTAAGGCAGGTGTCTTCTCATATTCAAATGCTTGTTTACACCCTCAAATGTATAATAAGAGACTGGTAGGTTGTTTTCCTTCCATTTTCAAAGTTATTCTTCAATTTCATACGTAGATTTGATTTAGTGAAATGTATAACTAACACATTTTATTTGGACATAAAAGAAGAACAGGATTGCCTGGATAAACCTTTAGAAAATGAAGATCTTTGGCACTTTGAATAGATTTTAAGGAGTGTACATTACCATTTTATACTTTATTCATCAATAATACCATAGCAGTTTTTAACTATATTGACACCAATGAGCAATGAAGCAAAAATATAAAACAAACCATTCAGCGCTTTATAGAGTAGACACTTCTAGTTAAATGAGCTTCTTAATTGCTGAGCAATCTGCTCCGGTAGCCACCCTGCAGTCAGCTGCTCCACAGACAGGACCCTCATAGCTCGCCAACTGTGGATTTAAAACAGCATTAGCTTAATGAGAATGATGGTTGGTGCTCCTTTACTTCTCACACAATGACTGTCCGGGATGTTCACCAGAAAAAATGCTGGTCACTCCAGCACCTTGTCTGGTGTTTCATTTAAAGGACTGCAGGAACATTATGGTTGATAATTTCTTCACTTTTGAATCTAACATTTTAAAATCTTGGTTATGCTTTGATGCCAGACACTTGCCCATGTTAAGCATAAACATTTCAGTGTGTGAAGAATCAGTGCATAACAAATGAATTCAACGCACCTAACATTTTCCCTTCACATGACTGAAAAAAAGCAAAGAAGTATCAAAAATGGTAAAAAAAAAGAATTAAGAAACATAAACTAAGATAATTTTACGACATTTTCATGCACATGTGCACTAAAGCAGAATTTACAGGCTGCATATTTTCATTAAACAAAATTACATTACCAAAGAAATTCTTGGTGTTGGAGTTTTGCCATCTTGGTTTTCCTTTTAGTTTCCAGTTACTGTTAAAACCAAATGCACAGAATTGATCCCTAGAACAAAGGTAATTAGTACCTTAACTCAATCTAAAAAAACAGATGTTTTTCATGACAAAAGTCCTGTTGTGTCTAGATCATTTGAAATCACTGGTATGATAAGCTTGTGTGCTCTAAATAAGTGAATACAGACTATGGTATGACTTGACTTAAGCAGAAAGACAGCTAAATTTAAAATGTCTAAATATTATGGTAAAGCGGGCTGAGAAACAAACAAACAAAAGGCTGAAAGACTGATGAAAAAACATATGGCAAAGGGGATGTAAATAAAGGGTGATAGTCAAAGATTCATAAAAAGAACCGAATGGTTGTCATTATGGCATCTGAAGCCCAGCTGGCCTTGAATCCAGCAGGTCGGCTGTAGTTCAGCTGAGGGTCTTGTGATCCGTGGGTGTGGGATGAGGGAGAGACTTGGCTCAAAAGAGAGGAGCTGGGACCGAGGGGGCCTGGTAGGGCAAAGGAATGACTGATGGGCCTAAGGGTGAATGCCAAAACCATAAATCCAACCTCAGCCTGACCCCAAGTTCCAATAAAGTTTATTTACATTTTCACATTGCGTCCACCTCTAAAACATCTATGTTTAGACATTTCAAAGCAGCATGACACAACCATCAATCTTGATCCCAGGCTCTCACGGAGAGCAGATGTAAGAAAGACCAGTTTATCCCACTCTGACCTGACAAACCCTTCCCTTATACCCTTAATGTTTAAAGGAACATTCAAAGGATAAGTTAATAATTGTGGTATTTTTTAAGGAGTTTATTCACGCTAACCAGTGGCACCCCGCCTACTGGGCTGAGTTTGCTTTCAGGCATTTAGAGACTTCCTTTATATTATGCCCCAGATGCTCTTCCAAGACTCATTTACAAGTCTCTTTGTATTGATTTGATTTTGTATTGACATTTACTTTATTTTTAAAACACAAACTAACCTGAAGTATGACAGAATATTGCTTTTCCTGTAGATGTTTGATGAGGGATTGTGTCCATTTAAACCTTCACTCCTTTAATGATTTTAATTCAAAAACCATTTTAGTGTTTTATCTCATCACCCCTCAGAATCATTGTTGACAGGTATATAAAAAACGAATCAAAAGTGAAAGCAGTAGCAACAGCTCACAGTCTCTATGCCAAAAACCAGCACACAAAAGAGCTCACAAGGTTTTAACTCCTTCCCATGGTTTGCAAAAAGCCAAACAAATAACTAAAGGCAGCATCCTGCCGTTTCACTTTTCTGCAGCTCCCGTGCACTGCTCTTTTTGATGTGGGTGCCTGTTGAGAAACCTTGTTTGGACAGCCATGGGGTGGAGCTGGCAAGCTTATGAGTCTGCCACAGAACACAGGCGCACACAGGGCAGCCCACAGGGGTCCTCTCATCAGCAGAGGGAGGGGATTCTACCACCTTAGCGGGTGAGAAAGGCACGGTATTATTACACCCCATCAAGGAAACTCCAGCTGACAATAAATCCCTGAGTGCTTTACAGTGCAGACAGTGTGCATGGAAGAGTGCCACTGAGCGGAAAAGGAGGGGGCGAGAGGAGACACATAGATGACGGGAGGGAAGAGGGAAGGAGGACCATCCCTCAAAAGGCCATAAACCCTTCAGGCTGTCATTCAAAGGCAGGGCTGGGCCTAAAGTGTATGGAAATTAGTTATCAAATAAAAAACTAATTTTAATAGAGTTTGCAATGTTCGTTATATTCTTTTACAGGTTGGAAAAGTCTGATTTCATAACAGTAACAGCGTTTCACAAGTTTCCTGTCATGCATTCTGCCTTGCAAATGCTATGTCAACATGTGCACCAGTTTTTTCAACATCGATTTCAAGCTATTACAATGGAAAACAACATGAAGAGCAGTTGGCTACAAGCAAAACCATTACTCGAAAAGTGTCCTGTCAAAAAGAAAAAATCTGCCGAGAGCTAAACCAAGAGTACACTTCTTAAATAATCGCTGATTATTCTGGGCTCGTTCTGTGGCAGAGACAGTGCTGTATGGCCTTGTGTGAGAAAACAGGGAACATGCCTAAGTTATTACCGCAGGAAGGCAATCTGTCAAAGCCAGGCTGTTCTGGCATAGCCAATACCACTGGTGAGATCAGAGAGTCAGATTCTGCTTGCAATTACTGCTAAAGGACCTTGGATGCAGGCAGCCTGCTATCAATTATTTCCCTGGCCCTAGACACTTGGAGCTGTCAGAGTCCTACTGTCTTCTGTTTTGTAACAGTGGACCCTCGGAGACTCAGAGGAAGCTTAGCCTCTCTCCATCAGCAAGGGAAGATAGTTTGTGTCATTAAGTGGTGCTATTATAGATTCACACACTTCAGAGTGTAGTTTTCTCTTGCTTTTGCTTTTTTTTTTGCACTCCCCAATCTGTTACTGTACTACACCATGGCATATCTGCCTCTATATGTTTCTCACTTCCCCCCATGATGAGTGGATTAAAACTAAAACGAGAAGGCAGACTGTGAAGAGGAGTGTTCTAGTTGACAGCTTCGACCTGTGTATTTATGGTCAGGCTCTCAGCTCTGATATTCACCCTGGGTACTTTATGTTCACTGCATACCAACCCTAAAAAGGTACATAGATCTCAAGAGTCTTGCTAAACGTAATTTGGCACTCTGACGAAGCACATGTATAGACAGACTGTGTTTTCTTAGATAATTTTACAAACCTAAATATTTATCTCTGTCGTCTCCGTTTTCAATTACCCCCAAATTAGAATGATGAGGTAATTTAACGAAAACCTGATGTCTTAAAATGACATTTACATATGCTCTTTTGTGTCACTTATCCAACTGCCTTTTTCTGCACATCCTTCCTTCGTTGTGGAGTAAAAGATAGATGAGGATAGATCAATCATTTTTCCACAGCATGACATTACTTTGGCCCACTCAGTGCTGAGTTGTCCCCCAGGGCAAGCCCCTGTATCATCCCGGATGGCGAATTTGGCACCAAATAATAGATTCTCTTCCAGCAGCCCCCTGCCAAGTTTTAAGACCTTATCACCGAAAATTACATTCTTATGGTAAGCTAATGTGAACTAAAGCAATACCTTGGTTGCAAGTTGCATGAAACTGTCATTTAAAGGGGAGAGATGTCATTTGAAGAATGTGTTTCACCAAGACAAACATGGCATATTTCAGTGTGTGAATGCACACATCTGCTCCGAGGAGGGAGAACCTGAGTTCAAAGGGTGACTAAAAGGTTGTTCTCATGAAAGCTCCTCAAGGTTAGCTGCCAGGTATTCTCTCCAGCTTAGACAGCTAAACTACTATAGCTTCATCCTTAAAATGATGGTGACATAACCTAAAAACACAATATTCATTCTTTGCATTAATTCTGGCACCAAGATGCACCAAGAAGTCGTCTGATGACCAGAATGAGACGATTTTCAACTTGAGCAGCCCTGACCAGTAATTGGTCAGCCAGAAACTCAAAGATCGGTTCATTTTCCAGTGAGTAAACACATCATATGGAGCGTTTTCAGGTAACGACCACCTTCTTCAAGGTAGAAGCTGCTGCTGAGAGAAGGAGACTCAAACTTTGCTATTTTAAGTTTCATTTAGGTATTTAAAACTAAAATGTGTTGTGTATGAAGCTATTTAAAATCAAACTTTTTTTCTAGGATACGTCAAGACGTCTGCAGATCATTCAGGCTGCAAGAGTGATAGAGAAGACTTTAAGCAGGTAACAGAAGGGTGTATTACATCGAAATTTCTCCATTTTATCTTTTCAGCTTTCAAACCCTGTGGATGGATTGGAAAATGTTGCCACTCTTGGAAATCTTTTGCCAGCTGTGCAAATCATGCTAATCATTAATATAACATGTTAAAGACAGTTTAAAATATTAACTTTGTAATTATTTTGTGTTTTCTCAAAAATAATATTAAAACCCTTTTCTACAGCAAATGTTTTTTTCACACAGCCTTGCGGTGCTGCTTAAAATTCTAATAATTAGTGCACATGTGCATAAAAATGCTGTAATATCATCTTTACGTTTATGTTTCTTTTTTTTACCCTCTTTGATACTTCTTTGCTTTTTTTCATTCATGTGAAGTGAAAATGTTGCATGTGTTGAATTAATTTGTTCAAATAAATAATTAATAAAAAACATTTCAAATGTGATTCTTTTATCTTCCTATATTGTAGTTGCTAAAAAGAAACTGAAATAGATTAAAACTGGAATCAGCAGGTCATAACTTGGCAAAATCCAGAGGTGCGATAATCAAAAAATTCCGATCAGTTTTTTGACATTCATTATTAGTTTATAGCATTAGACGTGCACCTAAAATAAATGCCTGTCTAAAGTCAACCAAAAATGCTCAATGTGTTAAGTCATTATCAGGTTTTTATAAAAGATATAAAAGCCACAATGGAAATGGAAATTTGTCCAACCTATCATTAGTTTAATGAGTGATTCATATGTCTCCTCATTATATTTCTCAATAGCAAATGATGATATTGTCGTAATATATGATACACTGTATCAATCCAAGGTCTCCAGCAACTTTAGGTATTAGCGCTCAGGAGTTAAAAAGCTGAATCAGGTCTTTTTCCAAACATATCCAAACAAATCTTTAGTCAGTTTCATAATCTGTTTGGAATAAGTTGCCAAAACCCCCTGACAACACCAACAATTGGTGTCGACAAAACTATGAAAGGATTGTCAGTCAAAAGTAAGTAGCTATTGAAATTATTCAGAGAATTTTTGATAAACAAACATGGAATAGGTGAGAGGATTCAATTTCACCTCCCTGATTGATGCCAGATATCTGTTTTCATAGGGAAATTAAACTTCTGCTTAACCCCCCTCAATTTCTTTTGTCTCCCTATTCTTTAGTAGGTTTAGTCAAGCACAGAGAAGGTGCTCAGAACTTTCCAAATACACTTAGGGGGACTGGAGAGGAACTCACTCTGTCAGAACCTTTTGTGAAGGGTTTACAGCTTAAACCCATTGCCCTACACACCGGTGACCTCTTTTCTCCTCAAACTGCAGAGTTTCTCCAAACATCAAACTCTGGATTATCTTTTGATTTCCTTTTAGGTGAAAAGAGTCCTTAAATCCACAGCTGTGGGGCCTCAGAGACAAAAGGGGGAGGAGGGGAAACTGTTAAGTCACCATATTTATCATGACTGGGTTACCTCTCCTGTCAGAACCTTTCTTCTTCCACATGCTAATTGGTAATATCTTCCACACTCTTTAAAACCCGTATTAGCTCACATCTCCTCATCCACCCAGGAACACACCCCTTCGTAAACCTCTCTCTAAAAAAAATCTACTCCTTGTCCCTTTTTACCCCCCTCACAGTACTCCTCTCCATGGCTTGAGGCTGGCCCTCTCCAGGGGGGAGCAAGGTCTGTCAAATCAAGTCAAAAGCCTATTAGCATGCTAATCCACAATAAAGCTCAGTATATTGTGAGGTATATTTGTCACTTCTCTTTGGTGCAATGAGATGCATAAGGCCTTTTTGAGATATATAAAGAAATTAGTGGATTTCCCTTTGTGTCCTGTATATAAACATGACATGAAAAGAAATCCCCAAACATGTGGCGTATAAAATATTGATGCAAAGCTGAAGGTGTCATTTACAAAGACACTTTGAATTCTGTGGTAGGTAGCACAGGCCTCCAGACAAAGCATGGAGGTCAAACAGAAGAAGCAGAAAATGTCAGAATTCTTATGCAGACGCAGAGCTCAGAAAAGCTTTTTATACATAACACTTTAAAAAGAGGATCAGAACATAGTCAATGTGTACTATCAGCATCAATAATGCATTTATATTTGAGGAGAACATGATATTAAAACCCCAAAATTAACTGGGCTTTGTATGGCAACTAATTTGTGAATATATATTCATCAGCCACTTTATTACGTAAACCTCCTTAGTCCCGGGTTGGGCCATGTTTTGCCTTCAGAGCTGCCTTAATTCTTCATGGAAAAGATTGAATAAGACGTTCAAAAAAAATCCTTCAAGATTTTGGTTGATATTGACATTATGGCATCAGGCATTTGTGACAGATCTGTCTCATGATGTGAATCTCCTGTTCCAGCACCCATTGTAATGTTGCACAACCAGTTTGAAGTGATTCATCTTGTTTGAGGTAGCCATCAGAAGATCGGTACAATGTGGTCATAAAGATCATCAACAGTGCTCAAGGCAGCTCTAGCATTTAAACAAAGCTCATTTGCTAATAAGGGGCCCAAGGTATGCCAATAAACTATGCCCTACACCATCACACTACCACCACCAGACTGAACTATTGATACAGGGTAGGATGGATCCATGCATATTGTTTATGCCAAATTCTGACCCTACTATCTAAATCCTGCAGCTAATATGGACACTTAGCACACCAAGCAGCATTTTATCAAATCTGTTTCTGGTCAGTGTAGATGAGTATGCTTCCTCTTATAAGCAGTATAGTCTTCTACTGTTGTAGCACATTTGCTTTAACGTTTAACATGTGCATTCGAAAATAGTGTTACACATACCTTAATTGTAAAGAGTGATTCAAAAGAATGAAGATATTACTATTTCTTCTATTATACTTCTACGCCATTGTATTATTATTACTATTATTATTATTATTATTATTATAAGTTAATATAAGTTCTATTAGGATCCAATTAATTTCCAATTATCTCAGCAATCAGTTTTCATTAGTTTTCAGAAAACCACTGTGCAGTTACCAATACAAACATGCAATGTGCTAATGTTGGAATTGAACTTTTATAAAAAAGAAAAACTTCTCTTTCTCAGGGAGTGCCAAGCTTGGCTTGCACATTGGGAGATCAGAGAACATGGCCAGCATGTGGCTCGCCTGCTACTATCAATCAGACCCCAAATGGCTTCTCTGACACCACCAGTCCTCATTTTGCAGTACGCCTTATGTGGCCTCTATCCTGAAAAAAGCAGCAGGGGACAACTGGGAGGAGGAAGGGTGCTAGACATCAGGCAGAATCTCTACCAAACTTCCAACAATACTTCAAAACACATCATCTGGAGAGGTGCGGCTGTAGATGCAGTCCAGGTCTGCACTGGCAGTAAGTGAGTAAGTTCTCTTGTCTCTGTCACACACTCACCCCTACCTTATCCCACCCTCGTTAATGACGTCGCCCGTCTCCCTTTTCCTCTCTCTTCACGCTCCTCTCCATATCTTTACTGGTCTCTCATTTCTGCCCCCTCATCTCCTCCTCCCCCTCCTTCCATGTGCAGAGGCCGGAGTCAAATTTACAACAACTGTCAAAGTCAGGGATGACAGATAAATTAATCTTCTCTTCATGAGTTTACATCCCAGGCATCTGGGCTGCTGATCTGGCCCCTAACAAGCGCAGGGTCTCAGTGAGCTGTCTTTTAAAGCTGATGTTTTCATGGCCAGAGATGAATTACCCTGTCACAAGAATCTATTTATACAGCAGTTAGTGGGTGGGGCTCTGGATGCGGGACAGCGTGATTTCATGGGTTAAGGTCCCCTTGAAGCATCTGTTAAATCTGGTTTTGTCAGACACACATCAGCATCAGGTCAGTTTTTAGGAGTACTTTTTATCCTAGCTTTGCTTCATACAGACCTATTTGATCATTTATAAAGCAAAGCATTCTTTACTTTTTAGATCCAAAGCTAAAATCTTCTTTGATTTCGTCTTGATTAGTAAAACTACATTACTGTAGAGTAAAAGCCTGGAAAACAAATGCAAATTGAAATCTCTCGTCACATTAAGATCATGGAATAATGATCTAACTCAAACAAATCCAGAGGATGTAAAATCTCTCATAAGTCCCATAAGCTCTAAATGAGCCCTCACTGACAGACTTTTTTTTTCCCAGATACATAATTTTAGAGTGCTGTTTTAGTAAAACTATAGAAAATTTCATGATTCAGAGCACTAAAAAATTATTCCTTTTATAGATAACAGTTTTAATGTTACCAACTTAAACACTACAAGGTTCATCTAAAAAAAGCCAAAACAAACAGTTTACTCATTAGGTTTTGAGGTCTGACTGAACTTAATAAATACCAACATTTCAGTGAGATGCTGAGTAAAAAAATCCTTCATACACTGCTTTCCTAAGGTACTCTTAGCCAATTAATTTTTAACAATATGTTGTTTTCATAATGCTTTACAAATAAATCTGAAAAGTGTAGTGGGCATTCATTCATGTTTTTATTGAAAAATACTTTGAGTTCTTAAGATGAAAAAGATTGACTATCTTTTACACATTATATCATAATGGTCCAAATGAAACATGCCATTCAGGCATCTAAAGTCTAAGTTGGCATTAGGAGATGATAATTTTGAACAATTTAACATCTGGAATTAGACATGAAGATAAATTTTATTTTAAAAGGTTTTATAAGCAAATATAAAGATAAAGCTTTTGTTAGTGGCATAAAAAGGAAAATGTATAAACAAGCCCTGTGACCAGTCCAGGGTGCAGCCTGCCAGGTCAATGATTGCTGGAGATAGGACCAAGATAGGACCCCCCCCGCAAGGCACACTTCTAGGAAGGAGTGCAGCTTCTCCACAAGGCCCGAGTGCAATGTCTGTAGCCGTGACTGCCACTCCAGGATTGGATTTTTAACCACCAAAAACGTTGTGGCACTGCAGAGAAAGATGAGCCATAATCCCAAAATCATCAAAGATCAAAGGTGGTCGACAAGTCATAGTACTAGTAATATTCTTAATGTAGTTCAGTCACAAAGCGACTCTATCACCAACATACACAGAATGTCTTCTGCCTTGCATTATATCTATCCTTAACTATGCTTTTTCTTGAGAAAGACACCTTGCAGCTCAGTGAGACTATCAGGAAAAAATAATACACAAAAACAATGGAATAACTTCTAGATTAGAAACACTTACGAAATTGTTTTTCTTTTACAGTTATCACATCCAAAATAGATCCACATTTACCCCTCCCCCCTGCGATGAGTCGACGCACAGTTGGTATCAAAAGACCCACAGGAGAAGCATCCATTTCATAACTGCAAAAGCTGTATTTCAATGACCAAAACTTCAAAAGTAACAAAGGATAAAGATGCAAATTAACAAGCACTTTTCTGAATTGAAGCGTCTGCGATGCTGGATTGTTTTTATTGCCAATTACCAAACCCCGATTTCATTTTTGCTATGATTAAATACAGGCTCACGGTTCATTTAAAAACGATAGGAAATTTGATCACAGTGAGCATTCTAACTAGCAGCTGTTCCATCCTATCAGAGTCATTTATTTAATTGTTTGTTTTTCTGTTGATGCTATTTAATTTATGTACGTTTGTTGTAAATGAACAAAATTTTGTTTTAGTGCAGCACCAGAGTTTAGCCACTAGGGAGATAGCAAGAATCTTTCATTTATGTCTGTCGTGCGTTGTGCTTTTAATTTACTACAGCTAGTCACCAGTTACTGATTGCAGGCTAAATGAGGACGAACTATGTAATATTAAATGTTCGGTTCCAAATATGAGAAAGAACAAAAACGAACTCCATCAAGTGATAAAACACTCAAGTTTCGATTTTTCAAAAAATGCCAATCACAAGATTTTATGTGCCACACTTTCTGTTGGCAGACACTACTTTAATGCTGTGACATGAAGGGAGCTACAAACGCAGAATCTGTACCTGAAAGTGCTGATGACTTTTCTGTTCCAGTCGCTCTGCCTCTACTGCTCTCACATTCATCTTAAAATGGATTGCTCTGTCACCTGGACTAACACTTCACTGAGAGCAGCCATCAATACGTTTTGTCAAAAACTGCAGGTTGTGCCAGACATGTCATCAATCACCATTTACATAAAACAAAGGGTCTTCTTTGACTACCAGTCAGAGGCAGTACTGCTCTGACTTTGATTGCAAGGTCCAAAGAGATGCTGACTGCACTATAAAGGTTCATATATGTTGTCAAGCAGATCGCAAATGATACAGATTCGCAAATAGGAAGCAATAAATCATTAAAAAAATGTTCTGATCGACATAACATTTCAATAACAAACCTTAAAGGACCTGATAAAGGCACCTCACATCTTAACAGGTTAAAAATATTGCTTTACCCGGAAAATTACAAGCAGGTGTATCCTAACATTGAAACAGATGGCCTTAAAGACAAAATGCATCTGTAACTCACAACAGCTTGGACTGAATCTGTGTCATGTCACTGTCCAACTGCATCTGGGCAAGTTCATAAGTCAAGAGATTTGAGCAGCATCCTGTCTTCCACCTCCATTCCCAGCAGACATAAATGGGCCAGCTTTGATATAACACACTCCCACGACTGGTTCATCCATTCAACACTTTTGACATCCAGAGGAAAGCAAGATTTCATATCATTTATTTAAGAGAGGGAAATATGGTAATCATCCTTGTAACTGTTCCGACTTCGAACCATATTTTCCAGATAAATAAGGTAAACAGGCCAAAGAATTCTCACATAATCGGTTTAGCAGATGTGCATTATTATTTCCAAAATAATGTAATGCATGAGCACTTATAACTGATTCACAAGAAACTAACGAGATTTCGTTTGTTTTCGCTTCACCTAAAATTTAACAAAGGTGTGCACATGTATACCCTGAGAATGTGCATGGATACATACGCACAAGCACATATAAAAGATTCAATTTGGAAACCATCATTGGAGCGCAGAGGAGAACTGGAAAGTCATATTGCTATAATGCTCAGATTATCAATCATCCTGACATTTTATTGGCTTTATCACTGTACATACCATTAAAACGATGTCTGGCCCAGATTGTCAGGGGGGCAAACATTAAACAGGGCCAGGATTAAAATGCAGAACCTAAACACCTTTCCATCTGCTGCTGAAATTGCAAGGGACTCAAAAACTGACTTTGGATGTGCTGTCAGAAGAGGCATCGGATCAACACCAAGCTAGGGTGACAAATAGATAGATAGTGTCACACTCAGGAAATGCAGAGATTTCCCTCCATTTATTACATGCTGTAGCCAGTTAATGCACTAAAAGAGTGATAACAAATAAGGAGAAGGAACATCTATTAATCTCTTCTCGCACTCCTAATCAGACATCCTTGGCAAACTCCTTTACAGCATGATAGCATACACCCAACCTACAGCTGATAGCACAACACATTAATTCCAACAGTTTTACTATTTAAAGTGATTTTGGTGGCTCTGAGTCAGCAAGGAAAGCAAATATCCATATTTCAAAAAAATCTGACGGTTAAAAAGTAGTTAATGAACATTTAAATGCTAGAACTGCTGCCAAGCTGACAAAGAGACCTATTATGCAGAAAATATATGGCTCTTATTTCTAATAACCTTTAATCACATTCATTCTAAGCAAATAAGCAACCGCCTTAAAAGGAAAGCTTAATTTTTCAAAAATGATCATTCACTTTCACCCACTTCATGTTTTGTCCTAGCCAGTCAGAGAACTCATCTTTAAAGCTCCGTTAATTTCAAGCTGTGGGCTTCGTTCACAGGAAACAGTCAAAACAATCAATAAATAACTCTAAACAAAGGGTAAGGTCTAAATAGAGCTGGCCAATACGGACAAAAATGATATCAGTATTTTTTCTATATTAATCAGTTTAAATGATTATCATGACACTGTTTTAAATTAAAATAAATGTTATTAATAACTAATACAATTTATTTTGAAAAACTGCAATAAACTAAACACACAATTCCCTTAAGCATTGTAAGACATTATTGAAGAAAAATATCACACTTAACTAGCTATATACTGATATATAAAATCCATTTGCAGAACGTTTTAAGAGTGCAAATGTGTTTCAGTACAAAGAAAAAATAAGACCAATCACATTTGGTTGGTTGCGATCTCTTATCTTTTCCATCTAGTAAAAATGCTTGATAGTGGTGGCCACATATACCGCCTGATAGGGCTCGTCTATTGTCTCTCTTAAGGCTGAAGGCTTGGCTCAAATTTGCAACTTAGACTCTAGTTGCTCTTATGATGCAAAACTAAAGACTTCAGACTTGACTCTCGCTCTAAAGATTCGAGACTTGACTTGGACTCAAGGTCTGAGACTTACTGTAACTCTCAAACAATGTTTACCTCATGAAATCATGAGTGAACCACTTGAGTAAATGCTATATTTACAGTAATCAAGTAAAAGACGGCAGCTTCTGTTTAAGGGAGCTTTTGATCTGCAGACGGTAGGCTATTAATGGTTCATATTCTGCTCCTGTTTGTTGTAGGATCAGCACATTGACCACACAGATGTCAAGCCTACATTACAGGACTGAGCCATTTCAGAACAAAATACACATAACTTAGCCTCAACATCCTTTTCTCTTGCCGTTAAGCTACCGCCATTCCAAAGACACTTCCAGATCTTCAAAGTTAAAGCATTTCATATTTTGTTCACTCAACATCGTGCTGCACTCTACATTTTGTAACTATAACTCACATTGAAGAGTGTTTACCATTTAGATTTGACAAAAAAGCTTTTGAATTCATATTTAGGACATGGTTTTCTAATAATCTTGCAAATCTTCTCACTCAAAGTATGGAGAATACAGCCTCAAAATTCTATATGACATGATAAACAGAGTAGAGATTACTTTGTAAATACAAAGACACAAATTACTCTTCAGCATAAAAGCACCTTTTATTTATTCATCGTAAAATTCTACATTGCCAGGCCCTAAAATTTCTACAATGTTTCTTTCAACATTAATACATGTTCATGTTTCAAGACAGGTCGACATATCTTATTCATTTTCACAATGATTCAAAGCAGTTAACTGTTTTTACATGCTATATTTAATTCTCAAAAAAAAGATTTTAAAAGTTTATGTATTAAATTAGCTTAGGGGTAATTATTTGAATTAATAACCTACAGCAATGCAGTTTCATAGCCAGACTAGACAGCATGTAATTGTTCATTTCAATTACTTGAGATTTGACTTGGACGTGCCCCTCAAACACCTGAGGCTTGACTAGCACTTGTTTAAAAAAAATGACTCGCTCCTTTCCTTATCCGGAGAAATTCACATCTATCACAATTTGATCTTGTTTGCTGTGTATATCATACAGCTGTGGAACAGTTGCTGTCACAAGAGCTTCTTGAACTTAAACGCATTTATTTAACAGCATGGGGTAGCAGTAGCTAGGGAGCAGCTGTAGTCTGAAATAATATTTCCCTAAGAAAACTCTGAGATATCAGTCATATTATTTATTAATAGAAAACAAGGTAAGCATGGCACAAAATTGACCAGTTTGCTTGGATAGCACTGTTACTTTTGAATGTGACATGTGGGGTTTCCACACATCATCATTACGTCTAGTAGATCAAAGCCTAGCTGATGAACAGGAATCTTTATAAATGATGAATGCTTCACTGTGCTTTAGATAAAAAGGAGGGTTAATGGTCAAAGCCACTGGTCTCATGACATGACAACATTTTTTATGAATGTTATTTACTCGTTAGTGTCTCTAAAGCTTTCACTTTAAGAAGATGTAAAAGCTTTGCAAGAGGAATGAAGATGAACTCACAACAACCAACCATTTTGACAATGAAATAAGCTGAAAGAGCCACTGTTGTTGGAATAACAAATCCTTCAACATGCCCGATTTGTTTTGCATTTCCGATATAGAAAAACAGGTCCGTAAACCTCAAACTTTGAAAGAATATCTGATCGGTGCAGATCTTTCCAGTTAAGGTTTGATTCAGGATGTGGTTTGATCAGTTTATTTATTATAGGTTTAGAGCAAGAGAAAAAGAAACTATGAAGCAGCTCTTTTGTTTAGCACCAATATGAAGCTATGATGTGGATGTATACTTGAGCGTCATAAGCAGTTAATGGTTACTTTACTCTCAGTGCTTACAAATCCTTTGTGTGTCTTTTGTCACGGTCACCATTTGTTATTCAACTAAGTACCCAAAAACGCTGCCCCAAAAACTAAATTAGTTTTTTTTCTTACAACAAAAAAAGGGTCTCAAATGTTGCTACTTGTCAAGATTAAAGCACTCGCCTTCATATCCTGGGCCCATAGACTTACTTTACCTGATGAAGTCACATGCCGATAGCAACTTCATGGCAGATTACAAGACAGACGAGAAATACTGTCCCGTTTTAATGTCGCCAGATCACGTTTCATCCTTGGCTATCACTCACTATAATTTAGTAAAAACCTTTGAGGTAATTAATCATGTTAATTCCCCAAGCTGGCTGCTTTAGCATAAATGGAAATTAAGATCTTTGTGAACTCTACAGGCAAACAGAAAAGTCCCCCTGTACAGGTCTTTGAAGCCTGTAACAAAAAGCTGGAGTCAGCAAGGTTCATCTCATTAATACCCCAACAGAAGAAATGAATACATTGACTGAACTCGACATTTTTTGTCCTTCTATAAAGAGAAACATGGAGGAGCTTGGAATGAAGCTCCACACATTATGAAAGCCATTATCTTCAGCTGCCAGTCTTGATGACAGAGAGAGAAAGCTGGTAAGCCTAAACTAATAGGCAGAATGAGAGGTGCAAAAAAGTAGGGGACTGGGTCAGATCATCTCTCACTCTCTATCCTTCAATTACTGACAGACAGTTGAGAATATGAAATGAGACCGAGGATTGAGAAATATTCATATCTTCTCTGAATTGTATTAAACCCTGACAGGGCGAAAGAAAATGAATGGTGGTTTCAATTTCTGCCATGTATCAAATCTGACAAGATATTAAACTGATCTCAAATCACAGACTGTTCATATCACTGCCAAGACAAAATAGGATGTTCTAATTTTGGACCATAAGATAAGATTTATTACTAAAAAGACACCAATTGACATTCTTAAAATGACTACCCCAATCCCTCCTTTTCCTCAATTTATGAAGCTAACTGTGGAACCTCATGTTTACAGAGACTCAACTGGCAGTTCTGAGCCATCATAGCAGAAAAACTGTAAGTTGGATAACGTTCAGACTAGTTGATCACAAGCAAAATTCCATCTTCAATGATTGCAGGACACACACACATATGTATATATAATATTTATTGAGATTGCTGGAAGGTAATCTTAAAAGAATATACTGTATCTTGTAAAAAATTGTTACTTTTAAATACAATGTTCTTTTTGATGAATTAATAATAATAATAATACAACTTTCATTATTGGCATACATTCATTGTGACAAATGCATGCAACTTGTATTTGTGACCGCAGCAATTCTTTCTATGTGTGTCTATCAATTTGTCCAGTTTCAGCTAAAATAATTTGGGGGGAAAAAAACAAACAAACACACACTCGCACCCCTTGAGAAAGACAAGCCCTTTTTTATTGCTTCCGGATACTCTTTTCAATTCTGGCCACCTCGAGCATCCAACACTGGCTCTACCACTTCAAAAAACACATCTCATAAAAAAATCAGGAGGTCTGTCTGACATGTGTCCCCGTGCCCTGATGGCATGCCTACACCAAAGAACGGCATTGATTTTCTGTAACATGGGGTCGGATTAGCCCTCTATAGGGATTAGCTGCCTGGGCAAGGCCTCAGGGTTCACTAAAAAACTAATAATTAATTTAAACAGCCCGGCCAGTGGAAGGATATGCTCACTACATGCTCCCAGCGTGAGGAGGTATGAATGACAAACTGTCTGGAATTCAGAAGGAGAAAAGGCTATGTGGAGATATAGGTATAGATATATGTCTAATTGGATTCTGGCAATTTCCCTCAATGTGAATAACCATTGTAGGAAAATAGTTTATGTTTTTGCTTTAAAATAACATTTGGTGTTTCTGGTAGACATATGCAGACTTAACATCCTAGCTAGCCTCTCTGGTACAGTTTTAAATTGTTTCCGGTCTGAACCGACAGATAGATTATCAAAGTATTCAAATCATTAAGGTAATTATGGTGTTTCCCAAGGCTTGATTTTAGCTCCCACTCTTAATCTGTCCACACAGCTCCTAAAGGCATATTTTTACTATTATGCAGACATGATACACAGGCTGACATTGCTGTTTCTTATAATGATTTAGGATTATTAAATGCCCCTTTTAGATGTACTTTAGAAATCAAAACATATATATCAAAAAACGTTCCTATTATAGACAGTTGGGGTTTAGATAGTTTCCTTAGCGGCCATAGCCATCTTCAGGTTTGTGATATTTATTAATTGATTAACTGATGTACCCATGTTAAAGAGTAAATGGGTAAATTAAAATGGACTGGGGATATTTAAATCCCAGCTGCTAAACCTGAATGACATTATATAAATGTAATTCAGTCAAACTGACCGAAACTTAACACTTCATTATCTACAGTGCATTATGGGTTAACTTTTGCAGCAACTGTGAACAAAGCAACTGTGAGTTCAACCTCAAATGTCATCAAGTTTTGCCTCTCATGAATGTAGTGTCAGGCAACCAGTGTACTTTGTGTTCAAAGTCTCAAATGTCACTGTTATTGCAGCAGCTTTCATTCAGATGGATAAAAATCATCAGTCAATCAAACCAGTCAATCACATTACCTCCAAGCGAGATCTTGCTGTCAGTATCAGAGCCTTATGAGGAAATGCTGCTTTGTAAAAAATTACATTTGTAAAGCAAATTGTACCAATACCTTTATTAACAGTTATTGTCCAAAACTAGACTTTGTTTTACGTTTTCATTGCAGATTGACATTTTGTCATAGGCATTTCATATGTGCAGATGTTGTGGACCAGTTGTTTTTTTCAAAAATAAAATAGCTACAGTAAACTCAGATGCTTTTCAAAACATGTACACTAAAATCCAAAAGCAGAAGCAAGGCCAATAAAACATATTTGAAGCTACTTCACCACATGCTCACAGTGCGCTTAAAAACACAATTAATTTTGAGATGCATTTGCTGGATGATCAAATTTTGCATTCACTGACATGCACCAAGACAAGAAGGTCTTAGTTTTAGGGTTAAGCTGATTACAACTTTGGTGCAAAAGTAAAAATCAGCTGATAATTATAATAAAAATGCATTATGATAAGTGACTATTTATACAATAACTAAGTTTATTTTGCTGCAAAGTATAACCCTAAACAAACATTTTCTTATGTAAACATGTGGCCTGTGTTGCCATTTTACACAGTAAACTTTTTTGTTTTACTTCATTTTACCTTAAACTGTGAATCTGTAATATATTTAGAATATACCAGTCCAGATTTGAGTGGTCCATTTATGGCAGTTTTTATGCTTGTCTGATTGTGTAATTCTATAGCTCAAACAAAACCATTTAAAATGCTGTTTTCATAAAAATATTACAGGTTTCATGGTACATCTTTCAATATGTTCAGAATAGAAAAATCTAGTTCAGCGTCGATCGTAATGTGTATTTTAGATTTTCAACAAACAAACGTCTTTTAAAAAACAAAGACAAAAAACCTAAAACAATAATACATCCCTTTAAGTTTCACACCAAAATTTTGAGTTTGCTGTAAAAGGTTAACCAACACAGTATTTTCATACTGCTTACAAATCTTTGGTATCTTATCTGTCACTCTTTCTTACATTAGGGCAACTCAATAAGTACTTTCGTTCTTTTGAACCTCTTTTATTGTTATTGTCAGTTTGTTTAAAAGTTAAAATAAAAAACACAAGTACATACATTCAGACTAATTCTTGCAATTCCTTTTACATTATGGCTGTCTTGAGTTCAGCTATTGTTGTTGGATAGATCAGCTCGTCCTTGCTTCAACTGATCTGTAGCATCTGCCTGACGGTAACAGTTCAAAGAGAGGGTGACCCGGATGAGAAGGGTCCTTAATGATGTTTTGGGCTTTTTGGAGACAGAAGGAACTGTGAAGTTCTTCAAGTGTGGGAAGTGGGCAGCCAATGATGCTTTAGGCTATGTTAATGACCCTCTGGAGCGCTTTCTTCTGAGTCACTGTACAGCTGGTGTACCAAACATTGATGCAGTAGGTCATTATGCTCTCAATAGTACCGATAAAAGGACACCAGCAGTCTCTGGGTGATGTTATTTCTCCTGAGCACCCTCAGGAAGTGTAGTTTCTGCCAGGCCTTTTTCAGGAGCTCAGAGGTGTTCAAGCTCCTTGTTGATGTAGACTCCTAAGGAGCAAAAGTCAGCCACCCTCTCCACAGTCCCTGCTGATGATCAGTGGCGTTTTCTATTTCCTACAGTCAATTATCATCACCTTGGTCTTGGAGATGTTAAGAAGTAATTTGTTCTTTGTGCACCATGGGCCCGCCTTTAGATGGTGTCATCTGTGAATTTGACAGTGGTGTTGCTGTGGTGAGTGGGGGAGCAGTCATAGGTGTAGAGGGCGTAGAGCAGGGGGCTCAACACACAACCCTGTGGAGAGCCGGTGCTGAGGCTGAGGGCCAAAGATGTATGTAAACCCAGTCTGACCCTCAGGCTGCAACTCAACAGGAAGCTGTTAATTCACATGCAGATGAAAAGTGGTAGTCCAATGTCTCTCAGTTTGTCCACCAGTCTGTGGGAGATGATGGTGTTAAATGCTGAGCCATAGTCGACAAAAAGCAGCCGCACATAGCACCCCTGGTGTTGTAGATGGGACACTGCAACATGGGGGGCTGTGGCTACTGCGTTTTCAGTGGATCATTTATTCCTGTGGGCAAACAGATGGAGGTCAAAACCTTTGGGGAGGAGTGAAGTGATGGGAGCCCCTACTAGCCGTTGAAAGCATTTCATGAAAAACTGGTGTCAGTGCAACTGGCCGGCAGTCATTAAGGCTGGAAATGTGGGGTTTCTTAGGCAGGGAGACAGACTTTAAGACAGGGTGGTAGAGTGGATTGGGAGAGGAAAAGGTTAGCTGATCAGCACAGTGCCTCAGTCAGGAATTTTGGGTCTAATGACAAATGCCCCTGTCCTCCTAGCTAGTGGTTAGCCTAGCTAGTGTGCCAGCTCTACAGCCTTGCTTCTGCTTTCACTCACGGTGCTGCCTTCGTGTCCTTTCCACAGGGATGGTAATCCACGGAGATGTGAGTCTCCTAGTTATGTCTGCCTAGATCGCATGTTAGTTAAGAAACTCAGATGTAACGTGCGGTTCAAAATAACCTCCTATTCTAAGGAGATAATGCCTTACTTTAAAATAGAAGTCTTAGACATGGATACATGGAACACGTCTAAAGCCCACATCTTCATGTCTAGGGCTATTATAAGCCTACATTTACTTCACCAGACAAAGACACAACCATTGCCAGATGGCACTTCACCAGAAAAAGGCATTTTGACTAGAAATACTGTGACGTGTTAACACAGAGAAATATGAGAGCACTAGGGACAAAGCAATAATAGTTTTGTGAAATTTAACATTAGACTAGTTATAGCCATTTAATGGTCTGAGGGTATACCACAGTTTTAAAAAAGGTGGGGTTTCAAAATCATTAATATTTTTCTGTCATGTCACCCCTATGGTTTCAAGTCCGTTTAATAAAATTCCAGAAAAAGTCCTGGAGTTTGGAGAGTTGGTCCTCCCTTCCCTGTTTAAGCACACCACCTCCCAGGTCTATGTCATTCCTCTTGTTTACAAGAAAGACAGACGGCTCCTTGGAAAGTTATGGGCTGTAACTAAAGGACACAACCCAGGACTGTTATTAAGGTAATGCTCTTTTGAAAGTAAATTTAGCATGCTATAAATATAAAAGTTTGTCTGTTAAGCAGAATGCAGGCTAGCTAACCAAGCCCAACTAAGTAGCCAGCTAATACTAGCTTTCAGTGTAATTCCATGAGCAGCAGAACAGCAAGAAATGAAAACATTCTGTGCAATAAACATGTAAATACTTCTAATAAATTCAGCAGGGGTTTGATTCATGTTTTGCTTTAGTCGTTCATCACTGTGCACATCTGTTTAAAGAAATAAAACCATAAAAATTATTAATTAACGTTGCTTTTCTGTTTTAAATTAAACTAGATCATGTGAAACATTTGTGTTTAAAATTTTTGTTAATACAGTGGTACTGTAGCATTTTTCACTCAAGGTTATCATACCGTGATAATCTCATAACCTAGTAGCTACAATATTAAAGTAATATTTATCCTTTTTGATAAATATGATTGTTAAACACTGACAGTAAAGTGCTCCATGCATATGCTGGGGATTGTCCAAAACAAAGAGCCAAAAGCTGAATAAATAACACTTTCTTTGGAATGATTTATGTCTAGCTTGAAGTGAAGCAAAACAATGAAATCCAACACAAGCTAAAGCAATTTATGGCAGCCCTCTGTTATCTCCCCCTCCTTTTACCTAGCGACCAATAAGAGTTTCCATAGTCAGAGACGGTAAAGGGATTTCTCCTGCTCATCTGTAGACTTTGATCTGACTGACACACAAACGGCCTTTAGATCACAAGTCGGCAGACCCTGTTGGGCCTCTCTGGCTGGTCTGCTTGTAAATGTACTCTTCATGCCTGTGAGGATTCCTTGCCCTCCTCCCATTTCCTTTCGTCTCTCCTTTATCCCTTCTTCTTCCTCCTCTTCATCTGCCTCCTCCTTCTCCTCTTGCTCTGCTGTTTGGTGCTTTTGAAACATCTGAGTACAGACATGTTCTGAGCTTTGGAAGACCCAGGGGCCCGTGATCTAGACAGAGGAAAGAAAATAAAGAAACTCTACAGTGCCCCCAACACAAAAAGCTATCTTGCCATTACTACTGGGGATAAACTCTTAAACACCACCAAACGCCTGGACAGACCGGGAAGATCAGAGAGTGCTGTTTGGTTTTCTCATTATCATACTGTTAGCTAATAGGGCAGTTAGTAGGGGAGCGAGTATGATGGGAGATGATGTATTTATCCTGATGAATAAACAGTGTTTTAAAAGGGTTCAGAAAAGAGCCTGCTGGGCCTAAAATGGAAAGGGTTGTTCCTTGTAGTTTTTCCAGCACAGACATGTCAGCGGAATAGACATGAAACATGCCATCACTGTTTCTTATCTCAATATGTCCCTGGGTGGAAAAGTGAGGCAACAGTTTACTGATGTCTTACAGCCTGCCTGACCATTAAAAAATATTTCCATGCTGATGGATGTCAGATGTAGCTGCAAAAGAACTGTAACTTGCCCTTGATTTCTGAGCTCATTCTTTTACCCCAGTTTTATAAACCTGATATTTTTGCTTCGCAAATGGAGCAGGCGAATGCAAACAGAAAACAAGATTACGAGAGCAAGTGAAAGCTGTGGCACCGTTATCTCAGGCAAATCTTCTTGTCTGACCAACATCAACCTCTATGGATGACGGCTTAGACGGACAGTTGGTGGTTTTTATAAGCGAAAGCTGTGAAAGATGTGAGTAAGCTTATCTAATATAGAAACAGGAAATGAGTTACAGCTGTACTGAGAATGTGGCGCAGCTGTCCTGGGCTTGATAGTTGAAGGGTTTTACAGGAGAATAGAGGAAAAAAATTAGGAATCGCCCAGTAGAGCTGCTATGTGCAAAAGAATGCAGTTTAATCTACTGTCAAACTATGATTAAACATCTTTAGAATATTAATAAAATGCATAATTATTCTCTCACCTTCACAGCTATGTAAAAGAAAAGACATTAGGAAACAGTGAGGCATTTTTCTCCAGCAGAAGCATCCAACTCCACTTTATTGCATAGGATTTATTTGTCCTCTGACAGAATTTATCATGCAGGCCCTCTTAAAACACAGCAAAAACTGCAATCATCCTCTAAAACCTTGGCACGAATGCACCCATGTATCTGTCTTCACTTTTCACCCCCGGGCGCACTAGTAGAGACTATACGAGATTGGAAACCATGCAGCGACCAAAACTGCTGAGACCATACCAAAAGGAAGCTTCTTTGTTCATCGTCCAAAACAGGCTGCAAATCTTTTTTCCTCCCCTTCTTTATCCCACCTGGGATTTAGCCAAGGAAGTAGAAGTAAGGCTGCCCCTCTCCATGCTTTGTTCTAATATGTTCCAGGCCTTCCAGTTGCTTATACCATCAATCTAGGAGATGGCTAAATATGAAGAGATGAACATAAACAGTGCATGAGTTATGGGCTGAAAGACACACATATTTAGTCTCAAGCGTAAGCCCGTTTCTCTTTTTTTTTTATGTAAAAAATGTACATACGGAGAGGTCCCGACTATCCTCAACAACTGGAGCATGTGTTACACACATTAAAATCTTTGTCACAGAGGAAAGGAGCTAAAGAACAAGAATCAGCTTCATGATATCAAAATTCCCCTATAATATCAGTTTCAAGTAGCAGGCCTGTAATAGACAGCTGAGTGCCAGTACTAATCATCCACCCTTTAATGTTCACTTAAAAATGCACACCCTCCTGTCAAAACCTGAGTTCATATTAACTCACCCCAAATGGTCTACTTAGTATACATGTCACTAATGAATTATACATCTGACTTTTTTTCTCCTCTCTCATATTTACATGGTGTTTCGGCAGAATTTGTTTAGCACTTGTAAAGTATTTAATAAATGTTTAAAAATGCAAGAGACCAGAGATCTTAGCCAGGGCATGCAATGCGCTGTGGATGTTTACGCAAAATCAAAAGAATCTGGTATGCCTATCAAAGTGACTAAATCACATGAATAGCTTGTTTTTCACATGCCAAAAGAGGAAAAAAGGATCAAGTCCACTTGGATCCTTTCAGCTCAAATCATAAAGATCTATCACTGACTTTGCACTCTCCTAAAACACCAAGGAAACATATTGCAGATTTTAAGACCTATTTTTACTCAGCCAGACTGTGTACTAAAACTAATTGGATTTCTGTTGATGGAGGAAAAAATATAACCCTGGGACAGCTTTGAGCGCAATAGCTCTGACTGTCCAACTGGGCATGAGGGAGTGGGACCTTACCACATGCCAAACCCAGAGAGCAAAATTAAATCAGTGGTCAACATAAAATATTAAAATAGCATGGTATTGAATTTTTGAGGAATGATGTCAGGGTGGCTCATTATGGCCAGCAAGGCAGTGAATTAAGCTATATTTAGTGGGTGATAATTGAAATCATAGCTGTAGTCATTACCACTGACAAGTTTCTAAATAATGCCCAATAAATTCTGGCTTTTTAGCAGGGTTCCCGTGACAGCTGGCTCTGCTAAAAAAACTAAAGTACAGAAACAGAATGGTTTTCCTTTGCGAGTTTGCTCCCTCTCCCTCTCCCCCTCCCCCCTAACCTAACTCTCCTTTCTCCCTCTCTTTCTCTCTCTTTGAGCCAATAAAATGTCAGCTTTTATTCTCCTCCTCCAAAGTGTTGGCGAGATGTCAGCAGGCCCTTCTAATGCTCAACCACTGCAAGCTGAAGGCCTGTAAATCTTGGTGTCATCCATCTTGGGATATACAATAAAAAATGTGACACAGTCATAAAAGGAACGGCATCACTCACCGGTGTATATAATGTGAACAAAAAGAACGTAAATATGTTCTTTCCCATTCAGGATCCTAGACCACAAGATGGTCTTTGATTGAATAGGAAAGGAGGTTGAGGAAGGCTATTGAAAACTGATGGCAGCTACTGACAGTGATGGGTCCAGAGCTTATGTTCTGTTAAAAATCAGATAGAGATTTATACCATATACATTACACTGAGGGTAAAATGCATTGTGTAGATGAAGCCTGACAAGACCAGCTACTTGACTCTGTTAAACCACAGTATTATCAGAGCAGCTGCAGCTGTTTCTCTCCGACTGTCTGTACAACACACATCAGGGTTTTGGGTATAAGGGACCATCCCTCAGTAACCCTAATGAATGATGGTGCTTATCAGTTATGTAGAAAAGAAAAAAAAAAACTAAGACAGCACTCAAAGCCTGTTACTTTTTATGTGTACTATACTAAGCAAGTATGGTTTGGTATGAGATTCTCATGGAATGGCAACCTGAAGTAAAAATACCGTGGTTTCACTGTGTCATAATATTGACAGAAACTTTTAGCAGTTGGCCTCTTATAGCTTGTGAACTATAGTTTCAAAACCCTGTTATCTAAATTAAAGTGATGGGTGTTGCCCCTTTAGTCTCCAAACCAATATAGTCCATTTTATTCATGCGCAGCAATATTTTGAAGAAGAGGTAAATGTGCCATCGTCTTCTTTCAGCCAGTTGACCAGCAGTTTAGAGTTACAGGTGGGGGGAGTAGCTATGCTGTGTTACACCATGTGCCATACAGCTGGAGAAACCTCTGGACGCTCCAGCAATTCCAGAGAAAGTCCCTGGAATCTTATTAGAAGACATGATGATGATTCTATTAATTTTGAAACAATCACGTTTTTAAAACTCGATATGCTTCAAAGAGCTAGTTTGGATTTATTTATTTTTTTTTAAGTAAGGTTCTCTGCGGTTATTATCAGTAATGGCTCCCTTTCTTGAAGTTAGCTAATAAGCTAGTAAGACATACTTTGCTGATTTTGCAGATCGGTTCATCTTTACTCTGCCAGGTTATAAATGGAAAACCCGAAAACATGAAGTCTTTGATGTTGTTGTGCTAACTGACATTTTGACACAAATCTTAAAGTTTACTTGGCAGGACTTGTGAACTGATACAGGTTACAGGTTGTTTTTTTTTGTGAAGTGGTTATCAGTAGGCAGCCTTCAAACAGAGGCTCATTTCAGATCAAGCAAATGCTTAAATTAGCAGATTCTGAATCTCTAAAATTTGTTATTTTACTGTTCTTTAGTTTATAGTTTTTTCAGCCATATATAATTTTGGTATTATGCAAAATAATGTGTGTGATCAATGTGTGGGCTACATTGATAATTGGCGAACATTTTTGGGGAAAACCTGGTCTGATCCGGAGAGACGGCATCCATCCCACTTTGGATGGAGCAGCTCTTCTTTCTAGGAATCTGGCCGAATTTATTAGTCCTCCAAACCTCTGACAACCCAGGGTTCAGACCAGGAAGCAGGGTCATAGTTTAATACTCCTCTCTGCAGCTTCTGTACTGCTACCCACCCATTACCCTATTAAGACAGTGTCTCGCCCATGGCCAAAATTGAATAGATTAAAAAATTATCTAAAAAAAGGAAATCAGGAAAATCTAATAAAAATAAACACAACTCAGACTAAAAATAAACATAAAACAATTAAATGTGGCTTACTGAACATAAGATCTCTCTCTTCAAAGACTTTGCTAGTTAGTGACCTGATTTGTGACAATCAGATTGATTATTTTGCCTCACAGAAACCTGGCTGCAGCAAGAGGATTATGTTACTATAAATGAGTCAACTCCTACTAATTATTTAAATTTTCACATTCCTCAAAATACTGGGCGAGGAGGAGGAGTAGCAACCATCTTTCAGTCCGATTTATTGACTAGTCCCAGACCAATCAATAGCTACAACTCTTTTGAATATTTAATCCTTAGTTTTCCTCATCCAAATTGCAAAGCACTAAAACCACTTCTGTTTGTTGTTTTGTACCGTCCACCAAGCCCTTACTCTAAATTTTTAGATCAGTTTTCAGACCTTTTATCTGATTTAGTGTTAAATACAGATAAAGTTATTATAGTGGGGGATTTTAACATTCATGTTGACACTGAAAGTGATTGCTTAAATATAGCCTTTAATGGTATCTTAGACTCAATTGGCTTTACTCAAAACATTAACAAACCTACCCACGTTTCTCTTCATTCTCTGGACCTTGTGCTGACATATGGTATTGAGTGTACAGACATAACAATATTTTCTCACAACCCTGTGCTGTCTGACCATTTTTTAATAACCTTTGAGTTTAATTTAACCGAGTACTCCACACCTGAAAGAAAATTTCATTATAGTAGATCATTATCAGACGATGCTGTAACAACCTTTAAAGAATCTGTTCCACTTTTAATTTGCTCATTATCCCAGAAAAACACAGTGGAGGGCAATAATTTTGTTTCTTCCCCTTCATAAATTGATTCTCTTGTTCATAGTGTTACTTCATAATTGTGTGGTGCATTAGACAATGCAGCCCCCTTGAAAAAGAAGGTAATTATTCATAGGAGGCTAGCTCCCTGGTTTAATTCAGAGCTGCGTACTTTAAACCACAATGTTAGAAAATTGGAGCGAAAATGGCACTCTACACACCTAGAGGATTCCTACTTAATCTGGAAAAATAGCCTACTGTTGTACAAAAAGACACTTCACCAAGCTAGAACAGCTTATTTCTCATCCTTAATAGAAGAGAACAAGAATAATCCTAGGTTTCTCTTTAGTACAGTTGCTAAACTTACACAGAGTCATAGCTCCGTTGAGCCATCCATTCCCTTGGCTCTCAGCAGTCATGATTTTATGGGATTCTTCCAAAATAAAATTGATTCTATTAAGAAGAAAATCTTTGACACACTCCTAGAGATGATTACTTCATCCACAACAAGTGAGACAACATTGGAAATAACTGTAGAACCTGATCTGTGTTTGGACTGTTTTGATCCTTTGGAGCTTCCTGAGTTATCAGAAATATTAGCTTCATCTAAACCTTCAACTTGTATGTTAGACCCAATCCCAACCAAATTATTTAAGCAAGTGTTCCCTCTGATTACCAGCCCCATTTTAGATATGATTAATTTATCTTTAGTAAATGGGTATGTACCACAAGCTTTTAAGGTAGCTGTAATTAAACCTTTGCTTAAGAAACCTTCGCTTGATCGAGATGACTTAATAAATTACAGACCGATATCCAATCTTCCATTCTTATCTAAAATTCTTGAGAAAATAGTTGCTAATCAAATGTGTGAGCATTTACACAGCAATGACCTGTTTGAAGAGTTTCAGTCAGGTTTCAGAGCTCATCATAGCACTGAAAAAGCTCTGCTGAAAGTCACTAATGATATTCTTATTGCCTCAGATAATGGACTTGTGTCTGTACTGGTTCTGTTAGATCTCAGTGCTGCATTTGATACAGTCGATCATAATATTCTCTTAGAAAGGCTGGAATATGCTGTAGGGATCAGGGGAACAGCACTAGGCGGGTTTTTAAAAATCTTATTTTGTCTGACAGATTCCAGTTTGTTCATGTAAATGATAAATCATCTTTAAACTCCAGGGTTAATTGTGGAGTACCACAGGGTTCAGTACTTGGGTCAATCCTCTTTACTATATATATGCTTCCAATAGGTCAAATTATCAGGCAGCATAGAATAAATTTTCACTGTTACGCTGATGACACTCAGCTTTACTTATCCATAAATCCTGATGAGCCCAACCAGTTAGATAGACTACAAGCATGTCTTGAAGACAAAAACTTGGATGACTTTAAATTTTCTGCTTCTAAATTCAGACAAGACAGAAGTTGTCGTTTTTGGACCGGAGTCTTTAAAAAAGAAACTGCTTAGTCAATCACTTAAGCTGGATGGCATTAAATTGACCTCCGATAATAAAGTAAAAAACCTTGGTGTTATTTTTGACCAGGACATGTAATTTAAATCCCATATTAAACAGGTTTCCAGGATTTTCTTCTTTCATCTCCGGAACATTGCCAAAATTAGAAATATCCTGTCCAGGAGTGACGCTGAAAAACTAGTCCATGCATTTGTTACTTCAAGGCTGGACTATTGTAATTCTTTACTATCAGGATGTCCACAAAATGCAGTTAAAAGCCTTCAGCTGATTCAAAATGCTGCAGCAAGAGTTCTGATGAAAATTAAAAAGAGAGATCATATTTCCCCCTACTTTAGCTTCCCTTCATTGGCTCCCTGTTAAATCCAGAATAGAATTTAAAATTCTCCTCCTCACATATAAAGCCTTAATGATTTTAGCTCCATCATACATCAGAGATCTGATTGTTCCATATGTTCCTAACAGAGCACTTCGTTCTCAGACTGCAGGTTTACTGGTGGTTCCTAGAGTCTCTAGAAGTAGAATGGGAGGCAGATCCTTTAGTTATCAGGCTCCTCTCCTGCGGAACCAGCTCCCAGTTTTAGTCCGTGAGGCGGACACCCTGTCTACTTTTAAGGCTAGGCTTAAAACTTTCCTTTTTGATAAAGTTTATAGTTAGAGTGGCTTAGGTTATCCTGAGCTATCTTCCTTATTTTACCTCCGTTCTTCTTCTCCCCTTGTTGGATGGAGTAAGGGGGAGTCAGGTTTAGCCTAAACCGGCTCAGTTATGGTTGAGGTGCAAACACACCCTCCATTTCTGCTACCTGTATGACCCCCTCTCTTTTCCAATGGTTATGGTCAATCTGACAGAGAGAGGTATCCCAATCGTTGTGGTTTTTAGTATAACAATGGCCATCAGTGGGCTCTAGATGGACAAACCGTCTACTTTTAAGGCTAGGCTTAAAACTTTCCTTTTTGATAAAAACTTATAGTTAGAGTGGCTTAGGTTATCCTGAGCTATCTCTGTAGTTATGCTGCTATAGGCTTAGGCTGCTGGAGGACATAATGACCACTTTCACCCTCTTCGCTACATTCTCACACTACTCTTCAATTTTGTATTATTTGCTGTTATTTCAGCTTTTAACTTTGTTCTCTCTCTTTTCTCTTCCTAGAAGCTACACCTGGCCTGACTCTGTGTCTACCTGTAACACCTTTCTGGAGAGGGGCATCGTCCGAGCTTCTGCTGGCAACAACTTAATGCTCACCCTCTACCGATGATCCACATGGCCCTGTCTTTCAGTGTTTAACCCTTTCTCTCTCCTAGACATAACTACTGACTGAGCTTTTACTGTAACTAACTCTATGTGCTCTCTTCAGACTCTCACATTGAAAACTGGCTCAGAGTTTATCTGTTCTTTCTTTCTAGGTGAAACGACTAAAGGAGCTACACCCACTAACATTTACCTTTTCCTTCCCATAGAAAGTACTCCTGGATCAGTGCTTCTTTGTTCTCTTTGTGTCTCTGCTCTGTTCTCTCTAACCCCAGTCGGTCGTGGCAAGATGGCCGCTCACACTGAGCCTGGTTCTGCTGGAGGTTTCTTCCTGTTAAAAGGGAGTTTTTCCTCTCCACTGTCGCTACATGCATGCTCAGTATGAGGGATTGCTGCAAAGTCAACGCCATTGACTGTCCACTGTCTCTACATGCTCATCCGGGAGGAGGGAATGCTGAAAGTCACTGACTGGATGCAATCTGCTGGGTTTCCTTAGATAGAAAAACTTTTTATCCAATTTGAATAAATAACAGAATCTGACTGCACTGTTCAATGATTCAGATTAATTGTAATGCATGTACCTGACTTTTGTGAAGTGCCTTGAGACGACATGTGTTGTGAATTGGCGCTATATAAATAAACTGAATTGAATTGAATTGAATGCTGTTCTGTTTATTTAGCCAAACTGAATAAATGAGATTTGCCAACCTAACAGAATATCTCCAAACCTGCCAGGAGTTGATCAAACTTTAGGATCTGTCCCACCTGTGCCATTAAAACATTAGAGTATAGAAAGCCAGATACCTGTTCATGTTGGTTGATGCAAACTGCCTGAAGTCCTCATGGATAAAAAGTGAAGTCCTTTTAATGTTCCAGTTACAGCAAAATCAGCAGCAGAATCAGAATAAGTTCTGCACCACCAGGTGGACTTTTGGTCTCTGTAGATTATGCATCATCTTGAAACTCTGTGCCCTGATACTCTGTTCCTCTCTATAATCAGTAGTTATTCCTCAGTATATTCTGGTATCAGAATAAGTATCAGAATGAGGCAACCAGCAACCAGCCTACTAAGGCAACAATTTGAAGTAAAGCAGCAACTACTGACAACTATTTCACAGAACCCCGCTTCTAGTCCAAACTATCCCAATAACCGAATAAACTTGGACAGTATTCCTTTTTAATAAGTAAAAAAGAAAGCCGATAATGTTTCATCTAACTAAAGAGAATGATACTGATGTACTGATGCAGTGGGTCATGCACCATTTGCTTTCATACCTTCTAGAAAATAATATTACATTTAATAATGTTCTTGCAGGATTTGAACAACAGTGAGGATAGTGCATAGTTTAACTGAATGGTTTGTTGTTATGACTCCTAACATGCTTTAAAGTTGATGAAACTCCAACTAACCACACGAATCTTGCAAAAGACTGAGCTAAGGACTTTGATCTTGTAATTACAGCACTTACTAACACCAAATTTACTTCACAAACCTTTGCAGAAAGATGAGTGCAGAGGCTGTAAGGCAAAAAAAACACAATTCGAGTGCAAGATCAGTGGTAATAAATCTATAGTCAATGCCATGGCTATACATTTATGCCTTGAGACAGTTTTAAATGCACATGTTTTCAGAGGAAACACTCCTAAGGAGCCACCCTTTGTGACTTTCAGAGAGGAACTTGGTGGAGCTGGAAATCAGGAACTAAATGTATCTAACAGTAGCTGTTTGCCAATGTGGTTAAGCAATAAAGTCAAAAATGCTTGAGAAGAGTCTAGGTTGAATATCTTTAGTGAGCTGAGAAGCGAAGGTACAAGTGGAGCAAAATGAATTAATTTATAGTCTTTCAAAAGTTTTTAGTATTTACAAAGCCAAAAATTACAGTAGAAAACAGAAAATTTGCAGAGGGCTTACTTATAAAGCTATTACTAGAACACCACAGATGCCTAACTCTTACATTTATATATAAGAATAAAGAGGACCAACCATGCCTTTAGGAAACCCAACAGAGTTCATACGACTGTCTTTCCACATTATTGACCACAGACAGCTCCCTCATCGATGGTTGTAGATGTCTAAATGTTCATGGAGTGCACATTTATTTTTGTAAATTGTTAACTCTCTCTTCTCTCTTCCTAGAAGCTACACCTGGCCTGACTCCGTGTCTACCTGTGACACCTTTCTGGAGAGGGGAATCGTTCGAGCTTCTGCTGGCAACAACTTAATGCTCACCCTCTACCGATGATCCACATGGCCCTGTCTTTCAGTGTTTAACCCTTTCTCTCTCCTAGACATAGCTACTGACTGAGCTTTTACTGTAACTAACTCTATGAGCTCTCTTCAGACTCTAACCTTGAAAACTGGCTCAGAGTTTATATGTTCTTTCTTTCTAGATGAAACGACTAAAGGAGCTACACCCACTAACATTTACCTTTTCCTTCCCATAGAAAGTACTCCTGGCTCAGTGCTTCTTTGTTCTCTTTGTGTCTCTGCTCTGTTCTCTCTAACCCCCAGTCGGTCATGGCAGATGGCCGCTCACACTGAGCCTGGTTCTGCTGGAGGTTTCTTCCTGTTAAAAGGGAGTTTTTCCTCTCCACTGTCGCTACATGCATGCTCAGTATGAGGGATTGCTGCAAAGTCAACGCCAGTGACTGTCCACTGTCTCTACATGCTCATCCGGGAGGAGTGAATGCTGCAAGTCACTGACTGGATGCAATCTGCTGGGTTTCCTTAGACAGAAAAACTTTTTATCCAATTTGAACAAATAGCTGAATCTGACTGCACTGTTCAATGGTTAGGACTAATTGTAATGTATGTAGCTGACTTTTGTGAAGTTCCTTGAGACAACATGTGTTGTGAATTGGCGCTATATAAATAAACTGAATTGAAATGAATTCAAAATTAACTCGCCAATTTAAATTTTGCTGTTTTTTTTAGTATGGTGCACATTACCTGTCACCTCTGTTTGCGTCAAAAATATTTCTGCAACCTCTTTCACAAAAAGCAGTTAAGGTTTGTTTTTGTTTTTTGGCTTATATTAGATATCAAGCTAATAAACTCAGTGAATTAGAAGGAATCCTAGCTCATGATAACATCTCAACAGTGTATATTTGTGTATTTATAGTTTATATACTTGCTATAGATATTGTGACTATAGAGATATTCTCAAATGTTTACAGTCGTTATAATCTTAGACACATGATGCAACTGTAGAAAATTTAATAGACAAATAATAGACGGGGCAATTCAAAACATAGTCTTAATGAGCAAATCTCAGATCACAATTGAGACTTATTTTGCTTATTAATAAAGCCAGGAAATATGTGAATGCGAGCAGCTTCATTGAAACTGGCCAAATTAACGGCAAAAATGAACAGATGTAAATAATCTGGCCAAGGCCGAACGCTTCATGATTGCAACATCAATATCCTAATTCGCACATTATGTCACAATTTATATATTATTAAAGACTACTTCATTTAAAAGCTAAATGAATATAAAATATTTAATGATGTTTGGGTGAATTTCTTTCAAAACGTCTAGGTAGTAAGCTACAAAAATGAATTCATTATATTCTAATCTGTCTGAACTGAACTTAAAATTAGTTCATGATGAGTAAAAACTTGCAAAACATCAACCATAACAACAAAGAGTCTACAGCTAAAAAAAATAAAACGGAAGTTCTAATAGTGGCTGCAACTAGTTTCAGAGCTTTCAGTTACAAAGTAAAAGCTAGATGTCTTTTTAAAACAACAATAAATGTTTAGAGCTGTGTTGTTGTTACATTGAAAGTACAGATTTGACTTCAAGCACCAAAGAGGTTTGTGTCTAATACCCTTTATTTATTGCTTAAGTCAAACAATGGAGGAAACTGTTACGCTTCCTCGCAAAAGGTTTTCCCCTTTTGTCAAACAAACAAACTTTGATGTATTTTATTGTGTATTTTTTGTGATATGTTGTTATCTGAACTAACACAAAGTAGTGTATAGTTGTGAAGTGGAAGAAAAATTATGCATTGTTTTGAAAACCTTTTACCAATAAAAATCTGACATGTTTTGCATTTAAATTCTGTCCTTTTTACTGTCATATCCCAAAGAGTAATTTCCTTCAGTCATTTAATTAGTAAATAATGTCCACCTATGTGCAATGTATTTCTAATTATAAATAAAGCTGTTCGGTGAAGGCCTTGGTAGCTGCGTTTCCATTACAAAAACTTTGTCGATATTCTGCTAATGTCGAAAAAACACTATTTTGTAATTGCGGTGTTTCCATTAAATAAGACATGCAATTAAAATCACACGTGAATAAGTTTGTTCACGCGATAACATCATCCTCCTACTACTTCCTGTTGTCTTTTTCGCCAGTAGTAATATCTGGTTGTTGATCGTGGGACTCGTGTGATGCAAAAAAGTGCTTTCATTACAGTTTTGCGAAATACACCAAATTCGATACGGCCAAAGGACCACCTCATCCTAGCGCAAAAACTTTTTATCGAAAAACGCAGCTAGAGATTTGTTGGTGAACATTAGTTAACAAAACGTCACAAAGACAAAAGACATACACCAGACAGGTCAGGAATAAAGATGTTTAAAGCAGAAGGTTATAAAACTCTATCTCAACCTTTGGATATCTAGCAGAGTCCTGTTCAATCTATCATATGAAAATGTAAAGTATATGACTTAATTGCAAATCCATCAAAACATGGCTGTTCACCTAAATCGACAGGCTGGACAAGAATGACAATCAGAGAAACAGATTATACGCTATATGTGCTTAACAGCTTTGATGCACCATCCACAACATGAGACATGGTGGAGGCATCATGGTGCAATACAGCATTTCTTCAACAGAACAGAAAAAGCGGTAAGAGTTGATGGGAAGATGGATGGAGCAACATGCAGGCCAGTCCTGAATGAAAACAGGTTTAAGGCTGCAAAAGACTTGAGATTGGAGTGGAAGTTCATCTTTTAGCAGGACCATGCCCCTAAACATTGCAGCCAGAGCTAAAATCGAATAATTTAGATTACCACATATTTACATGTTAGAATGGCCCAGTTAAAGTCCAGACCTAAATCCAGTTCATACTGTGACAAGGCTTAAAAATTGTTCCTTGCAGATGCCCAACAAGCAGTGTGTTTTAGGGGTATGAATACTTAATAATAAGAAAATTTAAATTACCTAAATAATGCCATTCTGCACAAAAGATTTTAATAAAAGTATTTTCTTATCACTCTCCCACATCTCTGGGTTCTCTTTCTCTGGATTGTTTTCAACTGCCTTTAACAGATGGGAAAATGGTTGCAACATCCCCCCCACACATACACAAAATAATATAACCTAAAATTGGAGAAACACAAGAACACGAGAAGTTATTCATTAAGTATCCACAGAGACTGTTAAATGTCATCCCCACACGTTCCCAGGGGTAGTACATCATTTAAAAACATCCGAGGAAGAATTAGAAAGGTAGATTTTTTCCAGTACCACCGAATGATACAAAATATTACTGTTCTTCATATGAATAAGTTATTTCCTGCCAGACCATGTCCCTTTCATCTATCTGGTTTAAGTCTCTTAGGGTTGGGAGAGCTCTGCACACTCCTTAATTTATGAGACATAGATCAGGTTATCCTGGAATATATGCCTAAACAGGCCTGATAGATGGGATATGGAATACATTTCCTCAGCAGAACAGAGTACCACACCACTATTATCAGAAATACCCACACTACGCTCCCAGTTAAGTGATTTGAAGACTTCATACTGCCAACGTTTCATATCCGCTCTTGCTAACTGACACTTTATCTGCATACCGGCATCTCTGCAGATTGAACACTTAGGCAAGACAATGACAGGCTCTCTTCCTGTTGTCACTTCTCATATAGGGTCAGTCTAATGCTGCTTTCTGGGCTTCTGCCAATAGAAGACCCCCCTTCCTCCTTCCTCTCCCTCCCATCACCATCAAACAACCAAACTCTACCTAGCCTGGTTAGAAAAGGAGCACTTGATGTCTGTGACACTCATTTGTCAATTAGCAGGCCCCTTCCAGTGTTGACATAAAGCAACTTGAAAGACAGAGTGCCGTCTGTGACGAATTCAAGGAGACAGATGAGTGAGGCTTGAACGGCGGAGTAATACTATAATGTTCCTCAGATATGAATATAAAACGACACAGTTGACAGGCCATACAAGGTTTTATTTCATTTCTCAGTGTTCCAGGCCTCCCTACTTTGTCTTCTTTGTTCTCTTTTCATCAGACTACTTACATCTCATTTTGACAGCCGGGCGACATTTAGAGCACTTTCGTTTTAAAATGCGAGTTAGCATACTTGATTTGTCATTAAAATGCAAAACGCCTGCCATCACCAACATGGCCTGGATGAACACAAACCCTGTTAGACACACAGAGAACGGCATAGATATACACTGTAGTGGCATTGGATAAAAAAGACAGCACTGCAGAATAATGCACAAAAATATAGTGTTAAATATAAACATGGCATTTTTTTTAATAGAGCTTTATCAGGTCTGAGGACTCCAAAGTACTATAATCAGTCATGCACACATTCACACACTGATAGTGGTAAGCTACGTTGTAGCCACACCTGTCCTGGGGCAGACTGAAAGAAGTGCAGCTGCCATACAATCGGCACCACCGGACCACCATCAGCAGGCAAGGCGGCTGAAGTGTTCTGCCCAAGAACACCAAGGACACAACAACTGAGACGGACGGAGCAGGAGACTGAACTGGCAACCCGCCAGTTACAGGATGAACCCCTACTACCTGAGCCACAATGTACTCACTGAGAAAAGTCTCACTATTTATTAGTTTGGACAGAGGACTACATTAATGCTTTTAAATGAAAAACATTTTCACTACTAGGGACAATATGACAATCATATAATAGATAAGTTGAATATAAAAAAGTGCATTGATTTAACATAGGTATACATAGGTTTTCTGAAGTAGTTGTTGTTGGTGCAGCATTTATTTGTTTGATGTCTTTTGGGAATAATGCTTCACCAAGCTGGTTCTGTAATAATAACTACAACCGTTTATCTATGAACTGAATCCAAATTTTAATGGCCAGGACGTCTGAGCTGCCAATTCTGATTTTGATCAATTCCACTTTTCTACGTTCAAAGAACGATAACCCACAAAAAACCAGCCTGGATAAATTCAACCTGGATAATATATCAAATTGTAATTTGCATATTAATATAAATATGTGCATTATCAAAGCTGCTTCAATGTAAATATTTGGATGGATTTTTACTAGTCTTCATGCTTTTTATTATACACCTGTATTATTGCAAAATTCAACATCATCGTAACTGAATGTTTTCCTATTGATCATAAAAGAAAAATTATCCTTGATAGAAGTAGCACCTTTGGACCCAGAGGAAAATGAGGAGAATCCCAGTTTGTCTATTTATGCATCAAACCAAAGGTCAGTCATCTTTATCTGATTTTGCCTAAATATAAAACAAATCACCTTGAAGAATATGTCATTTCTTGATGTATTTTTAGACTGAAAAATGAATGTATCCGAAAAACAGAAAACAAACATTGTGAATTTTCAGGGTTTGATCAACTAATAACAGCACATGCGGAAAAAAGCCTAGTTGATTGTATCAATAATACTGACGTACAAACAATCAACCTACCTGATTTAATCATAATTCTCTAAAAACAATCAAGCATTTTCCAAAGCAATAAAATGCCAGCATGTATTTTCCTGTTAAGTCGAGATATCAGGTGTTTCATTTTTTTTCTTAAAAATGCGATAACATTCTTCCTACTCATGTACTGGTATTTGGAAGGGTCTTAAACCGATGGTATTCTACACACAAAGGCAGCTTCCTAAACTTAAGGTTTCTATAACAACACTGGACAAATGGAATGACTAGCAAATTGATAACATAGCAAATCGTCTTCTTGAAAATTTGCAGTAACCTTGCAGAACACACTAATCTGACTTCAGAGAGGTAAAGCCCTGAAACGAATGCATTAAAGACTGTAATCTAGTCCAGTGTAAAATAACTAACTATTCATCTGAGACTGATGTTTGCATATGGCAGAGTACTTTTCTGTGCATCATTATAATACAATTTATGACTAGGATAACAATACATTTGTTAAATATCCATGTAGTTGCATACACAACCATGTGTGTATTACAGGCATCATATTGGAAAAAAAAAGAAAAAAGTGTTAATGTGTTTAAGGATTTATCAAGGTAATTTGTTTATAAAGACCCACTGTTTGATATGTGAAGAAAAGCATCACTGTTCCAACACTGTTAGGATCATCTCTGATAGTCCCATGCATGTGTCTTCCTCAATCCCAATGTGTCCAAGGTGATAACACTGAAAGTAACAGATGCAGCCACTGAACGTCCACTCCAGTCGCAGGGAGAACTCATGTCAACAGCAAGCCCAAGCGCAAGTGCACCCTGCCTGGAACAAAGTGGCAAAACCACCCAACCAAGCCCTCCCGGGGGAAAAACTCACCGTGAGCCACACTTCTCAACACATTGATGAGACAGGCTGACACCGCAGCAAACCAAGGCAGAGGTGTTGGTGTGACAGCCCACTACCATAATTTCATCCTGCCATTACCTGCCCAGCCACTCACAATTGTGCTCCCGGAGACAGATGCACACGAGCACAGGTGCACAAGCCCACACAGGAACCAAGCATATGTACAGCACACCAAAACACACAGGACTCTGTTAAAGCTGGAGACAGCTCCTTGCTTCTCGTTGTGACTCATTGTCAGCTTGCCGGATGATTGTTGTCAATTGAGCAGACAGAAATAAGCGTATTAGCTACAACAAGCTCTGGCAATGTCTCCCTCTCGATTTAACTTGAGCAGCAAGAAGAAGTGCATAATGCTGAAGGCAGTCCACTGAATTTACCTAAGATGTGCATCTATTTACACCTGGTGTACTAAAGCTGACAGTGAAATGAAGGCGTGGTGTCAATATGAGAACATCTCCACAGTCTGACGAGAGATGTCAGTTCGATTTAAAATGATGCTTAAATAAAGAATTTTCTGAAATGATACACTTATTTGATGTGTCAATGTTTGGTTCCTTACCTAGACCAAAAGTGAGCTCTAGTGCTTTATATGAATGACAAATATGACATTTACAGTGTTATCTTTCAGTAAAGAATATATAAATTTGTGTAAGTATAGATTAATATTAATGTATAAATACCGGAGGAAGCTGATAACCAAGAGGCATTATGATCATTTTTGCTTAACTTAAAAAATAAAGAATAACACCAAAATAATTGATACCCAGCTCACAAATTGCCTTAAAACATGTATCCATCTTGATATGAGATTTTCTTGGCAATAAAAGCACTCTTTGAAAGCTTTTATTCCACAAACAACAAAATGTATTCATTCTGCAAATAAAGTGCAAGAAAAGAACAGTGAAACATGCCAACACAATTTGAGTTAACACAAAAACTGGGTTCCTACACAATTTCCATGTCATAATTCTATACCCTTCTAAGCATTTTTTTCCAGAGTTCAGTCCATGTTTTTCTCATTATGTATGGATGGATGGATGGATGGATGGATGGATGGATGGATGGATGGATGGATGGATGGATGGATGGATGGAGAAGAAAAAACAACAACTTTCCCAACTCCTTAACAAAGACCTAAATTTCTATTTTTTAGCTGCTAACGCATATTCACAGAAATTATCCCTAAAAAAATTTACTTTTAAGCTACGTTAAACAATGTGTAAATGAGAGATATTGTACCTGACTTATCAATTCTTTAGTACAGACAACTCACAAAATAACAAAGACTGTGTACACTTATATGTAAACTGCAAGGCGTGAAAAAAACATTCAAAAACAAGTTACCTAAAACCATCACCTATTTTCTTCGATTTGAAGGCTCACCTGTGCAAATCCTCCTGTTGAAATTACAGCCCCCTCTGGAACAGCTCCTGTGAGGTGCTGCTCCACATCCTAATGGAGGAATCTTACCGTTTGCCCTTTTATTTAACATGTCACATTTATTGATCATGCCTATTTATTGTGCCTCTGCAGATCACCAACCAATTTCTAACCCTCTTCCACGCTGTTTGTTCGTCCTGATCACACACTGACCACCTGTGGACTAAAGCCAAAACCTTTAACTGCAAATGATGCTAAGTTGCATTTCTGCCACAAAACACCGCAAAAGCAGGCAAATCATGTTTCTGCATGCTTTTTTTCACTCAAATCTTCTTACCTGAGCTGGTTGAAACTCAGATCCACTCGTTTCGCAACCTTGCCGTACCTCTCCCCAAGACAGTGGGGGATGTCCTTGGAGTCGTGTCCAATGTATGACACCTTTAAAAGTAAGAAAAAACAAAAACAATAGTGAGAAAGAATCTTTGTGGCCTTGACTAAACAGAAAGCACAAAATTGAAAACAAACAGTTGCATTTTCCCAAGAGCTGCTCTTGTGCTTTGTGAAAGGCTCCTCGCTTTTTAGTAATTCATTCATTCATCTTCTATACCGCTTATTCCATAGTGGGTCACGGGGGAGCTGATGCCCATCTCCAGCAGTCTACGGATGAGAGGCAGGGTGCACCCTGGACAGGTCGCCAATCCATCTCAGGGCAACACAGAGACATTGAGGACAAACAGCTATGCACACACTCATTCACACCTAAGGGCAATTCAGAGAGTCGAATTTACCTCAGTCATGTTTTTGGACTGGAGTACCCAGGGAGAACCCACATATGCACGGGGGGAACATGCAAACTCCACGCAGAAAGACGCTTTTTAGTAATGTCATTGTTTACTTGAAGTTATGACGAGCTTGGTAGTTGTTTTTATTTAGTGGTAATCGATGTGAGAGGAGGAAACTAGAAATCATTTTTTTTTAATATTCCGGGACAGTCATGTGTCAGATACACCTGTCATTGCATTGTGTCATTGGTATTCCTTGGCACATGTCTTTCTGCAGCATATTGTGTAGTAAACAGCTTATTACACGAGTTTTCTGACATAATAATGACGCTACACGCATGCACTGTGTCCGCTTAAGCTGCAAAACGAACCGAAAACTGAAAGCCATGTGTGCAATGCCAATAAGTGTGTCACATGACAGCAGTGAGGTCGAACCAATAAACTCATACTAAATGTTAAATCGTATAATAACCGCTATTTTAAAAGTCGAAGAGTAAAGTGGCACTTAGAGGAGGAGAAGGTCCGACGTTGGCAGTTTTCAGAACTTACTTGAGTTCCATTTAAAACGAACGGTGACTCCCTGTGAGCCATGACGTGGTCCTGAGGATGACAGCTCGGCGGCTTTTGTTGAGGAGCTGAAGTCAGAGTTGGTCTTCTCGCTGACGTTGTCGATATCCACTATTGATTCCTGCGAACGTGGTGCTGCTGCTTTGGAGGTTTTCTGACGCCTTGCAGTTGGCTTTTACTGTTTCCGCGTGCCGCTTGAATCAGCTGACCCGTTGTGTTGCGGAAGCACGAGGTCACCGCTCCTTAACTCATAAAACCTCGGTGCTGCTGACAGTCTCCTGATGGGGGGGGGGGGGGTTAACTAGCATGGAGCGCTTATTGTTGGACCTGCACATATACACCTGTTCTAATTACAAAGACCATAGCAGTATGATTCCTAACAGCCACGTTTGGTCATTTTTCCTGCATTTTCAGATAAAATAGGTGCATCTCAGTGAATTAGAATATCATTGAAAAGTTACATTTTCTGGTATTTTAAAGGTAAATTTTAAATATTAAATGCATTTAATCGAGATGGAGGGATCTAGTTCAGGCATTTATTTCTGGTAATGTTTAATGCAGCCGATATAGCCTGCATCCAGTGCCGGATTTATGGGGATCTGGGCCTCAGGGCTAGAACCCGTTTTGGTCTCCTACCCACACAAGTTCCTTTTACACATGCAAATTACAATAGGTTGACGGTTACAGGCTATTTCCGAAGGAGTATTTGTATTTTTTCTTGCCAAAACGTTCCTTGTAAACACCACATAATAAAAAAATATGTCTTCATTCAGAAGCAAGAGTTCCTGGGTTTTTATCTTAGACTGGGAGTTCTCTGTTTTCTGCTTGGAGATTTCATGTTCTCCTCATGCATGAATGGGCTCTTTCTGGGTAGTCCCTGCTTCATCGTTAGGCTAATTCTGTTATTCCCAAAGTGTGGTGGTGGGGGGTGATCTGGGTTGTTGAATGAATGAATTAAATATATAAGTTTATTTTGCACCGAGAGGCATTTTTAGAAAAATGTAATGATAGCAATGTTGAATATTGTTACACAGTAAAAAAAACAACTATTCTGCTTGCCGGGCCCTGGGCTCCTGGGCTCTGCCGGGCCTCTGCTTGGGGAGTGATGTGTCCCGTGGTCTCTGGGTCCATGGCAGGATCTGCTCCTGCGTGGACAGGTGCCGGCGGGGCCTGCTGGGCCTGTGGGGTCGTCGTTGTAGCTCCCTGGGGCTTCTGCACTGTGGCTGCTGGGTGGTTCCCTTGAACTCTCCCCTGCTCTTCTCTGGGGGAGTCCCGGCAGTGGTTCTCCTGGGGTTCCCGTGCTCAGGGGGGACCTTTGGATGTCTGTGGCTCGGATCTCCTCCGTGTCTGCCTTAGGTCCAGGGGGCAGGTCTGTGGCTCCTCACACTCGCTGTTGCATATGGAGAAACCTTGTTTACACAAGCGCGCTCACACTCAAGTGTTTACATTCAAGTGTTAACAGATACACAAATGTTCTATACTGAGCTGCAATTAACACTAAATACATCTTGCATTCATTAGTACCGTACACTTTTTGGTAACAATGCTGTTAATATGTATGTTTCTGCAGGTGTGGAAGCAAGCAGGGTGTTGTCTTGCATTCTCCTCATCCTTCTTTCTCTTCTCCATTCTTTTCGTCCTTCTCTCCCTTTTTCCTTTTTTGCCCCACTTCTCTCTCTTTCTTGCTTCTTATTTTTTTCTTTCTCATTACCGTCTCCGTGTCCATAACAATTGAAATAATCCCAAAGCAGTTTCTAATAAAGTTTCTTTTATAAATATCAAGCAGAACTGTAAAGAGTTAGCCATAATGCTCCAATTGTGCAGAAAAAGTTTGGGAATCACTGGGCTAAATGGTCTCTCTAAATTGTGCCTTTGCCCATTGATTGCTGCAGATAGGCACCAGCTCCCACCCCACCACCCTGCAATGACAAGCATATATAAGTAATGGAAGAATATATGGAAGACGTAAAATGTTACAATGATCAAGCCAGACCTGTATGCGGCGATATAATGCAATCAATAAAACATAAAAATGAAGAATAAGTCTATTTCTAAACATTGCTTCCTTTTCCCAGGTGAGGAGCTTAACTAATGAGGAAGAAATGCCTATCAGATTTTTATAGAATACAAGTCACCTTGACTATTTTTTGTGTAATAGGGAAAAGAAGTGCTTCCCCAAAGATATATTGCATTTTGTTTTGGACCTTGAATTTTCCTAAACTGAGAGATGAAAAAATGTCTCAAGAATTCTAAAATCTTGATTTAGGAATGTTTATCTAACAGTAGGCTCAGTTTTTTAATTATGATTTGTTAGGGACCAAAAGCTACCCAAACCAACCCTCCAAGATCAATTCAATTCAATTCAATTCAGTTTATTTATATAGCGCCAATTCACTACACATGTCGTCTCAAGGCACTTCAAAAAAGTCAGGTACATACATTACAATTAATCCTAATCACTGAACAGTGCAGTCAGATTCAGTTATTTATTCAAATTGGATAAAAAGTTTTTCTATCTAAGGAAACCCAGCAGATTGCATTCAGTCAGTGACTTGCAGCATTCACTCCTCCCGGATGAGCATGTAGAGACAGTGGACAGTCACTGGCATTGACTTTGCAGCAATCCCTCATAGTGAGCATGCATGTAGCGACAGTGGAGAGGAAAAACTCCCTTTTAACAGGAAGAAACCTCCAGCAGAACCAGGCTCAGTGTACGCGGCCATCTGCCACGACCGACTGGGGGTTTGAGAGAACAGAGCAGAAACACAAAGAGAACAAAGAAGCACTGACCCAGGAGTACTTTCTATGGGAAGGAAAAGGTAAATGTTAGTGGGTGTAGCTCCTTTAGTTGTTTCACCTAGAAAGAAGGAACAGATAAACTCTGAGCCAGTTTTCAAGTTTAGAGTCTGAAGAGAGCACATAGAGTTGATTACATAAAAGCTCAGTCAGTAGCTATGTCTAGGAGAGAGAAAGGGTTAAACACTGAAAGGACAGGGCCACGTGGATCTTCGGTAGAGGGTGGGGCATTAAGTTGTTGCCAGCAGAAGCTTGGAGGTTTCCCCCTCTCCAGAAAGGTGTTACGGTAGACACAGAGTCCAGGCCAGGTGTAGCTTCTAGGAAGAGAAAAGAGAGAGAACAAAGTTAAAAGCTGAAATAACAGCAAAATAAAAAAATTGAAGAGTATTGGTGAGAATGTACCCGAAGAGGTTGAAAGAGGTCATTATGTCCTCCAGCAGCCTAAGCCTATAGCAGCATAACTACAGAGATAGCTCAGGATAACCTAAGCCCTCTAACTATAAGCTTTATCAAAAAGGATAGTTTTAAGCCTAGCCCTAAAAGTGGACAGTTTGTCCATCCAGAGCCCACTGATGGCCATTGTTATACTAAAAACCACAACGATTGGGATACCTCTCTCTGTCAGATTGACCATAACCATTGGAAAAGAGAGGGGGTCATACAGGTAGCAGAAATGGAGGGTGTGTTTGCACCTCAACCATAACTGAGCCGGACAACTTATCCAGGAGGTCAGAAACAACAACATCTAAAGCACTGCAGGTCTCACTAGCTTCCGAAAAGGTCAGTATTCACGATCCAATAATTTAAAAACAGACTGGGCAAGAATGGCATCTATGGAAAACCTCCTAAGTGAAAAACACTGCTGACCAAAACAAACATCAAGGTCCATCTCACAATTGCAAAAACATCTTCATGATCCCCAAGACTTGGGAAAATGTTCGCTGGACTGACGAAACAATAGCGAAACATTTTGGAAAAGGTTCATCCTGTTGCATCTGGATGTAAAGCTAACATAACATTTCAAAAATTGTTGTTTCAGATTCTGGACATCTTGCTGTAATGGATGGAACCATGAATTCAACTTTCTGCTTTAGAATCTTGAAGGAGACATTAGTTTGTCACTTTAATCTTAAGTGCAGGAGGGCTCACATGTTGATGCTGTTGTACATCATTCTTCCCAACTGCCAGTGCCAGAGTCTTTCTAATTTTTTTTTTTTTGAATGAATTTTAAAATGTAAAAGTTGGATCACTAAAGACCAAAACATTATTTGGCATTATGGGCATTTATGTTAGGAACCGTGGTGAGTTGTATTCTTTTTTATGCATGTGGTGTTATTCATAGCTTAATTATTTGTGAGCTTTAATATTACACTACTGTAGGAGTTTGCCATCGGAGATAGTATCAAGCAAATTTAAATGTGCTCCTCCGTCCCCAGGTTATAGAAATAGAACTTCCTATATCAGCAAGAATTAGAAGTGATCTTGCTATCTCCAGTCATGGTGAAGTCTGGACTTTGACTATTCCATTTTGACTATATAACTACTCTTTTTCAGCCCTTTTGTTGGTGATATGAAGTTGAGCTTGCAACTGTTGTCCTGTTCCATGATTTAATTTGGACCAAGCTTTAGTAAAACAGATTACTTACATTTGACTAGAACACGTTGACACATAAGGGTTTATGGTCATGTCAGTGACTGAAAGGTGTCGTGTTGCTGTAAAGGTAACTAACCTAAGCTAACCAGTCATGGCACTGTGTATCTTCTCGATATTACCTTTTCCTGCCCAAGGGTCAGCCTTGGCCAATGCAAAAAACCTTGAATTTCTTCTTGCCGGGAAGTCCACTCTTGGAAAGATTAGCAACAGTTTGAGAACATTTCTCACTCAAGAAAAGGTTCTCACTGCAGATGATTGGGTCCAATTTGTTTGAAAATTAGCCTATCTTATAAACTCTACAGATTAATGGGCTGGAAACAGATTGCTTCTTTATCACTTATGATGTCTCTTCAGAATGTGTTATTGCAAACCTGAAAACCACTGAAATTTCTGCTTTCACAGAAGCTGCCATACATGTTGATGATCAGTGAATCAATTGCATTTGATTAACAGCATCGGGGAGCTACGAACTGCAACCTTCTTTTAGCAGCTTAAAGAGATTACAACTTCACAGTTGCGTTTTACTATGATGTTAATATAAATTAATATTGGTTTGTGGTCTAAAAATTCGAATTGTTTGGTTAAGGCCACAGTGCACCTACAAAAAGCTTTAGTTTAATACATAAACCATTGATTTAGCAGTTGTGTGCTTAGCACTGTTGCCACACTTAATGGCAGAAGCAGTGAGTGATTGCTTCAGTTGCTTTTTCCAAGACAACTTCAACTTTCAGTATCTGACAGATATTCAGTATTACTGTGTGTTTTTGACTATTTAATACCACTTTAAAGGGCAACAAACACATGGAAAATCCTGTCTGCACTGACAGGAAGATAATGAAAGGGTTTCAGAGGGTTTCCAGTTTTTTAAGTCTCGTGACTTAATTTTGGACAGGTTCTTGTCCTTCAGTGATATTAATTCTCTCCTTTGGTGATTCAGTATTGATCATAAGATTATTTATGTCCATATTTGTTTATGTTGTGTGTCACTTTAAAGGACTGGCATCCTGCCCATGCTTTATTTTACAAATATAACAGGAAATATGAAGTACCTGCATCATTATGGGTTACTTTTGAATCAATCAATTTCTTTAAAGTCAGCATATGTTGTATAAGCAGAACGTGGAGTTTATCACTGCCAATCCAAGGCACATAGGCCAATGCATCCACTTTGAGGTTGAAACCCATTTCCTGGTGTTAACCATGCATGTCGCCTTACTCCTGTAGCTACCCCTACCTCTACACATGGAGATGGAAAACTCCTTTAGAAGGCTGATACATGATCAATTTTCCTGAATTCCTTAGGAACATAGTAATACTATAGTAGTAGTCATGTTCTCACTTGTCTTTACAACAGTGAAAGCAGCCGTACATTCTTCTTATATTTCAAACTTACATTATAATCATCCAGTTGTTGCATATATGTCTGAAATGCATAGAAATCTAGCAAAACAACTGCAATTATAAGGCTGAGGATTCACTGATGCTAATCCTTTAACAGTGTAAAAGGGTCATCACTAATAACTGAAAACTATCTTATCATACAATCTTTTTATGGTATTCTCACTTGCACCATAAACACCGAGCAAACACTGAAAGCCAAACACGTGAGTGTGTAAAATAGTGCCTGTGAATGGTACCTAAGCACATTTACTCGTCTGGTTTTTGCAGCTCTTTTGTTGAGGAACACCAAAAAGTGAATGCCTTGTGACGTCACCTTATACACCCCTCCCACACGCGGAAGAGCTCACTTTCTCCCTCTTCTCTTCCTTCTGCTGGAGCGGAGGGAGTCTGCATGGCTTCAGTCCTCTCCGTTGCTCCTCTCGGTGCCGGGTTGACTCAGGCAAAAAAACAACAACCAAAAATAAAAAATAAAAAACAAAAAAAAGACACTTTATTTGAACCAAAGGAAATATCGTGTAATGTTATAACGTTGTTGTGCGTTTTTTCTTACCAATTGCCTCTCTGCGTCGGAGCGTATAGGCAGGTAATGCCGTATCACGGACTTTTAGGTAAACGTAATTTATTGTTGAGCATTTCTTATGAAAAGGGAAACAAAATACGTAAGGTACACATTTTAGTGCCCTGTTTTATTTTCACTCATAGTTATAAACGTAAGTTCTTATTTATGTCTTTTGTATACATTGATTTTAGATTATTAAATGATGTTTTAAAGTAAATGATTGAATTGTAAAGTGATAAAATTTTTACATTTTGAAAACTCAGCACACAAATGACTCAAAACTGTTTCTGAAAACATGAATAAAGTTATTTTAATATTGAATGTTGAACGTCGGCCCAACATGCAGCTCACAGTAATCCTGCAACTCCCAACATATTTCCTCTCGAGATGTAAATAGTTGTATTTGCATGCGAGGTGATTCATAAAGATGTCAGTGTGTGGCGAAATATATGGCGGAGGGGGGATATTAAAACTTTCTATTTAAATATGGTGAATTATGATCGCGAGAAATGTGTTCCCATTTAAGAGGAATGTCGAGCATTTTGGTGTCTGGTGCAGGAGCCCCATTTGTCATGCGGACAATAAAGAGGGGTTTCGCCTGACAGTGAAAATTTATGATTGCCCTTCTTTGCCCTAATAATTCACATATTGTGTCAGGGACTGACATCTCTCGCAGAAAACAGCAAGCCCGTTATCAATCACGCATCTTTGCATATTGTGAAACGCTGCCCTCTATTTTTTCCTTCAGCAGAAAGAAACAGAAGTGAAAACATTTTTTGAAGGAAAAAAAATCTCTTTTTGCATTAAAGCTTTTTTTTTTACGAATAGATACAAAAAACTATTCATTTGAAAATGCACATCTAATTTTAAAATTATGACTCAAGGATAATCTTGTTTGTGTTATTATTATAGGCCTCAACATATATTATGCTTCTTATGCAGTATGTACTTTGCGTTTTTCTTCTCCTTTAGGTTTTAGCTGTTAGTAAATTGTCCTAGAACACATTTTCTTTTATAAATTTTTTAAAGTTAATTCAACATATTTTTACCCCCCCCCCCCCCCCCCCCCTTCACTGTCCACTTCAGGTTTTCCTGCTCTCCAAGTCGACCTGTCAAGCAGATTACCACAGAAAGAGATTAATGGCAGAGGCGGGTTGCAATAATAATCGTTTTGTTTGATGTGACAAGTTTGATAGGCGTTGATTTACTTACAAACTGATAGGCTTTTAATTGAGCGCCTCCATCCCCCGATTGAGATGAAAGGGAAAACTACATTGAAAAGCTGCCCGATTGCCCCGGAGCCTCAATACTGATTAGCCATCTCAGCGGTGAATAGTTCAAGGCATTTTAAACTTCTTCCCCCTCCCGTCCTCTCTCCTTTCTCTGAGCGGCCTGACAGACCATCTCTCTTCTTTTCTTCCTCCCTTCTATACGCTTTTTCACCTCCTTTAAAGAAAATAAATCATTTCCATTGTATGTAAATAAAATCGAGCTGACATCAAAATAAAAATGTCTGGGTGTCTTCTTCTCATTATTATTATTTTAATTAATTTATATTGTTGCCTGTCTGTTTCCTTTCAGCAGATGACAGGTTTCAGCAACACAATAGCAGATGCGTTTGGCAAAAACGGATGAGAGCGTTTATTCAGAGAAAACGGTGATGGTAACATTTTTTACAAGAAAAATGTGTCCCATCGCTTAGGCTAAAGCTCATTTATGGGAAATAACTTAAAAGTAGATATTATATTAATTAACAAAACATTTTTGGGGTCTTTTTTTTGTTTGTTTTGCAGTTCCTTTTTTATTGTCCATTGTTTTCTTTACAGGATTTTATGGCTACAGTCTTATTTCCCCCCCAAAGCTTCTTGTTAACACCATAATCGGCCGATTATAGCAAAAGCACTTTCGCACCTTAAAGCACGAACAGCTTCTCTGCACAACATGTGAGCGAGACTGTCTGCAAGTTATTAAAGTTTCATCATGTACATACCACCTCCGAGGTGTTTTACTGAGAACTCCGAAAGTTACAGGCGCTATTTAATACGCTTTCAAGGTTAAGTCCACATGCTTTTGTTCCACTTAAATAAATCTGAAGTGAGGATGCGTGCTTTAGCAGATACATTTTAAAATTAAATGAGTCAAAGCGATTCTCCGAATAATAATAATAATAATAATAATAATAATAATGGTAATAAAGTTGGTGTCTCTTGCACAGCGTCACCCCGTTTGTTCTCTTTTCACTCCCCCAGCAGCAACACTTGCATGTAATCAGCCACAATAGCTGACATAAATCAAGCGACGGATTGACAGCGCCTGACAAATAACTGATTGATTGCGGCGGAGCAGAATTGACACTTGACGGAGGGGTGGAGATAGAAATAGAAGGGCGGTGTATATTATACTGAAAACATGTGACATTCGCATCCCTTCATCACTGCATTGGTCTATTCCTGTCAACGCTTGTCTGTTTAGGGAATTCAAACCGAAGCGGTTGGTTTTATGGTTGTCGGTGGAGGAGGGAAAACGTCCATGGACAAAAGACTTCCTGACAAAACTCATAAAATCTAACAAGGTGGGAATAGGATTTAGTTTCGTGGCTGTCACCATGGAGCAATAAACTGTTAAACTGATCATGAGATCAAAAAAATTAATAATTTGTGACAATTTTAAGATGTGCACCAATTAGGCTTTTCCTGGCCAAAACCGATTTCTGGTCCTCTCTAGGTCTGACCCGTTTCACATTCTGATAAATTTTGGTTTGTTTTTTCTACAGTAAGACATATTAGAGAAAGAAATTTCTGCAGGTTACACGATAGAATAATATCCCTGTCTACTGTGAGTCAGAAAGCTTTTCCCCATCAGAGCCGGCCCAAGGCATAACTAAGCAGGTGCATAGCCCCCCTACATCAATAGGGGGCTTCCAAGAGCACCAGAACTCCTTCACTAATCAGGTTCATAAATGTAATTTTTTTATTACTTAAGTCATAAATCAGTGGCAAGACTTGATTTTTAAAATGTTATACACTAATGATAATGTCATAATTTAACCAATAAAATTGGTGTAACAATTTAAATTGATTTTATTATTTTTTGAAAAAAATTATTTAATGACTAGTTTAGTTGTTAAACAACACGTTTGTCCATCTATGTAAAAAAAAAAAAGTAACTGAAAATAAGCAGTGGTTTGTAATTAAAGGTATAAAACCTTTCTGAAGTAGTAGCAAGAAGGCCATGTAAACCTTTTTCCTGAGAACCACAGGTAAGATGTGCAGTTCATCGGCAACACCCACCTCAGGGTCATTGGGCTCAGCTTGCTAGCATTTAGTTAAAGCTGGACTCAAATTTAAAAACGTGCTCCAACACAGAACCTTTCTTAATCATATAACTCATGACAGCTCTTAACTTTTACTAAGTTGATGTATTTATTCATAACACAGTCCATATAACCATATCAGATGAACCGTTCCCTGTTGGGAACACAGTGAATGAGAATTATGGTTAACTGAAATAATATCCGGTGTTAAATTATTGTCAAAATGTTTAAAGTAGGATTTTTTTTATCATATTAAAGAAGCTAAAGTTAGAATATACTGTACCAGCTAATATGGTTGATTAGAATTCCAATAATTTTTATAGCTATGTTTAATACTCTTCAAAAAGAAATCCTATAGTGTATGTAAATTAGTGTAGCCAGGCCATAAAGATGTGTTTTTTTTTGTTGATGAACAGGTTACCTTTTTAAAACAAAACAAAAAAAACCCACAATGCTTTTATGCTCCTCCTTTAGTACAATTACTAAACCTCGAGTGTAAGAACATGATTCCTGACCTCAAGACCTTTGCTGAAAGTCTTCACCTCTTTTCTCTCTCTCCATTTCTTGTCTGGTATCTGTAAATAAAGGCCACTAGTGCCGACGAAATGTTTAAAAAATACCATGTCAGTATCAGGAAAGTTATCAGCATTTCCTGAAATTATCCAGAGGGAGCCTCAAGAAAGTTTTCAAAAGGGTGGCTGATAATCCAATAGAGGGGCATAGCAAGCTAAAAATCATGAAGAATTTCTGGGGTTTTACTACAACATGAATAGGGGGCAGGACCTGGAGGGAGTGGCCTGCTACCAGGGTCAGGAATTCACATAAGCATAAATACATAATCCATCGGTCAGTCTTTATTTATAGAGCATTGTTCATACACAACAGGGGCAACATAAAATGCTTTACATTGCATAATTGGGTTGGAAAGCAAGAAAATATAAACAAACAATAATAAAATGAGAAAAAATAAAATGAAGGAGTTCAACAAATTGACGATACAAAAACAAAATATAGAGAAAAAATAACAAGAATAAATGAAAATACACATTAAAATGCATTGAAATGTAATGTCTTGAATCAATTTTACTAACCAACATTTTATTTTAAAAAAATGTCTTGAAGAAGCCATTTTTAGTGGGTGCAATATCCCCCTCTAACCCCCCTATAGTGGCGCCAATGAGTTTGGTCCATAGCCAAGCTCCTGGCCTCCTCGTCGTCAGGATATAGAGCCAGGCGTTCACAGCAACCACAATATCTTTTTCCTATCTCCTCCCCCGAGCTGTCAAAATAGAGGCGCTTACAAAGAGGAGAACGTCACATCCCCTTGACCCTCCAATCACCTCAGGGTCCCATTTGATTGGAAGGCGGCAAAGGCTTTAATCTCGGACTAATTCAGTTGCTTTTGAAGTGAAAATTCCTACCAGTTCCTGCTTCAGGAGTACAGAGCGAGGACCTGCAGACAGACGCGCACACACGGGGCACAGCGCTTTCAGTGCAGGACGCAGCCGCGGATCTGCGATAACCTCTCACTGGTCTCCTTCCCTTCCAAGCTGCCGCGCCTTGTAGCCTTCTCTCTAACCAAGGATTACACATTACTGGGGCGTTTTGCGATCCTTTTCTCGATTTCTCTCGACATAAAGAGACTCGTTGCTTGCTCCCCCCCACCCCCCTCTCCTACATTTGTTTACTGGTTTGTCTTAATGAATCTGATGAATGCATCGCCGTTTCATTTCCTGACTGTTGGGACATGATCACGTCGCCCTCGGCGTCTGCCTTGAAAAATAGTGAAATTTGTGTCGTGTGGCAAAGCAGCAGCGGCAGCAGTTCTCGGAATAGCAGCATCAACAAGCCGTTTCTCCACTCCGCACCTCCGTCCGATCCACTACGGCAAGCGAACCGACTTCCCATCAAGGTTTTGAAAATGCTTACGGCACGGTCGGGACACATTTTGCACCCGGAGTATCTGCAGCCTCTGCCTTCTACCCCAGTTAGTCCGATAGAGGTAAGGAGAGCATTTTTTAAAATATGTATTTAGAATTGAGGCTTGTTTGTGTTTTCGCGTATCACCCGAAACATTTGGCTTATATAAACCTTTTATTTCTAATGAAATACTATACTTATACTCTGTGTAAAAATCAAATAACGTTTTATGCAGAAATGTAAAGAGTTTTATTTTTATATTCGTTTTATATCTTTGTTTTGCAGCTCGATGCCAAGAAAAGTCCGTTGGCTTTGCTGGCGCAGACCTGCTCTCAGATCGGCAAGCCGGACCCGCCGCCCTCCTCCAAACTCTCCTCCGTAACGTCGAACGGATCTAGCGAGAAGGAATCTAAATCTGGCCCCCTGAAGCTAAGCGATATCGGCGTGGACGACAAATCCAGCTTCAAACCGTATTCCAAGCCGACGGACAAGAAGGACTCGTCCTCAGGCGTCTCGGCCGGGGAGAAGTCCGGTTTCCGAGTGCCGAGCGCCACCTGCCAGCCGTTCACGCCGCGGACGGGCAGCCCCAACTCCACCACCTCAGCCTCTCCTATGCCGTCGGAGGGGAAATGCGGGGAGAGGGACGAAAAGAAGGAGTCTGACTGTAATAAAAACGGAACTTCAGACGGCACTGGCACCACCAGCCACAGCAGGATAAGCGTGAGCTGCGGTGGAATTAACGTGGAGGTCAACCAACACCAGGAGGCGACTCCTGGCACCAAAACATCCTCCTCATCTTCCTCGGAGTCTTCCTCTGTGACTTCCGTATCCTCTGCATCAGTTCTCGGGTCAGGACTTGTGGCGCCGGTTTCCCCTTATAAACCAGGACAGACAGTGTTCCCTCTGCCCCCTGCTGGGATGACCTACCCGGGTAGCCTGGCCGGGGCCTATGCTGGTTACCCTCAACACTTCCTGCCACACGGAGGAAGCTTGGTGAACGCACAGCTGGCCAGCTCACTGGGCTGCAGTAAGGCTGGATCCAGCCCCCTGGCCGGAGCTTCTCCACCGTCCATTATGTCAGCCAGCCTGTGCAGAGATCCCTACTGCCTCAGTTACCATTGTGCCAGTCACTTAGCGGGCGCAGCCGGTGCTTCCTGCACGCACGACTCTGCGGCTGCAGCCGCCGCCAGCGCCCTCAAGTCCAGCTACCCTCTAATGTACCCGACACACCCCATCCACGGTGTCCACTCTACGGCGCCGTCATTCAGCGGACACCCCCTGTATCCTTACGGATTCATGCTCCCCAATGACCCTCTCCCACATGTTTGTAATTGGGTGTCTGCAAATGGACCGTGCGACAAGCGCTTCTCCACTTCAGAGGAGCTCCTGAACCACCTGAGGACACACACTGCTTTTACCGGGGCGGAGAAGTTGATATCGGGCTACCCGGGCTCTTCATCACTGGCCAGCGCTGCAGCAGCGGCTATGGCCTGCCATATGCACATGCCACCCTCAGGAGCCCCAGGGAGCCCCGGGACTTTGGCATTAAGGAGCCCGCATCACGCGTTAGGACTCAGCAGTCGCTACCATCCTTACTCCAAAAGTCCCCTGCCGACCCACGGCGCTCCTGTCCCCGTCCCCGCCGCCACCGGCCCTTACTACTCCCCCTATGCACTGTATGGACAGAGACTCACCACAGCGTCCGCGCTGGGATACCAGTGAGGAAGAAATTCACTTTGAAAAGTTTATAATACTAAGAATGCAAATATAAAGACTTTTATATTAACTGCGCTAAACTTGTGGACGGGATCCTTGGACTTAAACTGTATTTATTTATATGCCGGGCTTAAAGCAGGCGGTAACAGCTGCGGTATGGGAGAAAAAAATATTTGAGCAACTCAAAAAGTGCATTATGTTGAAGCTGAACTCTGTAGGTAAAAATGACAACACGCATATGTTAGAAAACCTAACGAACGTAGGGATCTTCATTTCGATGTTCATTTGAAATTGCTATATGATTGTATTTGTTCTTATTTAATGTCCCATCGAGAAAAAAATAATAATTTACATGCATGTCTGTTTCTTAAAATTTCAAAACATGTCCACATTTAAATTGCCGTTATTTTTCAGGTGATGGAAAGAGAAATTGGTATTTTTTTGTATGTATTCTGGGGAAAAAAATAACAAGCAGTTCTGTTCCGTATGTAATTGTGCCTCTTTTTTTTCTTGAGCTCCTTTCTTCTGCTCCTAAGGTGAATAATAACAAGGATAAACGTCACATTTTATGTATTTTCCATTGAATTTGATTTGCTGGGCTATCCAATAATTGGCCTTAAGAAAATTTTATTTCAACTTTTCCACTCACGCAGGCCTGTAGTTTTCAAGGCTTTCATAAAAAAACAACAAATTCTTTCTTTCTTTCTTTCTTTCTTTCTTTCTTTCTTTCTAAGCTTTAAACTTTAAATGTAGGTCAAACTTCTGGCTCTGCCTGTGTGTGTATACACACACTTAAATAAAGTGGACTTTTGTGAAGCGTATTTCCATGAATTTTATCAATATGTCGCCTAGAGAAACTCAACAGGTTTGTGCCTCGTAAAACGAGTGTAAAGCGCCTGAAAAATGCCCAACAGGAATATAGACACCCCCCCCCCCCCCCCCCCCACGCTCCCAGTGCTTTATGAGAACACAGGTCCGTGTATTTGTTGGTAGAAATAAAACAATTATATTTGTATGCCTTCATAAAATATTTAATTTTACTGTGACTGTAGGTTTAAACGCACCAGCCATTTAATGCAATTTTAACACGTTAATTTGTATGTGGCTTTATTGTAATTGCTTCTTCACAATGTTATTTTTTTTCTCTTTTTAAATTTGACTGCTCAAGGTTTAATGCAAAGGAATCAGTTGCTTGTTTCCTATTGGATGCAATTAAATAGTTTACGTTTGATCATTTCATCCGCCTGTAAATCCAAAGTTGACGCAAAGAAATGTGCAATTAAAGCGATCTAAGTTGTGCAAAAATTGTTTGAATTTCGCACATGTGCAGTCCCTGTCACCTACAGTTATAATGCATGACCACCCGCGTGAATTGCATGTTCGCATTAATAATCTGATGTAGCTGCACATACTCTTGCAAAGAGGAGCTGGGGAATATATTGTTAAATGTCATTAACCTCTGCTGAAGTGTTTTAAACGTATATGGAAAACTTTGCACATAGAGATCTACTCTCTGTTTATCCGACGTCGATTCGAGGAAAAAGGGACGTTTTATGTGCAGATTTTTGCAGTCGTCTGCTTTTTTGGCCTTACAGTTCCAGTTATCATCATGATCATGTCTCCTTAGTCTCTCGTTTTATCGCGCAGCGGTTAGTCACGCTAAAAAACTCCCCTCACCGGTGCGCATATAGGGCCCACACGCGTCCTAAACTGATGTAATGACGGTGAAAAGGGAGCAATTTCCATTTTTACGCACATCATGGTGGCTGTGCTCGGAGGTCCCCGGTGGAAGGCAATTTATCATGTGCCCCTCCCCCTGGCCCCTGTCACTAGAGGAACAGGCAGGCACATGTGTGCATGAATTACCGAGCCTCCCACCTCCCCAATAGCCCTCCCTTTCCTCTCCCTCTTCGCTTCAACGGTGGAGATTTGACACACAGAGGAGAGACAACATGGGGGGATTAGAGTTTGCAGGAGGGCTAAAGTACATATTCACTTTGTCCATCAAGGCCTGAAAGTGCTTAGGTGTGCACTGAGCGCAGCTGAACAGGAAAAATACCTACAAAACCCCAAAGTGGTCGCTGCAGGCAGAAGAAGTGTATTTATGTTAGCGATATATTTGATATCAGCATCCAGTGGAAACTTTACTATGACGAAATTAATAATTTGTTTGAATACATGAGTTTATGGTATTTTACAGTTAATTTAACCAAGTTCCAGCAAAGGTTGTTTCTACTTTTTTCCACGTGCAATTAGAGGTTTTGCAAATGGTAAAACGAATGCAAAATACATAAAATATGGTGGCACTCCTGGAACAAATGGGTAAAACTATTATAATAAATCATCTTTTAATACAATAGCAACATCTTACACTGAGTGTTTCTTTAAAAAATACATTTTCATATGACTGCATTCATTTGTTGCAGAAAAAAATGTAATGTTAAGAAATATTGTTGAAAACAAAATATTTGGTGGCACAAATGTTGGCACCCCTACCAACTGATTTAAAATAAGTGTTAATGAAGCATTATAGTTTAGTTTTTTAAGTTTAGTTGGCTTTCTGTTTCTCTGCAATATAAATATGACAAGACACAAATGTCTATTTCTACCAGGTACTGCCCCACTAGGCTGGAGGAGGACCCATATTTGTCTTATCACCATGCAAACCGAAGAGGTAAAAAAAAAATCTCCAAAACTCACTGTTAGAGAATAGCAGCAAACAGTGACCTCTCTTGGTCACCAAACCACCATAACCACCATTAGATGATGCTGTGGTTGCTTGGAAGGCATGCCAGAAAAACAAAAAAAAAGTTGTTTTTTTTGTCCTACCATCGCAAATGTAAGTTGTGTCAAACTTTGCTTGGACTAGATAAGCGGAACTGAGTGCTAAGATGAAACCAAGAGAGACCTTTTTGGTAACAAAGACTTCTGGTGGATTTGGTTTGAAGCAAAGGACGAAAAGCAAGTCATATCTACTGTTATGCATGGAGGGGGATCCGTGATGCTGGTCGCCTGTTTATCTTCCAAAGTTGCTGGGAACTTTGATAGAGTACATGGCGTCATGACGTTTTGTAAACATCAGGGGATTTTTAATCAAAGTCTGTTGGCCATCCATCATGTGGGTATAGGATTTTTCACATGCTTAAGTATGACACTATACTGCTGCAATAACATATTTGGGTTTTTATACATTTTCAGGAAGGGTACCAACAAATTAATTCATATATTCATACATAAAAAGATGCTTATATATAAAAGAGGCTTGACCAGGAAAAGACTTCAGGTTACATGTTTTCTTGGGATTACAAAGATAGTTTTTCCATTCCTCTCACTGAACTCAATCGCTCATTTCTCTGTCTCACAGTTGAGCTCACGCATGTTCAGCTGTCTAAACTGCAGTTGTGATAAAACACAGGCACCAAAACATTTCAAAAATGTAAACCATATGTGTACGCACATTTCTTTTGTGTATACTGTGACTTCTTGTTGGAGACCAGAAGCAGTTCCCTTCAGATTTGTAGGATGTTCGCAGAGAATGGCACTGCATGAAAACCTGGCAGGACATCTGGCAACAGAGGAGGTGGAAGGAGGGGGCTGGTGCTGGGGGGTCCTGGACATGACTCACGCACACCTAACCCCATATTCAGCCCTGCTGAATTACAAGCACTAAAGCTGTCATTAGTGGGTGTATGGCACAATATAAAGACACCGTGTCATCAGCAGTGGAAAATCTATAGCTTGGTTAACAGCTGTGTCAATAAGAAGAAACAGCTTTAATGTTGAACCCCATGCCAGACATAAGTCAAAGAGTAATTATTATCTCTAATGTACAGTGCCAGGAAAAAAAAAGGAACATAATGGTCGTGGGCATGAATGTCACAATAATTTTGGGCCTTTAAGGATGCCTTTAAGTTTTTCTTTATAATGGATGTCAGATCATACCACAAACAACTTTAATGAATTTAAAAAAATAAGAATTTAGTGTGCAAGTACAATTTTTTTTTTAGATTTTCTCAAAACCACACATGTTCAAGTTCAAAAGAGCAACTATAAGCATACACCCCCAAGATATTTGGCTAAATGTCTCCTAAAAAGTTGCATCGCAACAACACACTCCATCCACAGGCTTCTGGCATAGTCTGGGCTAGCTATTTGACCACTCTTCCTGGGAGAATTGGTTAATTTAAAATGGTTTTAAATATTTTCCACACATTTTTAAGAGGTCAGGGTAACTCCAAAATTCTGTCCTGTTTCTTTATGCGTTCCAAAACCAGTTTTAATGTGTGTTTGATATTATTGTCCTGTTGAAACACCTAATTTTGTCCAGGTTTCAGTCACCTAGGTCTTGATTTAAGGTAAAGAATGTGGAGGTAGTCCTCACTCTTCCTCACTCCATCTGCTTTCATTAATCAGCCCTAAAGTATGATACCACCACCTCAGTAAAGGTGTCTGTTATGGAGCAAATGGGTTGTAGCCCTCCTGCCCCATACTGATGTAAATTCACTTCCCTCTGGACAGTAAAGCTGGTATTTCAGCATCTTCCAGTATATAATTGGCTTGAGTTGTTCTGGGATGTTCTTGAACAATCTAATTTCCTTTATTCTGAGGGTGACATTTTGGGTCAGATGGTTAAAGTTAGGACATTTGTTGAGTGTTTTCTAGAGGACATTGACCTCAAACACACCAACAGTGGTTTAGGAACGGACAAATCAGGCTTCTGGAATGAAATTCCCAACATTGTAACCTCAACCCTATTGAAAATTAGCATTGTACATGTTTCTAGTAAATCTACATGTATCTAAAGCTCACTTTATTGTTTAAACATAAGGAAAAAATGTTTTATTTTAGTGTAAACTGCCAACTGTTATCATATCAACTTCTGATTTATGGTGGTCCAGGCTTTATAGGTGTTCACAACATGGTGGATATAAAAGTATGTCATAAAGTGAGCGGCAAGAAACAAAGCAGGGCTTCTCTGCTATAAAAAGATCAAATGCTTTAGGCAAATCTCTACGCAACCTGTCGTTTATCCGGTGGATTAAAAAGAAAACCAACATTGTCTTTAGTCATATCCATCATCACTAAAGAACCGCCTTCTGATTGAGTGATATTAGAATGCAGTCCCCAACTGAGCTCTGTAATGGAGGTAATTTGGTTCTCACAAATCTGTGCCAAGAAAGAAAGGAATCCCTCCCAGCTCTCCTGCACGTGGTTACCCTCCTCATTGATTTACAAATGTAAAAGTGCTCATCCAGGTGATGTGCAAGAAGTGGTGGTGCTGATCTATCCGTGCCACTCAGATCTCTAACCAGCGAGACACTTTCTTGTGCTTAGACAGCCTAATTGAGGTCATTTCTGTCCGCTCCGGGATCTCCACTGCACTGGGGGTGTTTTAGTGTTCAGATAATTTGCCCATTTTCTGATTCTGACAAAGAATATTTTATGGAAATGCACCCTTATTCCAGGCACCTTAATGGAGCACATTGGAGTAGTGTGCAAGCTGATGAGGTTGCTGCCTGTCACTGACGAATGCAGAAAGCAGAGGAAATCTCAGGAATAGGCTTGGCTCCAAAGGGCTCTTCGGCTCCATTTGAAATCGGTAGTGTTAAGGTAGTTTGTCTTTAGAGTGTTACAACTCACATCCACAAGGTTATTTCGGCGCTGAAGCTGCGGGGACACAGAATACGGCATTATACAGAACATTACTTTTGTGTATGTAACTACTGAGTGGACAGTAAGAGCCAGAGTCCTCCAATTAGGACAGAGATTTAGCCTGCGTGTGTTTTATTGTTATTATTATTGTTTTTTTGACTGATCGATGTTTCAGTCTACCAAATGATTTCGGTCTCCTGCTATTTTCTCCCTTTCTTGAGAAAAGCTTGATCATCTTATATGTCAGCGAGTACATGTTATTTCAGTGGGTGTGTGCCACCAAACACTGTGACTCACAAGTTCCCTAACTACACAAATATATCTCTTATGTGGCAGTACATTGAGCTGTAACCATTACTGAGTTCCCCTCTGAGTGATTTGTAATAGATCACATTATTAGTACAAAGTATGCATTCATTCATACAAACCAGAACACAAAACAATAGATCGAATCTCTTAGAACAAATGCGGAGATGGTAATTTTGGGGCAATTGTTTTTAATGGTATCTATGCACTGCACCAACAATAATGAAGTAAAAAAAAATGGATATCCCTTTTGGAAATACAGGTGTAATCGAAATTATTGCACAAACACCGCATCTACTATCTCATATTTTAGAACAATAGCAAACTTCATTTATTCATACATGACCTGTCAAAAGATACAACACTACACAACAATGCCTGCTAATGGAAGCCTCTGTGAATCACAGCTCCATGGAATCGGTCGGCTGGCTTTGAAGGAAGTAAGGAGTGAGCATTTAAATCTATGCCCTTATCTTTAGTGGAAAATCATATTTAGTTTTGAGGTGTCTGGGGAGAGGGACGTCTGGGTGTCTCTGCTGAGTCTGCTGCCCCCGCGACCCGGTTCCGGATAAGCGGAAGACGACGAGTACATATTTAGTTTTCTTGATCCACCTACAAATAAAAAAAATTATGACTGGATGCAACAAGTTCAAGCACATTCCCTAGGGTAATTTCAAAGGAAATCACAAACTAAGGTAGACGTATGCTGTGTCAACTGAATCAAGAAGGTGGAACTGGTTACATTGCTGCAGATATGTTGCATTGTAGCAGTGGTGTCCATAAACTTTGCCAGATGATGGCAATTGTAAATTGGTGTAACTATCATGTCCTTCTCTTCTTAGTCTCAAAATCCTGAGCCAATTCACACTTGACAAAACAATTGTTTTTCTGTTTTACAGGGACAAGGGGAAACATAACCTAAAAAACAAACATTTTAATAACTAGATTTGTATATTGTGGCTGCAGGGCAAACCAATAGATTTTTGTTGTGGCAAAATGCATAGCTGCACATTTTAAAGTCTTGTAAGAATTATTTATAGTTGGTACAAATATTCAGAACATTTGAAAACAATGGCAAAAAATAGTACACAGACTGTGTTCAAAGAACAGGTAGCATGGAATCAAACAAGTGCTACAAGGTTCAGATCTGGTCTTTTCCAATCAACCTGGGGAAGAGAAATAAAACACTTGCCCTGCCCATTCACTTGAATTAACCAGTGAATAATCCCTTCCGTGCATAAAAACACATGGCATAACCAGCTCCCTTTTCAACAAGAAGAAAACTTTGAACTTCTAAAGCGTACTAGGGCATTTAAAAAAATAAAAAATAAATAAATATTGATACACAGTGATGTGAACAGTACACAGTGAAGGTCTAACCTGTCCAGGATGTGCCCCACCTCTACATTTGTCACTGGAAAAAGGGGCCACTGCCCACAACCCTTAGTGGAAGTGGAAAATGGATGGATGCTATATATGTTTCAAATGTGTAGGTAAAATCTTGAGTCATGGTTGCAAATTGTATCATTTGCAACAGACCCTGAAGTGTGTCTGACTGATCATCATGCAGGTTGCTATACTGATAAATATTGTCTTCTGTTTGACATCAGTCAGCAGATTTGTTGACAGGCTTGATTACCACGTAGACAAAAAATTAAGGGTTCTCATAAAAGTCTAGAAGGGTGGAGATGGAATGTTCTGGGAATAAGAGTTTTACTTTCCTAATCTAGCCACTGGTTAGGTTTAAGGATTAAATTAATTCATCGATGGCTTCAAACAGGACTCTAGCTCATTTGTTTAATGATAAAAATAATATATACAGTGCAGATTCAACATTTTCACCTATATCCGTCCATTCATCCATCCATCCATCCATTGTGGGAATAAGTCAAGAGGAACCCAGAGAGCAGCTTCACATGCACATGGAAACATGCAGACTCCGTGCAGATAGATTTCACGCTGTGACTTTATTGCTGCAAGGTAACAGTGCTAACAACTGCGCCACAATGCAAACCATGTACACCGGTAGCACAATGAAAATAGCTGGTAAAATGATCCAATATTGCACATCTTTACGTCCAGTTTTAAGACATTAGGTAGTTCGAGCAAAAACCACATGAGTTTACAGGAATGACTGAGACCAAGCTGAGAGGTTTTTATTGTTATTAAATAAAACATGCTAGTAACATCAGATTATTGGCAAAGAGTACCAAGCCGTAAACCAAAATGAAGGATTTCGTTCATTTATTACATTAAGCTTATATCCCAATATTTATGAAAGAATAACATTAAAAACTATTGGTTTAGAGCAACTTTGCCTAAAAATTGCATGCGCAATTATGCCCATAAAGAGTATAATCAATGTAGATCATGTGAGCTTTAATTATAAATCCCAATAGAAAAAAAGCTGTTCACTTAATAAAATACTAATACACCTCGGCACAGTAGTAGGATTTTAAATGAATAACCTTTGGGAAGAAAAGTTAAATAAGATTTAAGAACTGTTCAGATCAGAAGGTAGTTATCAAGCATACATCTAACAGGATGTAAAATAAATGAAAGGCTAAATGACGTTGGTTTCTGGGACAAAAGGGAAATATTTGTGTTGCTATAGTCCTCTTCTTTGTGTGCAGATGTGTTATTTTTCTCTATCTAGGAGACAAGCTTCTATGGCAAAATCAAGCACTGATTTTACTAGAATGCATCAGAACATTTTAATCAGCAAATGGGTGAACAAAATGCTCTGATTAAATTGTTCATTTGCACCCATGTTAGCATATTTTGCAAGGTTATTTCAGAAAAGCATAGGTTGTCATGTTGTCATTTTTTAATGCAATAAAAGTTAATCTGCAACATCAAAACGTTTCTAATAGGGTATCTGATTGTGTTCAACTTCGATTGAATGACTTAAAAGTATAAGAACAGACATTATGAAAATATGTTTTCACCTATGGAAAACCATTTTATTTATACAAGGAACAAATTGTCATCTTTAGTCTGTGTCACACCCCTGAGCTAAATTTCCCTCCTCAGCAGCTGTTTGCAAACCTGTAAAGAATCGTGTGGGAACATTAATAGTTCTTTGTGCAGTGTTGATACTCTACAGGAACATTATGCAGTTTAAAGAACACCGAAGCCTCAGGACTTATTGTATACAGAGTAGAAGAAAGTGTAGGTTATACTTCACCATGATATCCTCCAGAGTTTCCTGGTTGGAGCCAAGTGTGAAAACAGCAATATATAACTCCTGTGTGATTTATGAGAGCTATATTTATCATGTTGATATAAACTATTCAACTATTACCAGCTTCCACGTTACGCAAGCAATTTATCCATGTCAGCGGACCAAACAAACTCTAGTGCCCAATACACAGCTAGCCTTAAACCATACTGTAGTGTACTTTCCCTTGTGTTTCCTCAAACTGATTATAATGGAGGCTCAATCAGCTCAACCAAATGTTGTAGGTGATGACGCTGGCATATAGAGATGAGGTATTTGAGAGGTACTGTTCTGCATTTTAGAGTTCACTGTGAAACAGAACCATCAATTTATCAGTTAATAGGTGTTTTCTCACCTTGTTTTTCTTTTAGGGAAAATAATACAAATGTAATATAGTAATTTTGTAATTTTTCTCTTGAAATTTTGATATATAAATATAAAATGTACATCATACTACACCTCCAAATATGTTGCTAACCCCTAGTACAGATGTATAAAATTTCCTAAAATTAATCACACACTACAAGATTAGAAAAATCCACCATTTCTGCTAATTTCATTTATTCAGTTGGGAAAAAAGCATATCTGATATTTCAGTGAGTTCATGATGCTATGCACTCTAGGAAATGTTCCCAGAGTCTTTGAAAGAGAAACATGCCCACAGTATCACACATCCACCACCATACTTAACAGGGCATATGTTGCTTTTCCCATGTTTATCATTATTTTCCAACAGTTGTGTTTGCTCTTGAAAAGCTAAATCCCATTGACCAAAGCATATGGTTTTAGTCAAACTCCCCGTAGCGTTTAGCAAACTTGAAACATTTACATTTGTAATTGTATGACAAAAAAACAAAACATTTTTACCTTTCTCCTTATTTTTCTTACTGTAGATCCATGGTGGCAAGATAATCTTTGCTCCCCAGCCAGCTTTTTTTCTCACAGTTTAGGCCAGTAGGTATTTTCTTGAAGCCACATCTTCCTTGAATAAAATTTATTCAAGGAAGATGTGGCTTCAAAAATAATACCTACTGGTTCTCCTGTCATTCTCATTTTGAAGGTTTCATAGGACAAATTGGCATCTGTGCCAGGTCATATCTTTCGTTATATTTGGGGCACCAATGAGCGTTTACATGGTTGTCTTTGTAAAACAAATGCATTTTTAAATGTATTTTAAGTGTGAGGTTTTGCCACAGCAATAAAAGATGAATGCATTTAAAGGCTTATTACACATATTTACATAGGGTGCAGATAACTGTGTTCTGAGAAAAGAAAGCATAAAATAATTTCTCGCTAAAATATCAATGCAGTTTTTGTGGTTCCTGAGAGATAAATTATCCAAATGGAGAAACCAGCTGAGCTCTCCTCATTGTATTTTTTAAAGAAACTAGTAGAGCGGACTGGGATATATCAATCAGGCCTTGGAGTCAGATGGGTTTGAAACAACTAGAAACCTTCAATATGATGTGTGCATGTTCCTTGAATTCCTCTGTATAAACTGTTTATTTGTAGATTACACAACAACTCCAGATGGCCTGCCAGACACGACGTGTCGCCTGAGATGGTAGACATAGCTACACTTTATGTATAACAAGGGGAGCAAGACATTCACTCATATTTGTCCTGTTACAGTAAACTAACTGTAGTAAGTAAGCATCAAAACTAGACAGGGCTTGCAGAATTAAGTGTTTTAACACAGCCCGTTATTCTGCATACTGCATAGATATAGGGTTTAAACAGACACACACTGAAATCCACGTAACCATCGATTGTGTGAGGGTGCTGCAAATCAACAGTTCACCACAGTCTCAGTCTGCAACATTACATTTTCTGCTTAATGGCAGCTGAAAGAAATTACAAGTTAGTAACCTTGAAGGATTTACATCATATAACAGAAGAGGCACACACAACTTGCACTTGCCACACACACCTGAGCAGTCAATCAAAAAATAAACAGATGAAATTTACTGAAAACGCAAGGAGGGAAGAAACTGTCACAAGGATGATTCTCACCACAAACAAAGTGGGAAAGACAAGTGAGAGGATCTTTTGAACCCTTGCGTAAATAAGAGGAATTAGGCGTCGAACATCCAGGTAATAACTGATGCTATGACTTGGCATTTGCTCTGACATGAATTTGAGACAGGAACATTAAAAGATATCCACCATTTGACAGGTATCACAGTTCCCTCAGGCAAGAAGTATTCTCATTTTGATGAGTGTGTCAATCACACTGAAGCCTGTCGACAAGCCAGATCTTCGAGCACAGACGTTCAGGAATAACTAACACTTCTCAAGAATTACAAATGGAATATTTGAATAGCTGTGCGAAGCAGAAATGATTATGGCTAAACTTAAAGATGTTTATAAAACTTTAAACATCTGGAAGAACAAATTTAACCTATATTGTTTCTACATCCCAGTAATGCGTTTTAATATATTTTTTGTTCTCTGTGAGTTTTTAAACGGTTCATGCTTTTTAATTTACTATGCTGGAGAGGTTTTCTGCAAGGTTCATGCTTTCAAAGTAACGATCATGAAAAACATAGAATTAAAAAAGTAGCACAAGCCACAGCTTCCAGTTCACATGAGCTCCCTGCCCTGTGGAGAATAATTGTACAAATTCTCAAAATGGATCATTCATAATCAACTTTAGTGAATTAGTTGTGACTAAAGTTGACAGGGCTGTGGGGAGAATGGTGGATGACATGGGGTTTTAAATGCCACACTCAGCACAGAGTGTGAATAGTCTCTCTGTGTGCATTTTTCACTGCAACATGTGCCATGTTCAATATCTGACATTCGTAATGATTTACGTCTCTCTCCTGGCTAAATAATTTACAGAGATACAGCTCTCTGTGCTTTTAACGGTTGTTGTATAGACCTGCCTCCCTTTAAAATGTCGCACAAGCAAGCCAGCCACGTGCCTGGATGGATTGGATACCTCTCAGAGCTGATTAATAAGGCTGCTCGGCCCTTCAGTCCAAACACAGTGTCAGGAAATGTGTGAGCTTGTGTGCTTTGTATGCATTTGTGAAAAGAGCTCAGTCCACTGCAACCTTGGTATAATGCTTGATCTCATAAAGAACAGAGTTTTTGTAAATTTTGATTTGTGATGTATGTACAGCATTCATAATGGCAGCCCTAGAATAAAATATGAATGGCCGTTTTTTATTTTGGGTAAATGTTTGTGCTTGCCCATGTAAATATAAATTCAAAGAGATGCGTTGTTGGTTCTTTATGGACGGCTAGTCTGCTGTTGTGCAAACAAAGCTAGAGAGCATTATTCATTGCTGTGTTTTTCAAACCTAATTTCACAGATGGTGGCAACTAAAAGGAGCCGGCCTTTTAACTATTATTCTCAGTTGATATTTAATATATCTGGCAGGTGAATGAAACTGAGCAAAAGAGACTCGATGTGCAAACAATCATCAAAGTTTTTACTTCAGATCGATTCTTAATTGAGGAAAATAGTGGGAATCATTTTTAAATCAATTTACATATATTTTTACAGTCTAATGTTATACATATTTTATTTGCTATTAAAATTGTGTTAAAGAAGCTAGTGACCTCAAAACGGTTTGACTTGAACTTTTGCACTATTTCAGATTTCTAAAATGGGATTTAAGTTGAAACAGGTTTCTTACTCTCTATTAACTGATGATAAAATCTTAGATGGTGCTGAAATTTATAGACATGTCTTTTAGAAGCATTTATGCCCCCTAAACCTTTTTACATTTTGTCAATGTACAACCACAGGCTGCAATGGATATTAATAGAACTTTACGTAAGAGAACAACACAAATTAGTGCAAAATTCTAAAGTGAAAGCAAAAGGATACATGTTTTTTTTTGAATGAAAATCTGAAAAATGCCCAGTGTAGTCGTATTAAAGTCCACTGAGTCAAAACTTTGTAGCACCACCTGTTGGTGCGATTACAGCTGCAAATCTTTTTGGGTTTTTCTCTACCAGCCTTGAGCAGCTAGTGACTTTCTTGTTTAGTAAATAATTTTGGCTCAGTCAGACTGGATGGAGAGCATCTGTGCAAGTCAGTATTTAGGTCTTGTCACAGATTCTCAATTGAATTTAGGTCTCTTCCAATTCACTCTCGCCAGCCTCTTAGTCTCTAAAGAAAACCACCCCTTCAGCACGATGTCTCCACCATGTGTCAGTATGGGGATCATGTTTTCAGGGTGATGTACAGTGTTAGTTTTCTGCCACACATTTTTTTCGGTTTCATTTCACCAAAGCACTTTTTTTCCATTAGTTTGTTGTGTCCTCTGGTTGGCTTGCAGCAAACTACAAATCTGACGCGTTATGGTTCTTTTCAATAATGGCTTTCCTCTTACCACCCTTCCCTTGAGGTAAAATTTGTGAAATGCAAAACATTTGTCTTGCTTACAGATCTTTTCACCACAACCCTGGATCTCTACAGCTCCTCCAAAGTATGGACCTCTGATTAATGCTCTCCTTACCTAGGGGGTCCTTGGTCTTTATGATGCTTTTTGCTCAATAATGTTGTCTAAGAAACCTTCACAGAGCAGATGTTTTAATTCTAATATTAAAATACATACTTTTTATTAACTGATCTCTTAAGACATTTATTTACACTGTTTTTTATTGAGTTTTTAGAGTAAAGGGGATGAATACAAAAAGATAAAAAAATAAAAAAAACTATCTATTATTTCCTTACACTGAAAAAAATTGCTACTTTCTGTTGGTCTACCACATAAATTCTCAATGAAATAAAACTGCTCCTAAGTTCTAGTGTGTGAGTCAAACAGGAGAGGAAAATTTATACGATGGCCTAATGTGAGTCTCCCCAGAATTCAGTGTCAACAAATTGTTTGAGAACCACTGCTTTTGACAGTCCAAAACTGCAGGGAGGCAGCCGGCATTTTCCAGTTCAGAGCTCAGCGAAGCCCAGCATGACTTCGACAGGTTGAGTGCCTGCGTGCTTTCACTCTGGAGTGAACGAACAATATCCCCTTGTTCCTGCCGAAAAGAAAGGAGAATCGGTGTGACAGCTGTGAACAAATATCACGATGATGGGGTAGTCAGCCATGTGAGATGCAAAATGCTTTCCCCCCCTTGTATCTTGCAAACTTCAAAGCTGTAACTGCTAATTTCATCTATGAACTGTGTGCTATGGTGTCTCATGGTAAAGTGCTCCGCTGGCTGTCAGGGAATCGTTTCGGAGTTGGAAATGAACACGTACGAGGTTGAGAAGAAATCACAGAGTTGACGGTTTCTGCAAAATTAGACAAAAATGGTTGCAAATTTTTATGAAATTTAGCAAGAATACAGAGATGCATACTTTATTTTTTACAAATGTTATACAGCAATGCAAATTTTAACGATCGACTTTTATCCTTTCTCAGTCATGCACATGTGTATATAAAATTCTGGCATTAATGATCACATATTTGCTTTTTTCTGTCTTTCGTGATTTGTCCTAGGTTTTTCTCTAAAGCTCATCGACTCTGTTTGACTGAAACCCACATTAAAATCCAGATGAAAGCTGTAACCTTTCTACACATTGCAAAGCCAGCACACAGCTGCCCTCTGTGTTTCCTGTGCACCATTTAATGGCTCATCCATCTCATCTGTTCAGCCAAATGTGCTTGTTGAAAAGTATCTGAATGTGCTTTCTGCCACAGATTTAATTTCCATACACACTGTCTAGTTTGAGCTCCCTCCTATGTGGCGGCTTGTGTCTCAGTGGAATGAAAACCTGGCTCTTGGCCACAAAAGGTCCATCGTTTGAGTATCGCACAGTTAGCGGTGCTTCCTGCAGCTATATTTATGTACTCCAACTGTATACCATTTCATTGAAACCTGACCAGTGGGTGATTTGTCTCCATAAGAGTGTGCCATTTACAAGCAGCCATGCTGGGGCGGGACCCCAACCGGAGGACTTGTTAATAGCATACATCCAATTCGCACCAGATGCTGTCCAGAACAAACCAACATATGCTGAGAAAAGTGTCGAAACCAATTTGCTATGAATGCTGGACCACTGTGTTAAAGAAATGTTTAAGTAACACACAGAGAACTTTTTTTTTAAAGCTGGCGCCATCATAGTAAAGCAAAACGCTACATAGAGATGTTTCCTTAGGGTAGATTTTAATCTATGTTTTCTATTATGAAGACGTACTTTCTCAATATTATTTCATTTTTTTTCTGGTTTTTAAGATAATTTTACAAAAATCAATTCATTTAAAAACTCTTTTATAGGATTCCCTAATCTAATAGAAGTGCAAGACATCTGAGCCTCATGGATTCATAAGTAACAAGATAATGACGTCTATTTAAATGTGCCGTTCATTTTCAACAACTGCGGCAGCATTAAGAAGCTTAGTTTGCTAGCTTTTAAAGTTGTTGCTAACATTAGAGTTATCACTGTCACTAAACATGTTCGAAACGGGATACAAACCTAAAATTCATTCTTCAACATAGATTAAATCTCAACCACAGGTCATAATGTTCCCAACCATTACTAATGTGATGTATTCACTCATATTACAGCAGTGTAAACATCAGCCTTGTTATTTTCTGCAGAACACTGCGCATGATGATAATTCTGGTTAATTGAGCATCTTTGATTAAATTTCAATCCAAATGTTAAGTAACCATTTTTGCGACTAAAAACAGATAAGTTATTGTTAGAACCTTAACCATTATTGAACATTATCTGTGCAAACCAATGTGCTTGATTAAAATTTTAATAATTGTATAAACCAGTATTTATGTCTGCCCAAATTTTTTGTTATAATGTAGCTTGTGTTAATTTTTTTTACTAATGTTATATATGATTTCTTTACTATTTTTAATTTACATTCAGCAGTCTTTAAAAGTTGACTTTCTGACCCATTAAAAATATGTCCACTCAAAACAAGAAGCTTTTTAGAACCTTCAAGGCCGATGAGGGCAACCTCAGCTAGACACTATACATGTTACTCTTTTTTACTTGGATCAATTGGCAAAGTCTATTCCTCTCTCACTCTCTCTCTCTCTCTCTCAGCATAATTGCCCTTTTATTCATAAAAAAATGATTGATTGGAAATCAGACCTCCGGTTATGGGTGCAGGTGACAGCTAAAGAAAAATGTTAAATTTACTGCCTGCTTTTACAGCCGGATTCCAGGAATAATTGTTGCGGGACATGACGGTGCGTTAGCAGTTATAAACCTGTCCCCCATATAAATTGCCTAATCAGGAGATCCCAGTGGTTATATAAATTGAGCCACTCATTCGTCTTCAATGGCCTGTGTGTGCATATAAAACCACAACGACCGTCATATAGTTCACAGGAAAAGGTGGAAGCCATTGCTGTTTACAGAGTTAGGGTGAAATAGATGATTTTTTTGCATGCCCAATCAACTGTGAAATGTCCATTTAATCATCCCCAGAAACCCCCCTGGTTTATTTGTGCTGCAGCACAGATTTACATTTCCAAACATCCCCCATATTAATCATTACTTCTTCACGCCCTCCAACTGACAAGAAGCATAAACTACCTCAGTGTACTGCCTTGTCGACAAATGTGTGCATGTTGGTGTCTTGGACTATGTGTGTATGACTCTTTGTGTAAATGCAACAGTCTGAGTGTGTGTGTAGATGTGTCAATTTGTGTGAGGTAAAAAAGTTGCCCTTTGATTTAGTCACCACTTACTGTGTTTTGCAGAAATATAGAGTTTTAGTTGCATGATTACATTTTCATTCCCCACTCACTGGTTTGTGAATTACAGCTTTTCCGTCTGCTGACCCAAATGTGAGTCACTCAAATGTACTTTTTCTTTCTGCAAAAAAAAAAAAAATAAATAAAACAAAACAAACAATTTATGGTATTTTTTAATAATCGAAACTCTTCAAATACAATTAGACATCTGGCCACTGTAAATGAAAGAAGCTTGAAAATTAAGAACCATACAGCTAGAATTTTATTAATCAAAAAAGAGTTTGTAGAATTTTTTTTCCTGCAAAAAATCTGGTCTTACCCTGACTGGCTTACAGATACTGTGCTACATCAGGAGATCCTGAATAAAATGCAGGATGCTTCACCCTGAACAATGAATCCTTCATAAAGAGTGAAGCATGGGCTTATCACTCAAGATGAGAAGCATGTTACATTTGCCACTTTAAAACAAGACAAATGGGTCACTCAGCCATTTACATTCTCATACATTTTTATGACTCTGCCTTGAAGTGAATTTGATCTATTGGTAACAAGATAAATGATGGGCATAAAGCTTTGGCAGTTCTGACTTTAAGCAATCTTTCATATGACTCAAGTCTTTTACTCTCACATGATGTACTGTCGATCTTCACAATCTTCAAATAGTGGAAAGAGTAAAAAAAAAGGAAGTTGTATCTTTTTTTCTGACAATTTTACATCGAACATCTAAGAAAAAAAACAAATAACACAGCAGAAAAATGAATTCTTTTATCTAAATGTTTTGGACTGTATGGTGGCACCACTGTTAGCACTGTGTCTTAGAAGCAAAAAGGTTCTAGGTTTGAATCCCAACCAGAACCTTTCTGCATAAATTTGTTGTTCTTACCGTGCATTTGTGGACTCTTTCCTGGTACTCCAGCTTTCCCTCAAAGTCCAAAAATCAAAAAGTTGTAGTTGCTTGACCACTTTAAATTGCCCTTAGATGGGTCTATGCGCATGCCTGTTGGTATGCACATAGACCCATCATATGTGCATGCCTGTCTATCACATGTCCTGTGATAGATAGCCTGTCTATCACAGGACAAGTTATCCAAGTTGTGCACCACTTCCCAACCATTGACTGCTGGAGATAGGCACCAGCTTCCATGATCCTTGTATGGATTAAGCAGGTTATCTGTGCCACCAAATATGGAAGTTTGACGATATACAGGACCTACCAAAAAAGTTCACACCCTATGAACATTTTCACATTTCGTCCCATCATAACTACAAACATAAGTGAATTTTATTGGAATTTTATGTGATAGACCAACACAGTAGCACTTAATCATAAAGGAGAAGAAAAAATATGTATGGTTTTCTTTTTTTTACCGTGTCCTGTCCAGAAGAGTAGCATTCAGAATTGTTGTCTGAGTGCCAAAAACAAGCCCAACAGATTTACTTTCACAAGTGGAGCATTACGGTTAACGCTTTAATGCTCTACTTGATATTTATAAATGTAACTTTATAAGAAACTGCTTTGGGATTATTCCAATTGTTATGGACACGGAGACGGAAACGAAAAGGAAAAAATAAGAAGCAAAAAAGAGAGAGAGGTGGGACAAAAATTGAAAACCATGTATTATTTTTCTCCCTTTTCAAAATTAAGCAATACATTTTGTTGGAATATCACATAAAGTCTTTCAACAAAGCACTCAAATCTGTGAATGTAACATGACAAAATGTAATATGAATACTTTCTAAATCTGGTTGTCTGTCGCTAATGATTGGAAACTGATTGGCATCCAAGCCACACAATGGGATGTTATGTTTAACCCTGTCAGCAGAGACGTTCAGCCAACCAAAGATGGTTGCAGTACAGCAGCATGAAAAGTAATTGAAAGCTTCACTTTGCAGCTGCCAGGTCTTTTTTAGAGGTTTTTCTTTTATTTGGAATGATGCCTGCATGTGTACATTAGTACATAGTATATTAGGTGCGGAAACAGACCTAGGTCACGGTAAATATCCCCTGTCAAATAATGATAGAGGATGGTGAATGGAACCGTCCGAGGGATCTGAGTGATGGAATAAAACATTCGCCTGACTCTCTTAAGCTCTGTGTCCATATCCTCTGGTCTGCTTTCCTTTTCCTTTTCCTTACTGATGGTGACGGTTTCGATTTAACCACTGGAAATATTTCTCTCTCTCCCTCTCTCTGCCTCATTTGAAATTTTGAATTAGGAACACCATGAATGGATTTTTGTGGAGACCTTCATGCTATGTTTTAATAGCAGCCTTGGCACAGTCAGTTGCTGGTGAGTGATGGTGTTGCAGCACAGACAGGATGATAAATTACCCAGTCAGGCTAAATGACAATTTTATTTCACGCCTCCAATTTCACGGAGAAATATTGCAGGAGTACTTTTCTCCATTGCAACTTCTAATTGACCCCTAATGTCAGTTAACTTGACTGGCAAGTCAGTTTTCCACCAAGGTGTTACCATCATCTTTTGTGAGGATTTACCTGATAAACGAAGTCAGTTATCAAAAAGCATTCAACACATTTTGGAGTTTTGTTCAAATATTTCTTGTGTCATCTTTTTTCAAGTGATGTAAATAGAAAATAAGGGAACAGACCTAACAGACAACCTTTGTTTGGGAATCTACAGTCAGGCCTGTAATTTAATCCCTAATAAACGATGCCACCGCTATTAGAGGCATAGCAGCTCTAAAGGGAGAAAAGGGAAGTGGGGAAAGAGCGTCATCATGGAATAGGGAGCTCCTGTCTGCTGCTGTGGTCCAGGACAAAGCTGAGAGCTCCCAGACGCCCAAAATGATTAATGACTTATAGTCATGCTGTGTGGAAGCCTGGTAATTAGCTACAGGCTGATTAAAGACAAGTAAACTTCTGCTGATAACCCGATTCTGTTTCTCCCCAGTGCCGACACTGGCATGTGGAAGCTCTTACTGCCAGGGTTGCAAGAAACAGACCAACGTTGAGTATGATGAATGTAGTCTCCAACAGGCATATACAGGCTCTAATTTAAAACTATTTAGCGTGTGACATATTGGCATTGTGCTCTCTCTGTCTCCCTCTGTTCACGTTTGCGGTTCGCCGTGGCATCCAAGTTTTAGAGGGCTGTTGTTTTGAGTGTGTGTCTGGCATATTCATGAATAAAGTTTTGTGCTGGCTCCCTCTCCTTGCTACCCCACCCCCCTTTACACAACCCAACCACCCCACACTGTACAACTTGCTCATAGATTTTCCTTCAAACATTTGCATTCCCCATATTAGCGTACAGAGGAAGTGGCAGAGTGCCACGGGGGTTCGTCAGAAAGCAGGTTTTACAGTTACGGCTGTCCAGGAGCAGACGGGACGTCTGGGGCTGGGCCAGAAAAAGGACAGCATTACACTGGTTGGTACGGGCCAAAACAACTCACAGAACTGTCCAAAGCGTCTGTGTTTTTATGAGGTTGGACTGTTCCCTGAAGGTAAACAGATGGAACAAAAGAATAATGGAAAGCAACATTTAATAATGCTGATGTGAGTTATTTTGGCATTAAGCTTAGGGAGTCTAGCACAAACTTAAAGCTGTTTCTTTTAGTTTAGATCTGAATTTCGTTTCCCATCTCTGGTTTGTGTAAGCTTTGACCTACTAATAGCAGTTTTAGCCAATTCAAAAAAGTCATTATCTCATGTAAGGTAGAACATCCTTGAGAAATATTTTTTCGACATTTCTGTTCCTAAATTATACTCAGAGCAGAGGGGATCTTACGCCACAAAGTGAGATATCAATTATTGCAAAATGATGACACAGTTTGTATTTTTAATTGTTTGTCTTTAACCTTATGGGTTTAAAACCATTAACATTTTCTCCATGACTGGAATCCAGGGTAGATGGGTAGATGAGGGTAGATGAGCCAGCAGAGGCTTTGGACATGTTTTATTAATTTGCAGTCTGGATGGAAAGTTGATCAACTTGGGCCATGGTAATGCCCGCTGCTAAAAGTGAAAGTCCCTAGATGTATTGCTTGTTGTTTTGTTTAATGAAAAGAGTTGCTTAAAAGGTTTAACAACTTACTGAGTTGACAACACTGCTTCTTAAACTCTTCCTTTCTGATGTTCTTGTTACCAGAGTCTCAACATGTCTCAAAATACATTATTCGGACATGTAGAAAAAACAGATTCCTTTTAAATAGCTTTATATTTGCTTCCTCTGACTCACTGATACTAAACATAGCTAACACTGAGTCTTCTTTCCTCAGTAACAGCATTCAGCTGAAGAGTACCTGTCAGTGCAACATTGTCGTGCATAATATGGTGCATTCACAGATCAGAAAGGGATGGGATATTTGAAATTTCCAACAGGATGGTCACCTGTCAGGGCTAATCAGCTGAAAACCACCTGAAACCTGGGTGCATCCATTTTCTCTGTAAATACTACCGTTTGTAACTCTCTGAAAGGAATCTGTCATCAACAGCGACATCAGTATAATTTGCAGTTGAAGCATGAGCTAATAATCCAGTTGAGTTTTTTGTTGACAAGCAGTATTAATGGAACCCAGACATGCGTGTGTATGTGAATAAATGTGTATGTGGGTCTTTAAGAAAAGGACAATGCCACAGGGCAAGCACATGTGTGCTGAGATGAAATGCTCGGCCACCCACCCCTCTGCTTTTATCACCTCTCTCATAATTAGGTTGGTTAACATACTGCCGCGTATTCAGTCATATTGACTGGAAGCCTAATCTCATTACTATTGAGCTTGCGCCTCTGCTTGCCCTAGGTGACACTCGTAAGTCCAGAGTTATGGCCCTAACCTATGAGAGGAAATTAGCTGTGGATACAAGTTTGTTCTTGTTCTCTGCCCTCTGTGTGAAAATATTTAGCGAGTTCAGTGGGCAGCAACACTGTGAAAAACAGACAGGGAGGGACAATGTTCTGCATAGAGGACCGGTCTTTCAGATGCAGAGATGCAGAAAAATGCAGAAAGAGGAACAGGCGTATGTTAGTTTGGTTGGCAGTCCATTAAGGCCTGATAGACATTTCACTTACCAAAGTCAAATATAACAGCCTAGCATTCATTAATATGAGGAAGGGTCCGAAAAATCAAACCCACCATCTGCTTAAAACGACAGTATAATCTACAACTCATGATTAGGTCTAAGGAGTGGAATTTCACTTTAATCTTTTTCGGGGCTTGAAATTTCCATCTGCGCTGTGCGGCACATCATTTTTCTTCAAGACAAATGTGCTGTTTTTCATGTTCCAAAATTAGATCAGAAGAAAACGATTAATCATGTCATGGCCTGGGAAAGGAAACAAAGATCTGATTTTCCTCTCTTCCCTCTTTCCCTCTCCACCCATGTCCCTCCCCTTTCCTTATTTCTTCCTTTTTCCGCCCCTCTAGCCTCAACTCATTCCCCTCTATAAGACCTCTCTTCTCCCTTCCTTTATCTTATTAACTCTTTATTTTACCCAACTACGTTCCAGGGATGGGTTTTGATGCACTGTGAGAGGTACTTATCTCCTTGGAATTGAGCTGTAACTTTAAAAGAAACATTTGTGGCATCTTTGATTAATTTGAAACGATGACAAGGCCAGCATTAACGTAGCACTCCGTGTTCTCCTCCGCCCTGTCCTGAAGTAGCGAACAACAGATGGCACTCTGTTTGTATGAGATACCACAACCAAATCTAAACTGAGAAGAGTACAAGTCACCACAACTGCAAATTAGTGAGGCCACACAACTGTCAGGTGCTGGCCTCCACTGACAGTTGTAGCCCATTACGGGAGCATTGATGTTTTCACAGTGTGACAAAAAGGACTCCCTTTTTTATTCCCCCTCTGTACAGAGGACCTGTCTGTCAGCCAGCTCTCAAGTCATAACAAATCATGGGACCAGCTGGGCTGGCATTGGGGCTTTAGGGGGGAAATAAATGACCCAGGCCTTGAAGTGCTTTTTGGGAGTTCCCAAAGGCTCGGCAGCGCTGACAGAGAAATATACACAACAGCGTAACCAATAATGAGAACATTAAACATTCCTGCCTCCTGACAGGCTGACAGAAAAGCCCAGCCTGGCATCAATCATCTTCCCAGGCATAACCTTGACAATAAGTCTCCTCTCTGCCTCCAGCTCTCACCTTGTGCTCTCCAGACTCCAATACCCAGACTGCACTAGCTGCCAGACTCAAGGCGGATATGATGGCAGGGATGACATGGGGAAGGTGGGGGGAAAGAAATAAGGGCCACAATCACAGGTGACAAGACAGATTGCTGAGATCACATCAAAGGGGCCAAAAAAATTCAACAGTCAGGGCACCACTTCTGGGTTTGTATGTCACAAGTACTCACCTTTCTTCTTACCTTTCAATCATCTTATAACCCTTCTCACACATTTGTATTTAAGATGTTAAAAGCTTAATTTACAAAACGAGGCAAGTTAAAACTAAATTTGTTTTTAGGATCAAACCAAACGTGTATGNTCTTTGACCTAAAATCCCGATAAAGCCAGCTAAAGTTTGAGCCAGTAAAAAACCTTCTGCATAGCATTGTATGTATCTGCATGTATCTGTATGTATCTGCATGTATCTGCATGTATCTGTATGAAGAAAAAGAGAGTAAATAGAACTTTACCATGCCCAAAAATGTAACAAAGACGAGAAAAGGCATATTAATGTATAATGTGATAGAGTTAGAAAGCTGATAAACACAGACAAGTGTAAAATAAGACACAAGGTGAACCAAGTAAGTTTGACTTGTAAGGATGAGACAGTCCTTTGCCAGAACAGTGACTTCCTTCTCACAAAGGGAAAATCCTTGCACCAGCCTTTTATTTACAACTCACATTCCTACAAGCAAAAAGCGGGAATTGGTTCAGCCAATTTTTACAGAGATTTCAACCTAAAAGAGTAGTCATTCCCATATATGGTATAAGCTTGTCATGTCCAGGGAGTGATCCACTCCAGACTGCATTCCTTAACCTTCCACAACCTTTCACACTAAAAAAGCAATCATAGGAATTAGAAATCATCTTAACTATAATAGAACTTCAGACATAAACATGATTTAAACTAAACAATGATAACTTATATACATTTTTCAACAATTCCCTCCTGTTTATTATTAGTTAGTTTAATATCACATCCATGTATACACTTCCAAAAGGCTTTATGCATGCACTTCATTAAAACATTAAACTATTGTTAAGTTTAGTGATTTCTCCTCCATAGTGTCATCATTGTCCTGGTCCTCGTCCAGAAGCTGGTAATCCTGGGACAACATTGTATCAACAATTCCTCCAACCATCCTTAATATCATTGCTCTGATACAGGGGACAATGCCCAGAGTAGAAAGGCAAAACAACAATAACACAGCGATGACAGGGGTCATGATTTTCAAAAACAGTTGCCACCACGGTCCTGAAGTAAGCCACGAAAAAAGGCTTCCTCGGCCAGGATGGACATCCTGCTGCATACCCCTTTTAATTTCATTCAATTGGCGTATAGCATCACTCACTCTGTGTCGATCTTCGCTGTTGGTCTCATCAGGGATGTAGGTGCAGCAGGTCTCGTTCAGGAGAGCGCACACTCCCCCAACCGAAATCGTCAGCAGGTCCAACACCATCCTGTTCTGCAACACCATGGTTCGAAGAGCTGTGACTTCTGTGGACCGTCCTGTAAGAGCTTTTGTGGTTGCATTAACAAACAGTCCCTGTCGATAATATATTGTTTCCAATCTAAGCATCTTCTTTCCTACTCCCAACCATGGGAATAAACTTAGCAAAATCTTATTTCCTGTTGATCTATGCTTGAATTCCTCAGGAACATCTGATCCCCACACACTGTCATGTGGCTTCACATGGATGAGTTCCCTCTTACTCCTATTTAAGGAAGGTTGAACTGAAATGACATAAGTGTGATCAGTGAAATAAACAGGTGCACAAACACCACCCCAAACTTGGAGGCAACTGCAAATAAATGGCAGTTCCACACATCCAGTGAAATCCATATATTGCATAAATGCCCTTCAGATCATGGACCTTTCCCCCTGGTCCAGCTTGGAGGAAAGAACAGTAGTAAGTCGTGTTACACATGCGCATTGGAATAGTCCCCACTGGGATGGAACCAGTGCCTATGACACAATGAGAAAAATTGGAACCTGCAAGAAGCTCCACATAGTTGGACACAGGAGTTGTAACATTAAACTGTTTAAACTCTGTAACATCACAGTTGTAAAATGTTACATTACCCATTACCACGCGGAAACTGGTACTGACACCAGAAACGATGTTTCTGATAAAACACTCATCTCTTGGCACTGGTGCTGGTCTAGCTGTCAACCTGGACTGGCTGAAAGAGATAGGAAGTTCATTGCATACATAACAACCAGAAATGTTCCTGGACTTGGTTACAATTTTTGCATATTGGTACCAGCATACAAGTAATTTATCGCTTGAATAAACATTCCATGGAAATCTTCATTTATTCACCTCTTTCTGGAGTTCATGACATTGTGGAAATTTCTAGCATATTATTAACACAATCAGGGCACACATGATAAACAAAACTAAATGTGTCAACATGTTTCCTTTTAGATTTACCTCTCTCTCACCCCTAAGGGCTAGGAAGGGTCGTTGGTTTCTTCACTGACGGTGAGACGAAGCCTCCTCTAGATGGCGACAACCCCTTTGTAGTCAGACCATCACTTCCTAGCCTGTGGGTGGAAAGATTGACAGGCTCACCAGTGTGCTTTGTGTATCCAAGTAGCCCTCTCTTGGATTTTCAGATACGTTTCCTTCTTAATGGTCACCAGGAACCTGTAGAGCTTCAGAAACATCATTTGGCAGATTATTAACATTTTGTATGTCTCTAGACTGTAATATCTTCCTCATGTAGTCTGCTAACGTCACATCTTGTTGTGGATCTTTTAGGTCTTTTTGTAGATCAGGGAGATAATAAGGTCTGCCATGTATTATTTAAAAGGTGTTAATCCACACCCCGAGCTGATGGGGTTATATCCTCCTTTTAATATGTTAAGTTTTATTCCGCATATATATACTTACATGCTCATCCAACCCTCTTATTTTTATCCCTCCTTGTTTCTTCCATTGTCTTCCTAGCTTACTGTTTAAACTTTCCCCTAATTTGTTTCTCTTCTATCAACCCTGCACTCATGGGGGGTGGTTAGAGACACTGTATTTTCAGATCAATCTTAAAACATTTACCAAGTTCTTGTATATAGCTTTGTTAAAATGTGTTCCATTATCAAAACTATAAATCCTTCTTGGAATTCCAAATTGGGTAATTATACACTGCTCAAAAAAATAAAGGGAACACTTAAAACAACACCATATAACTCAAAGTAAATCAAACTTCTGTGAAATCAAACTGTCCACTTGTTAGGAAGCAACACTGATTGACAATCAATTTCACATGCTGTTGTGCAAAATGAATAGACAACAGGGGGAAATTTTGGCGATTAGCAGAACACACTCAGCTAAAGGAGTGGTTTTCTGCAGGTGGGTACCATAAAAAAATACCACTTCTCAGTACTATGCTTTCCTGGCTGATGTTTTTTGGTCACTTTTGTGAATGTTGTGGTGCTTCAACACTCGTGGTAGCATGAGACTACTCTACCCCACACAAGTGGACTCAGGTAGTTGCAGCTCATTCCAGGATGGCCCATCAATGCGAGCTGTGGCAAGAAGGTTTTGCTGTGTCTGTCAGCGTAGTGTCCAGAGCCTGGAGGCGCTCACCAGAAGACAGGCCAGTACACCACGGAGATGTGGAGGAAGGCCTTAGGAGGGCATACACACCCAAGCAGCAGGACCGCTACCGTCAATTGGAGTCCACCTTTGTGTGCAAGGAGGAACAGGAGGATGCACTGCCAGAGCCCTGCAAAATGACCTCCGAGCAGGCCTCAAACGTGCATCCCGTTAGAAAACCGGACTCCATGAGGATGGGCATGTGTGCCCGACGCCCCACAAATGGGGGTTGTAGCGTCACAGCCCAACTCCAGCAGGACCTTGGCGTTTGCCAAAAACACGCAAGATTGCCAAATTTCCCCGCCACTGTGCCAGGGAGAGTCAAGAAGGAAAGGAGGGTAACACTGCGCAACATGAAAAAGAACTGACACAGTCCTGGAGACACCTGGAGACGATCTTCTGCCTGCAACATCCGTCAGCATGACCGGTTTGGCAGTGGGGCAGTAATGGGTGTGGGGTTGCATTTCTTGTGGAGGGCGGCAACTGTGCTCACCAGAGGTAGCATACTGCCATTAGTACCGGAGAAAGATCCGGTTAGACCCATTGTGAGACCATATGCTGGTGCGGTTGGCCCTGGGGTTCCTCCTAATGCAGGACAATGGTAGACCTCATGTAGGCTGGAGTGTGTCACGGCAAGTTCCTTAGCAAAGGATGAATAAGCACACTGAAGCTATGGTCCTCCTTGGCCCGCCCGTTCCCCAGAGTCTGAATCCGATTCGGAGCACATCTGGGACCATCATGGTCTCCCTACCATCCCACCAACGTCTACGTTGCACCCACAGACTGTCCGAGGACTTGGCTGCTTTAGTGCGCCAGGTCCCTGGGAGGAGTCCCTCAGGAGACCATCCGCCGTCGTCAGCAGGAGCATGCACGAGTGCGGTGTAGGGGGAGTCCATACAGGCACGTGAGGCCTATACACACAGATAGACTGAGCTCATGTTTTGACTTTTTTAAGGACATTACACAAAAGTTGATCAGGCCTCTTAGTGTGTTTTTCCAACTTTTAATTTTTGTTTTGTAACTCCAAATCCAGGCCTCCATTGGGCTATAAATTTGATTTCCTCTTGATAGATTTGTTGTGTGATTTTGTTGTGCAGCACAATTCAACTTTGTACAGAACAAAGTAGTGCATGAGAATAGTTTCATTCCTTCGAGATCACAACTAGGTGTGTTTTATGCGTGAGTTTGTTCCCTTTGTTTTTTTGAAGCAGGTGTAATACGTTTAGCAAAGCTCCTTTTTTGCCCACCGTTATAGCTCCTGGGCTTTTGCAAGGAAAGATTTCATTGGGGGTTAATGGTTTCAGATCATATCAAACAATATGCACAAAACATTGTTTTTTTGTAAATTTTTAGTAAGTTTTAAAATCCCATATTGTCGAGTGGTAATTGTATTGTTCAACTTGCTCATAATCAACGCCCCCCTTGTTTGAACGGACATTGGCTCTGCCCGCGATTGCTCACAATTTTTTGTAACCCATTGAACCATTTTTGATTTAGGGGTAATATCGCCTTTCTTCGGGCGATCTTATTAATCCCTTCACAATTTACACTCAAGCGAATTTTAGGCTGGTACGAGCACAGAAATTTAATAATTTCAGTAATAACCTTGCCCTTTATCCATTGTGCTTCCAATTATACCTTTTATTTTATTTATTTTCATACCTAATATGTTCTGTCCAAGATGTTAAGACCTGTATGGTGTCATAATAGACAGGGTTAAATAAAATTAAATTAGATATTTTCTGCAAATGTTTCTGTTTGGCCATGAGAACAGTTTGCTCGTCTTTAAATCATCTGGTTGCCAATAACAATTTGTTGTGGTATTCATCAGCAAGATTATAAAGCTCTGAATAATCTAGTTCTAATTCTCGTCTTGTTTAGAAGAATTATTCTAATCTAGCCCTTCTTTTTTTATTAAATGCAGTAAGTCCTCATTATATTTACGAGTGAGGGTCAACTATTTTTGGGATTAGTTGCTATTATTTTTAGATAAATGCATGGTTTAGTAGTTAGTTCTGAAAAAACTCACTCCGTCATACAGTTTTTAGGAAGGCTTAATAAAATTGTATGAAACAAAAAAATGAAGAGCATGTGTGTCTTCTAATCTTAGGTTTTTTGGTTTTAAAGATCCCAGTTCTGTAATATACACACCACTATCAGGTTTCAGTCAGCTATAGTTTTTCCCTCTTAATTACCACTATTTGTATTTATTTTAAGTAACTAAAGTTTGTTTCAATTAATCAAGTTTCTCCATTTTCAGTCAACAGTCCAGTAATTTCCTGTTAAGGGGTACATTTCATGCTTGCTGTTAAATTTGAGTTTCTAATTTGATCATTTCTAGACCTTTAATGAAACAGTACACAACCTGTTAAACATCCCTTTTTTTGTTTTTACCATAAAGAACTGACCTTAATCATTAATTGGTACTATTGAGGATCAGACTTGCTCTTGTAATCGTTTAATTATTACCGCTGATGCCATATACCTAATTGTTTACATAACATGAAACAGACATTCATTTTCAACATAAACAGACAGAACAAAATGGACAGACATTGGCCACATAAAAGTTTTGAATTAACCCTGTTTGTAAAAGGAATTGTGAAAAATTGAAAACAAGACGGGTCTAATTGGGGAGAAAAAGCTTTCTTTTGTTTATCAATATTTTCAATACAGGTAGAACCTTTGCTATCATTATAAGAGGTTGTTGGAAAAAGTTCTGGAAACCCTTAATTGAGATAGAATTTGGCAATGATCGTCAGAACATCAGTCCTTTATTGTCGCTTTTAAGGTACCTCAATACCTCTATAATGAAATCAGTTTATTCCCATTCACGACACATTCACGATCACCCTGACAACTTTTTCTCCCCATGGTTTCTTGAATATCCGCTTGATAGTGTTTTTTAGGGGATTTTGTGTTTATTATAATGTAAAAGCACTTTGGAATTGCCCTGCCGCCCGCTGAATGTTCTATACAAATAAACGTTACTTACTTACTTACTTCTCTATCAGAGCACTTTTTATTTGCAAAATGTCAATAGTAATTTTTTCTTGTTATATTCTTAAAATGCACAATGTTTTCCTTATAACCACTTTATGTTTCCACTAGGTCCTGTTGGAAAAATTTCTTTCAAATTTTTTTTTTATCCACCAAAGGATCAATAAGGTCGTGTTTATGGGGTCCACCTATAAGGTGTGGTCTGTTGGGTCCGTCCAGTCTCGAGAAGTGTTATGGTTATCATTGTCATGGTCAGTGAGGTTCACAAGTCAGTCAGAACCTATAGTCATGGGGTCTGTTGCACATAATGTTTCATAGATCCAGCCTATGAATTAGTCAGCAAAACTTCCACATAGTGTGATGTTTTTATTTCTCCAGCTTCCACCTATCGAGAAAACATGTATTGTTATAAATGAGCTGCATTTCCTTAGAAGCAACTGCATCCGCTGATCATTCCTCCTGATGAGCATCACCTGTTGAAAAGCATTCTCATTGAATTAGTCAGGTTTGTTTCACTGAATTCACAAAAAATCAGATCTTTATGTTATAAACAGTAGGTGAAGTTGATTAGTATCTAATGTAACTGACCATATACGGTTGCGACTTGGAGAGATCTCAGCTTATCCATGTATGGCTGCCCCATGTCTATCATCGTCCTCATTTTCTTCCAACTTCCCTTTTCCTTCTTTAACAACATTCCCTGGTCTCCCTTATCCAGTCATTGTTGATCTAGGTTGTCCAGTTGGACATTTTATTTAGCCAGCATAGTCGCAGGGTGTTGTCCCCTGGACCAACATGTGTCCAATATCGACCTCCATCTTCCGCTGATTCTACCGCCTCCCCATAACTTACTAGGTCTACTGCATAAAATAATCTCTCTTCAGGATAAGAAGGTATCAGTAGGGGGGGGGTTGTTTTTTCTTTCCACTAGACCACGCTTTTTCAGACATGCATTGCCCAGTTCTGCCACTGGCTAACCGAGCCAGGTTGGGTAGAGCAATATTAGGTTTTTGTGACGCCATTTTACATAAATCTTAGGCAAAGCATTTGTCTGGAGGGCCTTTTTTAAATGCTGTTGATAGAGACTGTCATCAACATTATCATGTTGCAGTCCGCTATTCCTTTTAAACACTTCTACCATTCTCATTCTGTACTCAATGATTGGCTCTTCTATTTTCTGTTTAGTCTGGTTAATGATGGTATAATCTTCTCTCTGTCTAAACTCTCCTTCTAACATTTTCCCACAACACCGCAAATCGTGGATTATCTGTTCCACTGGGACTAAGGGTTCAGGGCAAATCGCAGCTGCAGCAGCACCCTGGGGTTGTGGCTGCCTGTCCCTCCCCCTTTAGTACACAAGCGTCGTTATCTTCATATCTGGCTTCTGCTATATAAACCTCCTTGCTCTTTTTTTCGTTCCCTGCCTCTCTTTTATAAGCTTCAACAAGCCATTTTTTTTAAGTTTGACTTTCTGTTGTAGTCTCTATACCAAATGAGTACAAGCAGGAACTGAAAACCTCCTTTCAAATTATAATCTTTCTGTCAGAATATGACATTTTTGGACTTAGTTTGTGGCTTTGTGTTAACTTTTGTTTAGTTGTTTCTATTTTGGGTTTGGCATCATGTTTATTAGTTCTTTTCCTCCCTCTACCACCTCCTAGTGTGTGTTTTCTTCCTCTCGCTCTTAGTTCCTTTTGTAGTTGCTTTCTTATTACTTTGTGTGGTATTTATTATTATTATTATTATTATTATTATTATTATTATTATTATTATTATTATCATTATTATTATTCGTCCTTGGATTCTCATTTAGTATCTCTGTGTTTATTTATGGTTAGGTATTTGTTCTCATTCCAGCTTTAGTTATTGTTTATGTTTGGTTTGTTTACTTTGTAAATCAGGTTCTCCTTATGGGCTCTTTGTTTGTTCTTAGGTTGTTGTTGGTGTTCCTATGTTTCCCTCTAGTTTCTTTACTTTAGTTCATAGTTATTCTAGTTTCCTTATTCCTCCTCTGATTAATTATCTTACTTAGTCTGTGTTTTCTGTTTATTAGTCTTTTCACTCTTGCTCAGCCTTTGCATTTGTTTCACCTGTTCCTCTGCCTCCCTGCCTCCTTGTCACACCTGTTCCCTGTTCCTTTGATTACCTGCCTTTGTTATCCCACAGTATATTAGTTGGTTTGGTGTCTTTGTTCGTCGCTGGTTCCTTGTGTTCATCACTACCCCATTCCCTGCCATGACTATGCTTTGTTTATGCTTCACTTGGAAACTATGCAACCTTTTTGCTACGTTTTTGCCTTGAGTAACCTGCAGAGTTCATGTAAGTTTGGACTGTACTTATGCTTCGTACCTGCAGTGTGTTTTGCTACGTTTTTGCTCTTACCTTGCAACCTCTAAATAAAACGAGGATAAATTCAGATGCGCCTCCCAAGCTCTTGTCTGCACTTTGGTCCGACCCTAAACCCCATCATGACACTTTCTGCCATTTAGCGAGGTTTTTTACTGTATCTGGATCTTTTGAGTGCATAAACTTTGCATCTCCCAACGGGGGCTGCTTCTTAACGCAGTTTCCCATTTTATCGAGTTGTTTTTTTTTTTATCTATTAAAAACTATCGTTAAGAACTGAGTTCTACTTCCATTAATTTATATTAGCGCTATTTATTTGATTCTTTGTGCTTTATTATATATACTTTTATCCTATTTACTCTAGTTTATTATTATTATTCGGACTCCAAACTATTTATATACATTTATATAACAGGGGTATAGTTATTATATGTATTTTTGTAGCCTACCATCAAATCAAAACAGAATTCCTCAACGGGCCCCCAACATCTCCCAGAAAACAGGGTTCTAGAAAAACCCCCTAGTTTTGATCCGGTTTTCCGCATTGAGTTCTACTCTCGGAGAGTGCAGGGGTTTTAGACTGAGATTTGATGGCACCTAATATCCAAATCAGAATTCCCCACGACACACCTCAGCAATCAACAACTTTATGTTAACACCAGCAAGGTTTCGGGTTGTCTCACTGAGGGAATCATGTGATTCTGCATTCATACACACACCCTGTTTATTATCAGGCCTCTTCAAAAAACTATTCTGTTAAACGCCGAGCATACCGGCTCGCGTACTTATCTAGCGCTAACGGCAAGCTTACCGGCTTGCATATTTCTCTTTATATACTTAGTTGGTTCTGTCTTACCTGTGCGTCCATTCACACTGTCTGTCGGAACGCGTCGATCCACTCCGCAGACTGAAACCCCACACGCACCGCAGGGCCCCAGGCGGCACATTTCTAGTGATCCGGCTCGAAGGACCAAGAAATGATAGAGTTAGAAAGCTGATAAACACAGACAAGTGTAAAATAAGACACAAGGTGAACCAAGTAAGTTTGACTTGCATGGATGAGACAGTCCTCTGCCAGAACAGCGACTTCCTTCTCACAAAGGGAAACATCCTTGCACCAGCCTTTTATTTACAACTCACATTCCTACAAGCAAAAAGCGGGAATTGGTTCAGCCAATTCTTGCAGAGATTTCAACCTAAAAGTGTAGTCATTCCCATTTATGGTAAGCTTGTCATGTCCAGGGAGTGATCCACTCCAGACCGCATTCCTTAACCCTCCACAAACACTTTGTCACACAAAAAAAGCAATCATAGGAATTAGAAATCATCTTGACTATAGTAGAACTTCAGACATAAACATGATTTAAACTAACTTATATAAATTTTTCCAACAAATGTGTTGCACATTTCTGGATCTTATCTAAGGTTAGCTAAGGTTACTGTAATAATTATACAGACTTTAGGCCAGTTTTGAAAATGGAACAAATAAAGACTTATCTGCAAAGCTGCGGTACAAACTTTTCTCATGATCCCATGATGCCACTGCCCGTATAAAACCCCTACCTTCCCAATGGTCCGACCTCTTCTACGCAGGTGTCATACGATCATTGATCATATGCACTAAGATAAGTACAAATAAATCACTGTATGTGTGTCCGGTAGATTCATTCATAATAATGAATAATGGATAATAATTAAGGTACTAGCCTGGCTTGACTTTCTCTCTGATGCCTGCAGAAGCAAACTGTGTGCCAGAGAATTCCCTGTAGAGACGCTGTCTCTACGAAGCCAAGTGGAGCGTTTTTTTCGTTCGGAAAGAACGACAACAGGAGCCGCATCTCCGTGGTTACGGTAACGTGCAGTTTGGTGGCCCAACAGAACGAGTCACTCCCCACAGCTAAGGAAGTTAGCTGTAGCTAACCGTTTGTTGACTGTGGACGTTTCTTCAAACTTCGCCACCCTGGACAGCTTTTCCTCAGCATGGTTCAGAGGTTAGGGGTTTGGGCAGAGAGATTTAGGATGAAATGTTTTAAACGTTTTTCATTTTATTAAGTTTGGTTTTGTTTAAGTGAAACTCAGCTATCTTAGTGCTAGCAGGCTATCTGCAGCACACGTGCTCAGTTTTGTGTTCTGTGTTTGTGTGTTTTTAAAGTTAACAAACTTTATTTAAAGGGGTGATTTTAACACAGAAGATTGATCATAACGCGCCGTCTGCGCTTATGCATTTTAACCCTTTTATTAACGGTCTTTTAAAGGTGTGTGTTTGATTCTGGTGCTAAGCTATCCGCTTCTTTTGTTAGCTTTAACTAACAGTTAACAAACAGTTATATATTAGCTTAAACTAGAAATAACCCAACATCTGTGCAACTTCCAAGGCAGCTGATGCTCTACTCCAGTCTTGGCATTAACTAGTCTAAGCATTGACTTCTGGAGTTATCTAGAAAATTGAATATTGTTAAAAAAAAATCAATATTTTTTGGAAGGTAAGATGAATGTATTTGGTTTCAATTTCTTTTATCAGGTAAGTTTTATCCATAAAAGGTAGATCTGTTTTGGTTGTTATTTTGGCCTGAGTTAACCCTGAAGTTACAACAATCTCCTTTTTGCACAATTTAAGCTTTGATACTAGATACATTAGTTGGTTTCATATTCTTTTAGAGTTTTGTATGGTTTAGAAGGGAATATGTGGAACAGTTAATCAGACGTGAAAGTGGACACAAACAGGAATCGGACTGTGGAGACATCAAGAAAGGATGTTTAATTAGACATGTGGTAATTTAATGTCATGGGTTAGCACGATACTGGTCAATATTCTCTGTCTTCTCAGAATGACACCAATCCAGAGACTGGCTGTTTTTCCCGCCTTTTAGGATGGGTGGGTTTTTCGACTGGTGTGCCCTAAGCTGACCTGAAGGTTCCCTTCATCAACACATAGTTTGTGAGTTTGACGGACATGGATGTTTGTCCATGGGTAAGTTGATGAGATGTGTTCCTGAAGGAGACTTTTGGGAACAGCTACAGAGTAGCCGGATTTGGTCTAATTACTAAATAGGCTTAGTTTAACATAGTCTAACACAGTTAAAATAATGTGCGCATAGGAACTCTAAATATGATCTTACTTAATTAGTTGAGCCCGACATTTCAGACCTAAAATAACAGCAATCATTTAGGGTCGCTTAATTGTGTACATAATGTAATTTTATTATTTTCCATAATAGTTTAAATTTTTTTCCTTTACTTACTCCAATACATCACATATACTCACAGGATGTTTACAATATGAATATAAAACCTCTCTCAGCTGTTAATTAGCTTAAAAGCTAATTAGGGGGGATATGTGGAGGCATAAAGCTGTGTTTGATTAGATTAAAAGTGTTATTATTGTTTTTATCATTATAAGATGAATTCTATGAATAATTGTTCACTCTGAGTAAGACATGCATGCCTTCTTTTAATAGATTACATTAGGAAAAAGTTCTTGGCAAGAGGAAAAACTAATGGGCTTGTTATTGCAGGAAATCTTGTGACATGCTAACCTTTGTTAGGTCAGTGTGACATCAATTCAGCAGTCCAGTTGACCACAGGAATAAGGAATGATAAGAGCTTTCATTGTGTTTCAACTGGGAAAGTTTCGTTATCCCTAAAGTCCTACCAGGTCAATTTGACCTGAGAGTTTGCATCCAGATAAGTGATGAAATTGTTGTTATAAACTGTCACGTAGCCCAATCTGATGTTTTCCAGATGTTTGGCTGAATGTGTATTCCCGGAAAAGTAGAGAAAGCAATGTTGTGGGTGCCAAGATATAATACGTAAATGAATGATTTCAATTGGTCAACAGGACCCAATACACATCAATGCTTTGTATCTGTATAAAAACCGCCCTGTAGGAACTGAGGGCTGGGATTCCTTGGATTTTGTTGAAGATGAATGTGTTTTAAATAAAGGTCCCCGGCGTCGGCTTTTGAGAGGAAACCAGTTGTCTCTTCATCATTTTTAAATTAGTAAACTTTCTTTTCCCACAAACTCAGCTATCTTGGTGCTAGCCGACTATCTGCGGCACACCCGCTCAGTTTTGTGTTCTGTGTTTTAAAAGATATGACAAACTTTATCAAAAGGGGTGATTTTAACACAGAAGACTGATCATAATGCGCCGCCCGCGCTTATGCATTTTAACCCTTTTTATTTTTTTAGTGGTGTTTACGGTGGTGTTATTCGTTTCTTTTGTTAGCTTCAACTGCTATGTAAGAACACGTGCTTGCTGCTAAATAATATTTACCCATTACACATTACACATTATTTTACTAAACTTGATAACTAAGTAAACACACTTAAGCTCCATTTCTCCAGAAAGATTAGGCTCTTTTCCAAAATATTTCCTTAAATATTTGACCATTTCCTTAATTACATTTCTTTAAATATTATTTTAATAAATAAAGGCAGCTAATGAGACACCATTGAGAATTAGTCATCCTGAATGTTGGTTTTATTCAGCAGATCATTCTTTAAAACATTATTTTATTAAAATAATATTTTATCTGATCTTGCACTGTGAATGGTTGTCTAAAGGTATGCTGATTATTGTCTAAGTTAGTTCCAAGACTAACTTAACTTCATTTCCAGATTTTTCAAGATAATCCTTGGTTCTCAAACATAAATATTGCATGGTAATGTTGCATCACTCTTTTGGTCATGATTTTCAATCATCTTTAATCAACTTGTTTATATTGTACATAGCACATTAGTCTTCCCTATTCTTTAATTCTGCTTGGTAGTTTAGTTGGATTGTTTTAGCATAGTAAAGAGTTTGTTGATTGAAATATGTTTGATTTTGAGTTGACTTATTTTTGTTAATAAATTCTTGTATTTTAAGGAATTGTGTGAATTCATTCCATGTGTGTGCAGAGTTTTGCTGTTCAATAATGTCAGAGCTTGGCTCACCCTTTTAATTTTGTCCTATTACGACTGCCTTACTGGGCTGGTATTCACAGGACAACCCTTAACAGACCGAAATATTATTTTATAAAATATTAAATTATCAAAATTAAATAATATTTTCAGATTCATAATCCTTACATTAATGAAGTTTGTGATTTTGATCAAAATTACCAAGTCGGGAAACCACCTGATTTTCAGGAATAATTAACCAAACATCTCTCAGTTTCTGTCAGTTATTGCTGTCAACATCTGCCTGGTGAGTTGTAGTATTATAAAACAATATATGAAGGAGTGAATTTGCACACTGGCATTCTCAAACAGCAAGCCCTGCACACATTAACAGAATAAACACAAATAATTAATTTCCAAAATACAAGAATTTATTTACAAAATACTTTAATACTCTTCACTATTTGTTAAAAGTATTTAACTAGGCTAGTAACAGAATAAAACTGAAACCAATAAAACAATGTAGTGATATCATAGTTCAGTATTGTGCAATCAGGATGCTCAGATTATTTAATATTTAATTAAATAACCATGTGGTTTGCCAAGTATTGTCCAATTGTCCTGGAAAACCAGCAATTGCAAATGCAAACCACATCAACTAGTTACTAAACACAACAACAAATTATAAAACGCAACTAGATTTCTAAAAACACATCAACATTTCAAAAAACGCAACAACATTAACTAAGCATAACTGCAGATCAAAAAACACAACTACAACTGAAAAAACACAACAACCTTTCAAAAAAGACAACAACATTTCAGAAAACACAACAACATTAACGTACCGGAAAAGGTAGGTACCAGTGGAAGACATGAGACATCGCTGATTGGTCGACCGCGCTGTTGGAAGGACCAAAGCAAGTTTTGGCACAGTTCTTGTTCTGCCCATATCGAGCGGACTTGGGTAAGCTAGATTTCCCATAATGCACTCACCAGCAGCGGTCAATGGAGAAGGTGAGTGCAGACATTTATTGTTTTTATATCACTATTATTTTCTGACAAAAAGTAGTTTTAAGGCGAGAAAGTCGACCTCAAAACTTCATCCATGCAGTCAGTTTACCAAGAGTGAGCCTAGTTTGAAATGTGCTCCAGTATTTTCGGAGCAGCAGAGCTCTGCAGACAGGCCGCAGTGGCTGCAGGCTCAGCAGGTGGCTTGAGGGGGTTTTCCCCACTAACCGCAGACTGACCTCAGCCAGTCACTCTGTAATTTTCTGCTACCTGTTACTTGTTTGCAGCGGCTGAAAGTTGATATAAAGCATTTTATAATATGTGGTGGATAACTGCAAGTACCAGAATGTTAAACATAACATTTTCTCTTTTGAAAATGTTAACATTTGTCTGAGCTACCACACCCTGCTGGCGGTCAGACGCCTTGGAGTCCCTCCGGTCCTTGGTCCCCAGAAGCGATCACACTCTAAATAACACTTGCTCCTAAAGGAACGACTCTCAAACTGTTTCTAACTTTTAGCTGTTTAACCTAAATAAGGCAGAGGAACGTTTACAGAGATCAGCACTGAGGTGCTTGTCTCGGATCGTCGCCGAGGGTGTTGTGCGAAATTCTGTTCCCCTGAAATAATCTGTTCCCCCTGTAACTCTGGCATATAAAGAGCAAAAGTTTCCAAATTCACAGGACTTGTTGTCCATGATGAGAGGAATAAACACAGTAAAACACTTGCCTGTAAGTTATTTTGTTCCTATGTTATGAGGGGGAAACAGAATATTTCAGATGGCTGAAATATTTTGTTCCCCCTGTAATTCTGGCAAATAAAGAGCAAATGTGTCCACATTCACAAGAATACTTGTGTATGATGTGAGGAATGACCCCAAAATATAAGGTGATTGGTTAATCCCTGTCACATGGGGTAACAAAACATTACGAGGTGTGTGAATATTGTGTTCCCCTTTGATGTTCCTAAAAACATTTTTTTCCCTCTTTAAAAGAGAGGAAATATGTTCTCATACTTGACAGGGACAGTACATTTGATATATGAATATGTAAAGTACCGAAATAATACTAGAGCTGATTATTTTAAACAAAACAACATCAGACATTACCATTATCAAAAATTATCAAAAACTATCTAGTAGAAATATCTTTTATAAATCCAGTATTTTGTCATATTTTACATTAGAACGCGATTTACCAGAAAAATAAGCTACACACTCATCCATTCAGGAAGCCTGACATTTCGTGTCCAGCAGAGTGTGCATCTATTATTCTATATCAGTAATAAAAAAGTATAAAAAAACACGACGTGTTGGAAAACAGTGTTTGGTGGCTGACTGATGTTCGTCAGGTTAAAGTGAACATGACACAAGTTGGAAAAGACATGGATTATTTCGGCGAAACAACACGAAGCTGTGCAAAAAAACCTCACAAGACCAGGTTCATTTTTTATTTATTTTTTGTTTTTTCTAGGAGCTGTTGATTAAAAATAAAGTAACAACATTGACATGAATACATTTCGTCGTTTTACCGACAAATCGATCAGAAAAGCTGTGAAAACGGTCGGATCCGCCTCTCTGGCTGCAGTGCGCGTTCCCGACACAGGGGGAACAGATTATTTCAGGGGAACAGAATTTCGCACAACAAGGGCCATAACTAGTGATCAAACAGAGCCCTTTCACTTTTGTCTTGGAAGTGGTAGCCTAGTGGTTAGAGTAGGGGATTTGCATTATAGGCCAAAAGTACCCAGGTTCGAAATACAGCCTGCCACTCTGGGTCCCTGAGCAAGACCCTTAGCATCCTCCCTGGGCTGCTCCCCAATGCTCCCTGAGGGATGGTTTAAATGCAGAGGACAATTTCTTCATTGTGAGGTCAATAAAGTCTATATATTATTATTACTTTCCTGGTACATAAAACACACATTTTCCCAAGATTATCTTTTCATGTAAACCTTAGTGAAGTGTAAACTAATTTTTCCTGGTTTTATGCAGACAGCTCTGCAGGAGGAGAGAGCACACTTCCAGGTTTGGATGCATTTTCCCACAAGCTCCCAGGGATCTTCACCATCACGTCCTGCTCCACTGTCTCATCTTATTTTACATTTTTTAATTATATTAAATAGCTTATGATTAAACAGTCAAAGTATCAACTTTCTGTACTTGCTGGCTGATTATCTGTTTTTTTTGTTATTCCAATAAAGATTTTACTACAAACATTTTGTCTCTGTTTGTGTTGTAGTTATCTGATGAGTTTACCTGAAGATAATTAAAAAGAAGAAAAAAAGTGTTGATCAGTGTTTAGTAGCTATTGTGAATGAAACATGCAGTTGTAAAACAAAAACTCTGGCCATATACAGGCTGGGTAAAAAGTTTAATGTAAAGTAATTCTTTAACCCTCCCGCTGTCCTGGCTAAGCACTAGTACAGAGTGAGGCAGATGTCACGGGAGGCCCCAGAAAGAACTGCACCCGGAGTTGCTCTGACCTGCGGGGACCAGAAATCTAGAGTAATGGTCGGAAACGTGATGTGGAGGGCTCCCTTCAGCCCACCGTGAAAGAGACGGGGGGGGAGTAGTGCACGCGGGGTCCGTGCAACCCCTTCAAGACTGCGGGAGGGTTAAAACACTTCCTTATGGATCCAGAGCAACTTAAGGAATAATGGAATTCAAGAATCAACTGTATAACTCTGAAGTTGCTTATCATCTTCAATTGGTCAGTTAGGACAAAAAATAATTTTTAGGCAAAGATTTTTGTAGGGAGTAAAGATTTTTTTTTTTTTAGGAGACAATCATGAAACCACCATTATTCACTCAGTAAAGCTTTTTTTATGATCAAAAAATAAAAACTTTAGCTTATTTTAAAAGATTTCTACTTATGTATTTGATATTTGTCAAATTAACATTTTTTCTTGATTTTACTATCCGTTATACATATGAAAATAATCACATTCCCAATTAGAACAGTTCCATTTATTGAAACTCCAGGAAAGATATAGCTGAGACATCACTAAAGACGCTCTGTTCCTGTTTACTTCAGACCTCCAGTGCTTTGCACAGTAATGCTGTTTTTACTGTTTGACTTTTTTTGCGGAAGTTATGCATTTACAGTTTAATAAAGATGCAAAAGAACCTTTAAGTTGTCCATCATTTATTCACATAAGGCAACCTAGGTACACTGCTTTCTGCTTAACACAAGTTTCACAAAGCTGTTAGGGTTTACACTTTCAAAACAATACTGGGACACATATTGGTCAGATCACAGCACACTGTCACCATTTTGTCCAGTAAAACCACCTCCTCACCTTTACATGGGATCACCATGCTCAGTGGTATGTTACCCCACAGCAAGGTGTGTAAACATGACATCTATGGTATTTGTGAACGTAGTGGACACAGTTGATCGGTCGATGCAGAACAGGTGTGCCATATGCTGGATGGGAAGATTCAGCTCAGGTGCATTAGAGTGAGGAGGAGCATCTGGAAGGGTGAAAGTTTTCGGCCAGTCTGTGGTAAACAAGAAAGGATCTGAGACAGCACACCCATCACAACAACAACACACAACTTTATATCAACTTTCAGCCGCTGCAAAAAAATAACAGGTAGCAGAAAATCACAGAGTGACTGGCTGAGGTCAGTCTGCAGCCGCCTGCAGAGCCTGCAGCCACTGAGGCCTGACTGCGGAGCTCTGCAGCACCAAAAATACAAGAGCACATTTCAAACTAGGCTCACTCTTGGTAAACTGACTGCATGGATGAAGTTTTGAGGTCGACTTTCTCGCCTTAAAACTACTTTTTTTCATAAAATGATATAAAAACAATAAATGTCTGCACTCACCTTCTCCATTGACCGCTGCTGGTGAGTGCATTATGGGAAACCTAGCTTACCCAAGTCCGCAGAAGGATGCATCCTCGATATGGGCGGAACAAGAACTGTGCCAAATTCTGCTTTGGTCCATCCAACAGTGCGGTCAACCAATCAGCGATGTCTCATGTCTTCCACTGGTACCTACCTTTTTAATGTTGTTGTGTTTTCTGAAATGTTGTTGTGTTTTTTGAAATGTGGTTTTTGAAATGTTGTTGTGTTTTTTGATTTGTAGTTGTGATTAGTTAATGTTGTTGTGTTTTTTGAAATGCTGTGTTTTTTGATTTGTAGTTGTGTTTTTTAATTTGTTGCTGTGCTTAGTTAATGTTGATGTGTTTTGTGAAATGTTGTTGTGTTTTTTGAAATGTTGTGTTTTTTGATTTGTAGTTGTAATTAGTTAATGTTGTGTTTTTTGAAATGTGTTTTTTGAAATGTTATTGTGTTTTTTGAAATGTTGTGTTTTTTGATTTGTAGTTGTGTTTTTTGATTTGTAGTTGTGCTTAGTTAATGTTGTTGTGTTTTTTGAAATGTTGTGTTTTTTGATTTGTAGTTGTGTTTTTTAATTTGTTGCTGTGCTTAGTTAACGTGCTGATTTTTGAAATGTATTTTTGATTTGTATTTGTGTTTTTTAATTTGTTGCTGTGCTTAGTTAATGTTGTGTTTTTTGAAATGTTGTGTTTTTTGAAATGTTATTGTGCTTTTTGAAATGTTGTGTTTTTTGATTTGTACTTGTGTTTTTTAATTTGTTGCTGTGCTTAGTTAATGTTGTGTTTTTTGAAATGTTGTGTTTTTTGAAATTTTGCGTTTTTTGAAATGTTGCTTTGTTTTATAATTTGTTGTTGTGTTTAGTAACTTGTTGATGTGGTTTGCACTTCAGAGCCACCGTATGAAAGAGTGATTCAAGCATTGGCATTATTGAACAGGAAACTCTCCACACATGGAATGAATTCACAACAACTTCTCCTTCAAATGCAATAATTTATAAGTTAAAACAATTCATCTGCAAGGTAAACATATTTCAGTTAACAAACTTTACTTGGCTAGAATAATTCAATATAAACTACCAAGAAAAATAAAAGAATTAAGGAACTAATGATTTCTGTACAAATAAAGGAACAAGGGGAACAATAAAAATTATGCAATGATATGACAGTTCAATGTGGAATTATCTTTAAGAACCAAGGTTTATCTTAAGAAATATGGAAATTAGTTTAAATTAGTTTTACAACTAGTAAGAACAATAATTGGTATTTCTTCAAACAACCAGTCACTATGTCAAATCAGAAAAGTGGATATAACATTATTTTAATAAAATAATAATTGAAAAGATTACTTGCCTAATTAGAAATTTTGCTTTTTTGAATAATTTATGTTATTTGATGATGTTATACAATATGTTATTTGACCTGTGCCTCTTTGGCACAGGTTGCTTTTTTGCAAAAGCACAGAAAGACAGCAGGTCACACTTAACTTTGTTTGTTATCTATCGATGGATTTGCTAACATTAGATCGTAGTCAACTGTGGGTCCAAGTTAGAAGAATTATTCCAGCTTGCCAGCAAGTCAGACATTCATGCGTTTCCTCCCCTGTCCACCTCTCTGGGAGAGTAGTGAGGTGTAACGGAAAAAGTGTTTTTTTATTGTGTCCTTAAGGTGTTGCCATAGAAGTTTATTCCTTTAGGTCAGTTTCTTACTTATTTCTTGTTTTCTGTTTATTGCATATTCTAGTTTATTCTTGTGTTCCTTACTTCTGTTGGATCTCTGTTTGACTTTTTTCCTTGGGTTTGATTATTTTCTTGTGTTATGCTCCACTCATGTTAATTAGTCTCCCTCCCTCTGTCATAGTTATGTCGGCTCGGCTCTGGTGCAAGCAACAATTAAGCAACAATTACAATTACTATTATTGAAAACACAAGGTAGAGATCTTCAGATTTCTGCACCGGGATCAGGATGAACACTGAAAGGAGAAGGTGATTTTTAGTTGGAGGTAAGATAATGTTGAATGTGGGGCTTTATGACAGGTTGAAGAAGCAGCTTACTGTTTGGTGATAAAGATGGAGGCCCAGGGAAGGTGAGTAAAGGAAATGTGGAGTAAGCTGCTCCACATTTCCTTTAAATGGCACATCTGGTTTCTTTGTCATTTTCCTACTCTATCTCAGTATTTAAGCCCCTGACTTCTCACTGCTCATTGCCGGATTCGTCCAGATTCTGCCAGATTCTCTGTTGCTTTCGTTTCCTGCCTGTTTCCTCTGTCATCTTTGTAAGGTCTTATTGTTTATCATTAAATATTCGTTACCTCTCCACCTCTGGTTCTGTCTACATATTGCAAACCAAACAGATGAATCCAGTGAGCTGGACCCAGCAGATTCCCCTTCAGATGAGGACTTCTACAAATTCACACACAGAGTGAGGGTGTACTGCAACACGGTGACTCAGCCTGGAAATCCCTTGCAGGCATTGCTAGGCCAGGAGGGCCACTCCAGGAGAAGATCAATACAGATCTTCTACTTCTGATTTGGAGGTTGAGCAAACACATGTCACCCTGAAAACAGCTCATACTCAGCCAGATTGAATGGAACATATGTGAACATCTACATCAAGTCTTGCCACAGATTATAAATTTGATTTTGGTCTGAACTTTGACTGGGCCATTGTAATACATGAACCTGCTTTGATCTAAACCATCCATTGAAGCCCTGGCTGTATGTTTAGAGTGGTTGTCCTGCTGGAAGGTGAACCCCCACCCCAGCTTCAAGTCTTCTGCAGTCTCCAGCAGGTTTCCTTTTAGGATTGCCCTGTATAAATACAGGATAATCCATTAAGCTAATTTTAGCAGATATTTGAGGCCAAAAACAGAACAGTTGCATTTAGACTCAGATTAAATGACACACAGATGGACTATATTTACTTATTAAAGTGACCTCCAAAGGCAATTGGTTACACTGAATTTTATTCATGCATTAATTTAATGTAAATATTTGTTTTAATTTAAAAACAAAATAAAACCATATATCATTTTAATTCCACTTCAAAATTATGCAAAAAATATTTGTTGTCCTGTCATTTAAAATTTTAATAAAATACAATGAATTCTGTCTTTGTACTTTATGTGTGAAAGTGGTATATAGTTATGCTAAACTCTGTACATCAGGTTGCTTGGCCTTTGATTTTATTTCCCCCCTTTTAGTGTTCAGTTTTACAGTTAAAGTCCTCCGTCTCATGTATTGTGAGTTTGAAGCAGGACCAAAACACCCAGAAGAGCTTGGAAGAAGCCTGGTTATGAGAAGGTTTTAATAATAAAAAGTCACAGGGAGAACATGAAATGGAACCGGACCAAGAGAAGGAATCAGCAGTGAACAAGGAAACCAGGGAAGGTAAATACAGAGGAGATATGATAAATGACATGGGAACCAGATGAGTTTAATAAGGGGAATGTTGAAAACAGCTGTGAGAAAGCAGTAGTGGGACAGAGGGAAGGGCTAGCACAAGGAGAATACCTAAGCGGAAAGGAGAACCAGTCTCAAACTACAGAATAAACAAAAATGCATCAGAACACAACATTAGGGAAATTGCTCAACAAAAAGGAAGAAGGTATGACCCGACCACAACAAAAAAACACAGGAATTAACCATTAAAATGGAAAAAAAAATAAATGAAAACAATAATGAACTCAAAAATGAGAATAAACATGAATGAAAACCGATCGCCCATGAAATATTACACGTTGTTACTTTTTATCTGCATATAGTGCATCTTTCCGATTTCTTAACTACCTTAAATGACATTACCTGCTTTTCTAGTCATTTTACATGTAATGTTTTTAATTTTGTTTCTTTACCCCTGACTGTCTCTCCGCTGCGTTCTCTGCATATTTTTTATCTACCTTCAGGTGTTATCTGTCCATTTAAAGTGGAGGGCAATTAGGCCGTCCGTCTCATTAATAATCCATTGTCAACCTGTTTAATTATTTACCTTAATTGCTGATTTAAGTTTCGCATCCCTTGACACAAAGGGCCACTCGGGAAAACAAACACACACTCACACAAAGGTCATTGGCTCTCAGAGGTGACGGATGGATCGAGTTTCTCCTGTTGTCATTTAGCCTTTTTTCACTGTTTTTCAAATCTTTTGGAATTTCTCTTCTGTCTCTGTCTCCCATTCTGTGTGTTTGTGTGTGTGTGTGTGTATGTGTAAGAGAGAGAGAGAGTGAGAGAGTGAGCATGCAGGGTGAGATACTGTACTGGTGGATGTAAGAGGTTCTGGATCAATAAAGTTGATTGGGTGTAAATTAAAACAGAACAGTAGATACTGAAACTATTTGTCACCAGGTTGCTAATGAAGCAGCAGGCAACAGGGAATACACATGTTTTTTTGTTTTTTTTAATCAGCCAAATGACCAAAAATAAACTCAAGTAACATATGACTCTCAAAATTATTGAATTTTACTACTTAGTACAAGTACTTGGACATGAAATTTTGATTGCTTGTAACTGTTTTACCCTAACAACCCGGGAAATATAAAAAGGTATTTTTGATATGAATTATGTGCCTTTTTCAGAACTTAAAAGCAGACTGATATAGTACAGACATGTGCAGTTCCTGTCAGAAGTTTGCATCCACTCTTCATTGGCATGAATATCACATTATTTTGTTTTTACTTTCAATGATGCATTCAATATTTTTTTGTGGTTCTGACTGATAATACAATATGAAGCAAACAAGTTTTGGGTGCAGAATGTCTCTAACCCACACAGGGTCAAAATTACATGCAATCCCATATATAAACACCTCACTAATATTTGGATAAATGTGTTTAATGAGGATGCACATACTTTTCCTAACCATCAACAAGCATTAGGCATCATTTTGGCTGTATATATGACCACTTTTCTTATCAGAAATGCTAGAGTACATTTAAACTGGTGGTTTCCTGGAACTGACCCAGCTTGTAAGCACAGTCCACAAATTTTCAATTTTGTTGACATCAGAACCATTCCAGACTCTGGTTTATTAATTTCCAAACCAATTCTGATGTGTTTGGGATCATTGTCTGAGCACTCAGTTGTGTCCAAGTTTATATTGTTGAAGATTTTGGAGATCTTTATTATTCCACCAAACCTGTGCAATGTACCAGTACCACTGGCAGCAAAAAAGCCCTATAGCATTATGCCACTACCACCCTGCTTGGCAGTCGATACAGTGTTGTTAAGTTTAAAATCATTCCACTCCTCCAAACATCCTCCTTGACTTTTAGGCCAAAGTGTTTAAACTTTGTTGTCTTGTCTTTTCTCCAGAAGACATTTTGCTTGTTCATGTGGTCACCTAAAAATTTCTGTCCAGCTTGAAGGTGAGATTTTGGACTCTGGCATCCAGAGTGATGCCAGAGGCTTGCTGGTGGCTACATGTGGTTAAAGTGCACCTTTAGAAGAAACATTTAACATCATCAGTTCATAGGGCAGGAACCACTTAGATACTCAATAAAATATCCATCGACATGAGAAAGACAGCTATTTTCTTGAGAAAATTTTAAATATGTAAAAAAGTTACTAATAGCCGCAAGAAAGTTGTTTTGTATTTATAAGATTCATTTGTAAAGATAAAAGAAAAAATAGAACATAATTGACAAAATATGATGTTGAGTGTTCTACTTTTTCCAGTGAATTCACACAGTGGTATAGTTTCAGTTTCCTTTTAGTTGATAGGTTGTGGGTAGCACCATCTTAATGATTGGTGTATCTTCTGCAACACACTGCAAAAATTACAGTTTAAACAACAATGTAAATTAACCAACAATTAGAATATTGAAAATACAGACATACTGTAACTCAAAAAACAGGAACCAAAGGTCAGACCAACCAAGGCAAACACTAGTTCACGGAACCAAGAGAGATTGAAAAAATAATTTTTTGGTGACACCTAGAAGCCACATAATGTACTGTAAATAACAATGGGTCACATCCTAAGGAAAAAGGAAAATATAGGTGAACCTGAAGTTCAGGTAGCAATAAACTGAAGCTTATCTTTGACCTGGCATGAGATTTCTTTGGCTTTGTGACAGAGGAAATACTGTTCAACACCCATTCATGTGTTAAAGGCCTAAAAGACTCAGATTCTAATCCGAATCGTTAAATAAGTAACAACCTTTAACCCCATGGCTGAAACAACAACTCCAAACACATTTCAGTGTTTTTTTATGACAACAGCACACACTTGCTAAATTTATTTAGAGAAACTTTTGGAAAATTTTAGAAAGTTAGCATGGATCCTCAAACAATTTGCACCATAAAATTTAGAAACTCCAAAGGAAAAATCTGAAAGGGAATTCACTGGTCCTCTAACCTAAAATATTTAGATCTGAACAGGGGCAAGGTCATTTTTCTTTATGAAATTCTTCTTCTGTATAATTATTGTCTTGTTCTCATTTTGTCTGTAAGAAACAAATTTTAATTTTATCAATGAGTATTAGCTGACATTGTTAAATGGGAAAATAAATCATTCTTTAAGGCCACCAAAACTGCTAAATTATTATTAAAACCTTTTTCACATTTGATTAAAAGTGTTTTACAGTTGATTTTCCTCGTTTTATTTAACAATCAATTTAAGTTCAATTTATTAACATATAATTATTTAAAATATATATTTTGCCATGTTACTCATTTTATATAATTGTTTTTTTACAAAAAGCCTTGATGCAAATATTATATATCACAAATATTATCAAAAACTGGCTGTACATACAAGTACATGTACATACTGTTCCTTTTGTCCTTTGTTCCTTTTATATATACTAAAGTTAATATATTTCTAGATGATGTCTGTTCGCTGCGATTGCCCGAAGTCAAACTCCTTGTTTGTGCCCACAGTCTTGGCCAATAAAGCAAATTCTGATTCTGATTCTGAAACACTGAGAGGATATAGCTGGCAGGTTTTCTTGCACTTTTATTCCTCCAGCCTAGCAGCACTACTTTCACTAACTTGGTTAAAGTTTTGTTTGGTAGATGTTAGGAAGTTAACATGAAGGACATGACTTTAATTACCTTCCAATTTACAGTTGTATCATGGCGTGGGTGTGTTCTGTTGATGAGAGCTTACATCACATTAGCTTTTGAAATGTTGAAATGTACAAACATACAGGCCCTCTTCCTTGGGTTTCACCTGGTTAGTTCAAAGACAGGGCTTGGAGTCTGTGTGTGTGTGTGTGCCTGTTTATTTACACTGTTTTTTTTAGAGCTCTAAAGCCTTCACACTGACCCAGGGGACTGTTACTATTCCACAAACACGTACAAGCAGCCCCTGCCCCCTTCCAAACACACACACACACACACACACACACACATTGCATTATTTAGTTGTACAGCAGGAAAATAAAAGTATTTATTTTTTCATACACTTACACATATTCTTTCACAGACCCCGTGAGTCCTCCCGTTAGCGCTTGGGTAGACGTTTGGTTGTGACACGCTGGAAAAAGGCGGCGCAGCGGAACAGACTACTGGCAAATAAAAACAAACAGCACCAGCCAGATGCCAAAACAAGAACCGGTGGGGAGAAAGAATGCTCACTGAGGCACCACTAGCCATTACTATGCACAATGAATGTGGACTCTCTGAAATTAACAATTAAAGAGTTTAGCTATGAGACATATGATAATCAGAACTGCAATTCATCAAGTCAAAGTGCTGGACTACATAAGAATTATACTAAAAAGCAACTTCAACAAATATGGAGATTCTGTGAGAATTTACAGATCCTGAAAATCCTTTGATATTATGGAATTATCACACTTCCTGCTAAATGATTCACACCCCTGACGTTTTTCACATTACAACCACAAACTGCAATGGATTTTACTGGGATTTATGCAACAGAGTGCAGGCAAAAATCATACAGCATCATGAAGACCAAGGAACACAGCAGACAGGTCAGGGAGAAAGTTGTGGAGATGTTTAAAGCAAGGTTAGGCTCTAAAACAACACCCCAAGCTTTGGACATCTCCCAGGGCTCTGTTCAATCTATCATCTGAAGATGGAGAGAGGATGAACCAACTGCACAATTACCAAGACATGGATGTCCAACTGAACTGCGAGGCTGTGCAAAGAAGAGGATTATTCAGTGAAGCAGCCAGAAGGACCATGGTAACTCTGGAGGAGCTCGGGAGATCCACAGCCCAGGTGAGAGAAACTATTGACAACTATAATGTTGCACTAACCAAATCTGGCCTTATTAGAGAACAGCACCAGTGCTAAAAGAAATCATGGGATCACGGGAAGTTCTGTCTGTAGTTTGTCACATGCCATGTAAGGACAAAGCAAACATGTGCAAGAAGGTCCTCAGGTCCTTAGATACGACTAAAACGGAAGATTTTGGCCTTCATTTTGAGGGATCTGTCTGAAGTAAAACTAACTCTGTATACTAGCCTGAAGATACCTTTCTCACTATAAAACATGGCAGCAATATGCCGTGGTGATGGTGACGATGTTCCTCATCAAGGACAGGGAAGTTTGTCAGAGTTGATGAGAAGATGGGTGGAGCTAAAGCCAGGACAACCCTGGAAGAAAACCTGTTAGAGGCTTTAGAAGATCTGAGACTGGGGTGGAGGTTCATGTTTCAGCAGGACAATCAATCAGCCTAAACAGACAGCCAGAGATACAATGAGGTGTTTTAGATCAAAACAGATTCATGTGTTAGAATGGCCTAGTGAAAGTCCAAACCTAAATCTGATTTATATTCTGGCAAGATTTGAAAACTGATGTTTACAGATGCTCTCCATCCAATCTGACTAAGCTGTTTCACAATGAAGAATTAGCAGAAATGTCAGTCTTTAGATGTTCAAAGCAATCTGTTGAAAAAATTGCAACCACACTTTGTCATAAACTGAGTCTGAGAATATGTGCATAAGGAGAAGCCAGCAACACCAGGTGATCGTGTGTTCTTGGGTTCTCCGCTCATTGTAAGAATAGATTTCTAGATGATTCTGAGGTCAGCACAGTTTCTAAACGTAGCCAACTTTTTTCCTTGACATTTAAACATTTAAATGAAGCTGGTTTTTGAAGACTGTATACGTTTTGCCTGGTTTTCATTTATTGACAGAAAGTTCAATGTTCTGCATAAACAAGCAAAAATGGTTTTGACATATGGAAGGAATTAAGAAGCTGTTTCATGTGGTGAGTATTCAAAATGCATGGGTGATTATCACCTGGTAGAACAGTTTTGGGACATGTTAAAACAAGCATACAATGATTCTGCAGAAGAGCAGAGCTATGACCTATCTGAAGCCGCAGGTAATAACTGGTGTCCAGTATTCCAGAGGTTTCAGTACACACCCACAAGTATTTGGGAATCCAGTTAGACTGTAATACCCACTTGGGGTTGGCGACATAAACAAGGCATGAAAAGCAAACTGAAGTGAAACACAGTCTATCATGAAATGTTTGAGAAGTGGCCCTGGAGATCTATGTGAATCCTCTCTGTTTCCTAAAGATTTCTGCTCATGTTTCCTACAGCAGAAATTGATATTATCATACAACTGCCTGTTTTTCTGCTCGCCACAGAGCAATTTCCCTTAAATAACTAAGAATAGCTGGAAAGTTACTGGTTAAAAAAAGTACATGTGCTTCCCATAAAAATATATAGAGTCAATACAACAAAAAGAGCTTTTTGGATTATGTTATATGTTTGGTTTGATCCTCTTTGGGGAAGACCCGCTTCAATCCTTTTTATTTTGCCATATTTAACATATGCAAAACATTTTCAGTTGACACAGGAGTACAATATATGAAATGCAGACAATTCAACCTAATCCTGAATATTCAGTTTTTTAACAGGCGAAACTAAGTATGTTTTTTAAAAGCATGTAATGAAACCCTGCTTACTTTGCAGTGTGTGTGTCACAGTGTGGTCAATGACGTCAGAGACCAGGATGGACAGTAAAGAGTGAAGATTGAAAGTATTTTTCTAGGTTCAGTGTGATTAAATAGTATTGCCAAGCAGAGGAGCAACGTTTTGTTTCTAATCTGAATCACTATCATCTTGTCTGTCAGACTGTTCTCCTGAGGAAAACAAATCAGATGAAGATCAGAGATGGCTCCGTCTTTCTTATTTGAGCCAGATTTCTAATCAAAATGCCCAAGCCAAAATCTTCAAAATCCATCTAGTAAGAAACTATTTCTTTTCCCATTTGAATTTTTCCCTGAATTGTTTTCTATGCATGTTCACAAACAGCTTTTCAGCTTGTATTACCTTAACAGGATTTTGCAATGTGCAAGTCAGATGGCAGTGCATGCACTTTTTGAACATATACAATTCCAAAAGTGCATGTATTTTTTGAACGTAAACAATTCTAAAAGTGCATGCACTTTTTGAATGAATACAATTTTAAAAGTGCATGCACATTTTGAACGTATACAATTCTAAACGTGCATGCATTTTTTGAACGTAAACAATTCTAAAAGCGTATGCACTTTTTTAATGTATACAATTCTAACGTAGTATAGTATACTATAAATAAATGCCCTCTTTCTGACTGGAGTTTGACAGGCTATTTTTCTTAATTCCTCCCCCTGATGTTAGCTGGGATGATGGCGATGGTAGGCTGCACTGCAGGTGATGGCATGATAGGGTGTGAATTATTCCTTCATAATTGATGGCGTTGACTTGGGGTTTTTTCAACATTTGAAAGCAGACCCATAAAATACAGGCTTGCAATTACACTGAAGTTCTTTTCATAATTCACCTGTGTTTGGTTTTTGAGTTTTCTTCTTGTCAGTTTCTCTGCTAATACCTGTTTATGTTCGTTAGTTGCTGTTATTTTAGTTCATCCCATTGCTTACTTATTTTTTGTATTCATGTTCTGTTTCTGCTCATCTGTGTTCATTAGCCTTCCTCCTTCAGTTGCTCTGCATTCGCCCTACCACCAGCACCTTCACCCAGCAGTCCTGACATGCAAATCGTTCAATTAACTAGGAGATTAGGAGCAGGATTTAAGCCATTCTACCCGGGGGGGAAGGTTTTTTAAAAAGGAGGGTTTTGGTCAGGAATTTTTGGGGGGGTTTAAAGAGTGTCAGATAAGGGGGGGTAATCGGAGCTGAAAAGAAAAGTTTGATAATCAATGTTGTTAGTGGAGGCACTGCAGGCAAATGGGGGGGGGCCCAAAAAAATTTTTTTGCCCAAAGTTCCCCCTATACGCAAGCTTTTTTTCATTACCGGCCCAATTTTTTTTCACCCCCTTTTTTTAGAAAAAAAACAAGGGGAATTTTCCATTTTCATATAATGTACTAAATCGTACACATACCCTCAAAGCGTCCACAGTCTGAATGTTCATGTCGCATTTCGTCCGACTTTTACATCATTGTCCTGATTCCTCACAGATTTCTCTACAGAATTAGTCACTGCTCCACAAAAGGCCATCGTTAATAACTATGCTGTCTTTTGTCTTACCTTTCTTCATCTTGTTATGATTTGGTCATAATATCATCAGCTCTCATTGCTCAGCAACTTAATAAAAACACAGAAACGGCAATATCCATTATTACTTCCGTAAACAATGTGTGACGTCTACATTCTCCATCTCGTCGCTATGGGGTCGTGAACTGTTCAAACTGAGGTCTGATGGCGGTCGCATTTAATTAGTAGCTTGAACAGCCATGAAAAAAAAATTTAGCTTTGAAAACCTGCAGCCTGAATGTACCCTTAGGAGAGTTGATACAGAAAATACCCAAAAGTGAGAGAGTGGTGATCAGTCCAGATCTCATTGGACATGATGGAGCAGGAAACAGAGGTGATGAGGAAGTGATGGGCAGGTTTGGTATTCAGAACAGGCATGTAAAACGACAGATGGTGGTAGAAAAAAAGTCTTGATAATGGCTATAATGAATACTTCTTGGCTGTAAAAAATTAATACATTTTTTGAACTTCATTACTACTAGCCAAATGCTACTCTGGCATCAAAAGTGGGATTATGAGAAGAACCAAGCTCGAATGCTTACTTGACAAAATGACCCAACTACAGGCAGAGGCAGAGAATGAAATCGGCACAACAAGCTGCTATTGACCAGACGGTAGAAGTGATTCCTGGCCCACCGATAGCCTCAGGAAGCTGGCACGTGAACCGCTACTTCAGATGTTTTCCCTCGCACCTGGAGCCTGGCGCATGAAGCCTCCCACCTGCCAATGTAGCTGGTCTTGCTACTGCTGGTCACATCACCAGTCACACACAGACATCACGGTATGTCATGTTTAAGCTGTCTCATTATGATGGAGCAGAGTTAGCCGATGCTTTCCTAGTCCATGTCAGACTTGCAGCACAACTTAACAGGCTGGTTGGCTAAAGTGACAGCAGGACACGTGGCTCTTGCCCTTGACAGGAAAGCTCTTCAAGGGCTAATGGACTAAAACCCAAAAGAGTTATGGAACTGGCAGACACTGCTGGATGCCTTCCAGCAGCAATTTGGCCACCAAGTGTTTATTGATAATTCTAGAGACAGGCTAGCTAAGTGTTGCAGGAAGATTTGTGAGAGGCCCGGGTTATGCTGCTGACCAATGTATCTTAACCCGTCTCGGCCACTCAGAAATGCGGAGTCGTATCCAAGAGAACTAGCTGTCCAAGCCTTCATCCAGGGAAACCGGCCAGAATGTCTTCATGAACATGTGTACCTCTTGTTAACCAGGACAATTACAACAGCATAGCTGAGGTGGGTCGAGTTGAACATGTGCTCGGAAGGACATCGATACAATACAATAACAACAGAGTGAGACAGGCTAGCTATGAGAATGACAACAGTAGTAAGCACACCAAGTTGCCATCCCTTTATCATCACTGCTTAATTCACGTTTCTGCCCAGCCCCAGCTCCACGCAGTCTGCCACCCACACAGCAGTTAAACTAAAGGCGGGCGGCAATGAGGAGGAGTTGCCACCTGTCAAAGATTCGGCAACCTACTTAACATCCACTCAGAGACTGGGCGTCTGGGGAAAATGTGATGATTGTACGTTACCTGTAAACTCAACAGGACTGTTTGTAAGGCACTGGTCGACACAGGGTCCACCATTTCAATTGTGCATCCTGATACAATAGCCATTGTGAACTAAGAAAATTCTGTAGTTTGGAGCCCCACCACTGAGAACATCACAACTGCCCTGGCGAGCAAGCAAATGTGCTGAGGAGAGGTTCGCTGGACATTACAGTTGCAGGCCACAGCATGGAGCACTGTTTTGAGCTGGTCAACATCCAAGATGTTTGCATCATCTGTCTTGATCTGCTGGCTAAGTGGGGAGCCGAGGTGGATGTGACTGGATCCACACTTCACTTGGGTATGGAAGCGGTGAAGCAATACACATCAGTGGGAAGGATCTTAGTCAATGAACCAAGGCACCAGTGACCAGACAAGGCCGGCTGCCCCTCACTGAACTTGAAGCCACGCATCAAAAAGTGGAGGAGATTTTGCGGACCTGTGTCATTGAACCTTCAAATAGCCCATGGACCGCCCCTGCAGTCCTGGTAAAGAAGAAATATGGGTCATGGCGTTTCTGTGTGGACTACAGGTGACTTAATGATATAACGACAAAAGATTTCTACCCTCTGCCCAGAATGATGCATTGCACCTCATCACTTGGTCTGCCTGTTCTAGCTTGCTGGACCTCCACAGGGGCTATTGCCAGGTGGAGCTGACAGAGGGGGCATGACCTAGGACTGCTTGCACCATTGCCCAATGACTGTGGTGGTTTAAAGTGATTCTGTCAGGATCTGTGTGTTGTCTTGTTGTTGTTGCTCTGTGCTTGGCCTCTAGGTGGCTCTGGGTTCGTGAGTAGTGGTGGCAGGTGTTCCATATTCCCTTAATCATCCCTGGAGGGTATTTAAGATGGAGACCGCCAGCAGTTCAGCGCCAGAGTGTTGCCCTCAGTGGTATTGACTCAAGCCACAGTTTGCCTAAACTTGTCTTTGTCCCTTTTGGGTAATTTTGTATTTGCTCTTTGCAGACTGGATTCCTATGCCTGACCTTGTCTTTGAAGAATCCTCATCTACTTGGAGGTTTTTGTCACTGGAGAAGGATTTCCTAGCCATGTGGATTATACCTGGTTTACCTACACTTTGCTTCCTAAGTTGCTGGCTGGCAGCCATTACGACAGTGCCTTTCCTGGAACAACTACGGACCACCACAAGCGAGCCCTGTCCACCCTCCCACACAATAACATCATCAGCCGAACCTCAGAGTTACCTCAAGTGAGTCCAAGTACCTACCAGCTCCGTTCATCTCAGTGTGCAGTTCCATTGTTGTCTCACCCCCTCCTGGCGGATCAAACTCCACTCCCTAGTAAGACGGATTTTGTTATTTTGTTACATTCACCGTTTTGGACTTTATATATTCTTACGGTGTCTACTTACCTTGCAGTTGTCTTCCGGTTCCAACTCCACTCCCCTTTACCTGCTCACTGTAAACTAAAGCCTCTTGTAAACTTCATTGGTCTCCTGATTGCTTTCTGCATGTGGGTCAAAACAATCGGTAATACTGTGACTATGCTTTTCGAACTATGTAATGCTCCAGCCATTTGAATGGCTGATGGGTTCAGTGCTGGCAGGCATTCCACAAAATCGTTGTGTAGTATACCTGGATGATGCCCTAGTAAAGCTGCTGACTTCCAGGGGGTGCTCCGCAATCTGCGAGATATATTCCATGGTGTGTGGCAGGCAGGTTTGTTCAACCTGAAGAAACGCTATTTGTTCTTCCGAGAGATTACCTTCCTTGAGCATATTGTCAGCGGAAAAGCCATGGTCATAGATCCTGAAAAGGTGGCAGCTGTCAGTGAGTGGCCAATACCAGAAAACATCAATGAGCTGTGCAGTTTCCTCTGCTTAGCCTCTTACTACCACAGGTGCATCAAAGGCTTTGGCACTATTGCCAGCCCCCTTCACCAGCTCACCGAAAAAAGTTGTGCATTCCAGTGGACTGATGCGTGGGCAACGACATTCATGCAGCTCTGCATTGTTTTTTCGGAAGCACCACGGCGCATCTACCCGCAACCCAACCGGCCTTTCATTATTGGAAAGAGGTTCATCCAGCTAACCGATCACGCTTCACTCGCTTGGCTGCTGCACTTTAAAGAGCCTGAAGGACAGTTGGCCTGGTTAGGGTGCTGCAAAATTACAACTTTGAGGTGAGGAATTGTGCCGGCCACCTACACATAGACACAGATGCCCTTTCAAGGCAACCATGTGGGAACAGCTGTTGACACTGCCACTGGGTGGAGCAGAGATCGCTCCACAGCATGAGAACTGCTCATCTGCCAACGGATGACGACGGTGATGAGGAGATTGAGAGCCTCACCCCACAGCAGCTATGCCAGCACCAACTGCAAAACTCATGCATGCTTCTTGCATAAATGAAGTCAAGACAACAGCCGGTTTGGGCAGACGTGCTGGCCCTCGACAAAGAGACCAAGGCACTGCACTCTGAATGGTAAAGCCTTCAGCTTCAAGATGGCCTTCCGTACTGCCAGTGGTTTCCACTAAGTGGGCAGCATGAGGCATCATAAGTACTTGCACCATGCTGGCTCTGAGGGCAGATTCTACAGTTGGTGCATGGAACCTGTGGGGTGGGACACTTTGGCATCACCAAGAACCATTGGCTCCAGAGGTGGTTCTACTAGCAAGGATGCCAGCAGGACACCAAGATATTTGTCCACCGCTGGGACATCTGCACTGCACAGAAGGGTCCATCTTGTCATCCTGAGCTCTGTTATAGCAATACCAGGTCGGTGCCCCAATGGAGAGAGTGGGTGTCGATGTGTTATCTCCCAAACTGATGAGCCACTGGGTGTGACTACGCACCACCCTGGAGTGACTCTAAGAGGTCTAGAGGGTGAAGTTGAACATTGGTGTAAGGTGGTGGTGCCTCATTGGGGCTGATTAGCACCATATCAACCACTAGCAAGGAGGGAGAAGACCCTGGGAGAAGAGGGAGATAATATTCTCATTAACATTGATAATTGGCGAGCATTTTGGGGAAAACCTGGTCTGATCCGGAGAGACGGCATCCATCCCACTTTGGATGGAGCAGCTCTTCTTTCTAGGAATCTGGCCGAATGTATTAGTTCTCCAAAACTCTGACAACCCAGGGTTCAGACCAGGAAGCAGGGTCATAGTTTAACACTCCTCTCTGCAGCTTCTGTACTGCTACCCACCCATTACCCTATTAAGATAGTGTGTCGCCCACGGCCAAAATTGAAGGTAAAAAAAATTTCTAAAAAAAGGGGAAACAGGAAAATCTAATAAAAATAAACCAAAACTCAGACTAAAAATAAAAAAAAAACAATTAAATGTGGCTTACTGAACATAAAGCTCTCTCTTCAAAGACTTTGCTAGTTAGTGACCTGATTTGTGACAATCAGATTGATTTTTTTGCCTCACAGAAAAGGCTGCCGAAAAGGATTATGACTATAAATGAGTCAACTCCTACTAATTTTTTAAATTTTCAATTTCCCGAAATACTGGGCGAGGAGGAGGAGTAGCAACCATCTTTCAGTCCAATTTTTTGATTAGTCCCGACCAATCAATAGCTAAAACTCTTTTGAAATTTTAATCCTTATTTTTCCCCTCAAATTGCAAAGCACTAAAAACCACTTCTGTTTTTTGTTTTGTACCGTCCACCAGGCACTTACTCTCAATTTTTAGATCGTTTTCAGACCTTTTATCTGATTTAGTGTTAAATACAGATAAAGTTATTTATAGGGGGGGATTTTTTAAAATTCATGTTGACACTGAAAGTGATAGCTTAAAATAGCCTTTTAATGGTATCTTAGACTCAATTGGCTTTTCCAAAAAATTAACAAACCTACCCACGTTTGTCTTCATTCTCTGGACCTTGTGCTGACATATGGCATTGAGTGTAAAGACATAACAAATTTTTTCACAACCCTGTGCTGTCTGACCATTTTTTTTAATAACCTTGAGTATAATTTAACAGATACTCCCCACACCTGAAAGAACATTTCATTATAGTAGATCATTATCAGACAAGGCTGTAAACAACCTTTAAAGAATCTGTTCCACTTTTAATTTCCTCATTTCACAGAAAAAACAGAGTGGAGGGCAATAATTTGTTTTTCCCCCTCAAAATGATTTCCTTTTTCATGTGTTACTTCATCATTGCATGGTGCATTAGACAATGCAGCCCCTTGAAAAAAGAAGGAAATTTCATAGGAGGCAGGCTCCTGGTTTAATTTAGATCTGCATACTTTAAAGCACAATGTTAGAAAATTGGAGCGAAAATGGCGCCCCACACCTAGAGGATTCCACTTAATCTGGAAAAATAGCCTACTGTTGTATAAAAAAGACACTTCACCAAGCTAGAACAGCTTTTTTTCATCCTTAATAGAGAGAAAAAGAATAAGCCTAGGTTCTCTTTAATACAGTTGCAAAATTTAAAAAGCCATAGCTCTGTTGAGCCATCCATTCCCTTAGCTCTCAGCAGTCATGACTTTAGGGGATTCTTCCAAAATAAAATTGATTCTATTAAGAAGAAAATCTTTGACATACCCCCAAAGTAATTACTTATCCCTCAAAAAGTAAACAACATTGGAAGTAACTGAAGAACCTGATCTGGTTTGGTTTTTTATTCTGTGGAGCTTCCAGAGTTATCAGAAATATTAGTTTATCTAAACCCTTAACTTGTATGTTAGACCCAATCCCAACCAAATTTTTTAAGGAAGTGTTCCCTCTGATTACCAGCCCCATTTTAGATATGATTAAAATCTATCTTTAGTAAATGGATATGTACCACAGGCTTTAAGGTAGCTGAAATTAAACCTTTGCTTAAGAAACCCTTCGCTTGATCGAGATGACTTAATAAATTACAGGAAAAAAATTTTATCCAATCTTCCTTTCTTATTAAAATCTTGAAAAAATAGTTGCTAATCAATGTGTGAGTTACACAGCAATGACCTGTTTGAAGTGTTTCAGTCAGTTTCAGAGCTCATCATAGAACTGAAACAGCTCTGCTGAAAGTCACTAAAGATTTTTTGCCTCAGATAATGGACTTGTGTCTGTACTGGTTCTGTTAGATCTCAGTGCTGCATTTGATACAGTCGATCATAATATTCTCCTAGAAAGGGGGCTGGAATATGCTGTAGGGATCAGGGGAACAGCGCTAGGCTGGTTTAAAATCTTATTTTTCTGACAGATTCCAGTTTGTTCATGAAAATGATAAATCATTTTTAAAAAACGCCGGGTTAATTGTGGAGTACCACAGGGTTAGTACTTGGGCCAATTCTCTTTACTATATATATGCTTCCAATAGGAAAAAATTATCGGCAGCATAGAATACTTTTTCACTGTTATGCTGATGATACTCAGCTTTACTTACCAAAAAATTGATGAGCCCAACCAGTTAGATAGACTATAACATGTCTTGAAGAAAAAAAAATTGGGAGGATTTAAAATTTTCTGCCTTTAAATTCAGACAAGACAAAATTGGTCGTCTTTGGCCGGGATTTTAAAAAAAAAAAAGCTTAGTCAATCATTTACCCTGATGGCATTAAAAATTGACCCCCGATAATAAAGTAAAAAACCTTTGGTGTTTTTTTTTGACCAGGACATGTCTTTTAAAACCCCCAATTAAACAGGTTTTTCTAGGATTTCCTTCTTTCATCTCCGGAACATTGCCAAAATTAGAAATATCCTGTCCAGGATTGATGCTGAAAAACTAGTCCATGCTTTTTTACTTCAAGGGGGACTATTGTAATTTTTTACTATCAGGATGTCCACAAAAAGCAGTTAAAAGCCTTCAGCTGATTCAAAATGCTGCAGCAAGAGTTCTGATGAAAAAATTAAAAAAGAGAGATCATATTTCCCCTGCTTTAGCTTCCCTTCATTGGCTCCCTGTTAAATCCGAAAAGAATTTTAAAAAATTCTCCTCCTAACATATAAAGCCTTAATGATCTAGCTCCATCATACATCAGAGATCTGATTGTTTTCCATACGTTCCTAACAGAGTACTTCATTCTCAGACCAGGTTTACTGGTGGTTCCTAGAGTCTCTAGAAGTAGAATGGGGCAGATCCTTTAGTTATCAAGCTCCTCTCCTGTGAAACCAGCTCCCAGTTTTTGTCCGTGAGGCGGGCACCTGTCTACTTTTAAGGCTAGGCTTAAAACTTTCCTTTTTGATAAAGCTTATAGTTAGAGTGGCTTAGGTTATCCTGAGCTATCTTCCTTATTTTAGCTCCGTCGTCTTCTCCCCTTCTTGGATGGAGTAAGGGGGAGTCAGGTTTAGCCTAAACCGGCTCAGTTACGGTTGAGGTGCAAACACACCCTCCATTTCTGCTACCTGTATGACCCCCTCTCTTTTCCAATGGTTATGGTCAATCTGACAGAGAGAGGTATCCCAATCATTGTGGTTTTTAGTATAACAATGGCCATTCAGTGGGCTCTAGATTGACAAACTGTCTACTTTTAAGGCTAGGCTTAAAACTTTCCTTTTTGATAAAGCTTATAGTTAGAGTGTCTTAGGTTATCCTGAGCTATCTCTGTAGTTATGCTGCTATAGGCTTGGGCTGCTGGAGGACATAATGACCACTTTCACCCTCTTCGCTACTTTCTCACACTACTCTCCAATTTTGCATTATTTGCTGTTATTTCAGCTTTTAACTTTGTTCTCTCTCTTTTCTCTTCCTAGAAGCTACACCTGGCCTGACTCTGTGTCTACCTGTGACACCTTTCTGGAGAGGGGAGTCCTCCGGGCTTCTGCTGGCAACAACTTGGTGCTCTCTTTCAGACTCTAACCTTGAAAACTGGCTCAATGTTTATCTGGTCTTTCTTTCTAGGTGAAACGAATAAAGGAGCTACATCCATTAACATTTACTTTCCTTCTCATAGAAAGTACTCCAGGATCAGTGCTTCTTTTGTTCTCTTTGTGTCTCTGCTCTGTTCTCTCTAACCCCCAGTCGGTCGTGGCAGATGGCCGCTCACACTGAGCCTGGTTCTGCTGGAGGTTTCTTCTGTTAAAAGGGAGCTTTTTCCTCTCCACTGTCGCTACATGCATGCTCAGTATGAGGGATTGCTGCAAAGTCAGCGCCAGTGACTGTCCACTGTCTCTACATGGTCATCCGGGAGGAGTGAATGCTGCAAGTCACTGACTCGATGCAATCTGCTGGGTTTCCTTAGATAGAAAAACGTTTTATCCAATTTGAATGAATAACTAACTCTGACTGCACTGTTCAATGGTCAGGATTAATTGGAATGTATGTACCTGACTTTTGTGAAGTGCCTTGAGACGACATGTGTTGTGAATTGGCGCTATGTAAATAAACTGAATTGAATTGAATTGAATTATTCAGGTGCTCCCATCAAGGACAGGTGAGGCCACTGGCCTCGAGTGACAGTTCTCAAGAGTGACAGTCCTCCCCTTTCCTGGCCTCACAGGTGAGGCCAGGAAAGGGAGGTCCAACTAATAGTTGAACCTTAGAGCAAGGAGGTTCCCGCAATGTGGCTTTCATCCAGGCTGTGGAACAGTGAACCAGTGTACCAGTGGACCAGACTTTTACCCTCATGGAGGGGGGTTATGGAAGTATGCTTCTCTGGTCTACATGCAAGAGGTGTGTCTGCATTCTCGGTGCAGATCAAAGATTGCGAAGCAGGAGGAGTTGAGCTGTGGATATTTGATTTGAACATGTAGATACTGACAAATAATAGGTTTTAGTTTTAAATGCAGTTAAAGATGACCATGAAAATGTCTAGTTGAAAATGTGCGCCAAACACAGAGTACACGTTTGGCAGTTAACTGCATAATACAAATGAGCAGATATAGACATTTTCAAAAATTCTACCATTAAAACGAGCTTCTGAAGTAAATCATGCTTAAATAAGTCTCAACTAATTCACTACTAATGACAGTTAAGTTGATAGATCCTGAGTGGAAAAGGCCTGTTGTCATATGCCTAATTATAGAGGGTCACCACTGTGATATGATAGCCAGGAAGTATCTTTTCCTACCCCTCTTGAAAGATCCCCTCAACATGGCCTGGTTTCAAGAGAAGGACAAAGATACGGTTACAAGTTTCGAGAACATGCGTTTTAGAATTTGTTTTACAATGTTTAGATTTTATACTCTACCATTATTGTTTTTGTTTTAAGTATTAAGATCAGTTATTCTATAAGATGGCTTATTTGTTGAAAATATACCTTCTTCGTGCACTGTCATTAGTGTCAAAACCCAGACTTAGTTCGAGCCATGCTGTAGAGTGTGGATGATACAGTGATGTTCAATTTTTTTCTTATTATTTGTTTCATTTCCATTTTTGCATTTAATGCACCGAAAATTAAAATCAAACTTTATTTTATAACATTCTTTGTTTTTCACACTGACTGTAATTCCAATATCTTCAAAAGTTGCCCAGAGTGTTCATATGATACTATAGCAAGAATTACAAGTGATACTGGACCATGATTGCTGATGAACTGTGTGTGTAAGTCCATTTCCAGAAAACAATGCTCTCCCTCCCCCTCTGTCTTTTTATTAGGCAGCAATACACTTAAAGTCTCAGCCAGTCTGAGAAAGCGAGAGGAGACACTGTTCTGCTTTAATGTCACTGTAAAGAGATCAGAACTGCACACACACAGAAAAATAGACTGTGTGTTAGTGTGAAAAAATGAATAATATAAAGGACAGGACATAGAGGCCAAGAGTGACAGTCCTCCAGTCTCCAAGCATCTTTTATACAATTAGAACTTACAGTAAGCCTTTATCAAAAGACATACTGGAAATCTCCATTTCATTTTTCAGATACATATTTTTTCAATTACTGGCGAATGATTACTGAAATTGTTTTCACTTTTGCATCGTAACATATTTTTTATATTTCTGCTGCTTTTTACTTCTCTATGTGTTTGATGAGGCATGAAGTGCAGTTGAGTGGGAATAAAAATCACTTTGCATTTTATTTTTAATAAATCAACTAAATCATATATTGGTCAGGAACAGTGGCATCAGTGACCCACTCATTGTCAGTAATAATATAATTGAACAGTTTAAAGTTGTAGTTATTTAGCAGGAATAAAATATGTTGTGGATGGCTGATATTGACCCGGGATTGACTGGTAATCTGTCCATGAAGAACCCCGTCTCTTTTCCATTTGCTTCTTGAAATTGGCAACAAAGCCACCCTTCCATTCTTACAGACTTAAACTTGTAATGGTAAGTAATGTGATGTGGTTATTTCACAAGGCTGTATTGAACAGCAGAGGAAATAAAGACTAGACACATGATTTGGGAATTATACTGTTCAATTAATGCATGAAATATCAATGCATGAAATATCAATGAAGGTAATCTGAACAATCAAATATAAATAATTTTAATGCTTAACTTCATTCCCTCTGCTTTACAACATTTTTTTGATATTGACCAGTCTCATTCAGGCAGAATATACAGAGCCAGAATAAAAAAGAAAAAAAAAATAGTTTCAAAACACAAATATTCTGGCTAAAACGTAAAAAAACTGTTTTGAAATGTTGTTTTTTTTTTTTACAAAAAGTAATAAAGATGGAAATAAATGTACATAATACAATAACAATAACAGCATACAATAACAGTAAACTACAAAAGAGATAAAAACAGTTTTATTCGAGTAGATAGGGTGCCAGAAAAATATTGTTCAATAACAAAACAGAAACTCTCCATACTTAAAACTGCAACAGCTGTCATGTCGCAGACAGGTCCACGGTGTATACATATGATTCCAATTGTGAGGAACTCAAATGTTTTGAATCAGGAATTGTAGACTGTAACTGAGTGGATGATCAACAACAAACCGATTTTAAATGCAAAAAAAACTAAATGCCAAATAATAGGGTCAAAGTATCGGCTAAAAGAAAAGCCTAAATTAAAACTTGCTAATAAAGGTGCAGCAATAGAACAAGTAAAAGGAGCTAAATTATTAGGTGTTGTACTGGACAGTTTACCATGGAAAGAACATATTAATAAATTGGAAGGCAAATTGGGCAGAAGCTTGGCAGTGATTAAAAATGTGACAAAATCTCTTGTTTTGTCTCTGTTAGATTACTATTCATCTATGTGATCGGGGGCCTCGGGGGGCACCATACAGAAACTACAAACAGTTCAAAATAAGTAGCTCGGTTTGCACTCAGATGTGCTTTCAGAGGTAATGTCAGTGTGATGCATATTAGATTGTCCTGGCTAAAGGTTAGATTCAGGTTTATTTAAAAAATATTACTCATTTGGAATGTTTTAAGTTCTAAGCAGCTAAGGACAATATATACAAAATAATTTTTTGTAGTAATGTGTAAGAAAGAAAGAGAGTCTTTTTTTAAACTGCTTTATTTACAAATAAATATATTCATAAATAAGAGTTCAGGATTATTGAAAGTAAACAAAATACATTTATAATCACAGAGGTTTTTTAAAAACATCCAAGTCATCCAATTTGAAATAATATTTGTATTCCAACATCAGTCTCGCTCTCAACATGCTCTTGAAAAGCTGTCCACAAGCAATTTGTCCGTTATTAATCTTATCTTTTCTTACTTGTTCTGTTTATGGTGCATTTTAGTTCTATTACTTCTGTAAGATTTATCCTTTGGTTTCATTGTCTTTGTTTTTCTGTACAGTTTCAATCGTGTTTTGCTTCTATTCTCACACACTGCCACCATAACCAGATTCATTCGGTCCTCCTGCTTCCTGCCAATCAATCTCACTGTTTTCACCTGTGCCATGCTCTAAAACACTCTTCTGTTTGGTTTACTCCTCACTGGAGAGTACTGTTTGCCCATACTATGTCAGCCCATGTCCATGCCTGCTCCTGCACAGTTAAGAACGTTATTTTTGTGTTTTCATACTTAACAATAACAAATAACAATCTTCAGATACTACATCTTCAGCTTCAGTAGAAAATGGAAGAAAGGGGATATTCTGTGAAAGAATGTGGAAAAAAATTGCTACTCCTGCACTCAGTGAGGTTTTCTGACTCAGAGCAACCTTCTCTTCCCATTCTTTCTTCCTATCAACTTCATTATCAACACTGCTATGGGTTTCTTGAGCAAAATCTATGTATGTCAATGCATTTAGGTTTTAGAAGCTTATAATATAAAACCCTTTTATTCAAATCTTTTGCTCCATAAAGATTTAAAGATGAGGTTTCTGAGATTCTCATTACCATGTAATCCAAGCTCAAATTTTCTGTATCAGTTGCGAAGTCTGTACATTTCAGTATCCCCAAAGCCATCAGCAGTCCTTTGTCTTATTAACCACTTAGGTAAATCAACAATTACATTTCTATCAGAGAAATAAACATCTTGAGCAACATCCCTCTTTACTTTGGTTACTTTGAAAAAAAATTCCAACTCTCTATCACTGTCAGAATCAGATAAAGTATCTCTTCCACACATTTCCTTTCCTTGCATCTTTTTAGGTCATACTCTTTTTTTTTTTTAGATTCTTTGGATTTTCTTTTAGTATTAGGTATGTCATCATCGTTAATCATTTGCTCATCAACAGCATTTTCCTCCTGCAGTTCTTCTTGTGTAGTCACTTGGCTCACTTCCTTCAGCTGAAGTAGAGGCAACCTCAATGTTTCTCTGGTTATTTAGTTCCCACTCTGCAACATTTGACTTTCTTTGCTCCCCTTGCATTAACTGCCCCTTCCCCTGCAATATCCTCTGAAATTCCCTCCCGCACATCATCTGCTGATACCACTTTCCCCGAATTATCTGCTGATGTTCCTTCCCTTATATTTTTTAATAACCTAGCCCGAATTCAGCCTCCTTTTTAACCTTTTCTGGGCAATCACGGACTAAATGCTTTTTCGTTATGCATGTGAAACATTTCATCGTTTCTGTTGTTTCAGCTCCTCTTCATTTTTTAGAATCATATACACTTGTCTTCTAAATGAAACAACATGCTCCAGCTTCAATGGTTTGCAACCTAAGGGGAGTATTTTTAAATGTGAAAATTTGGCATGTGTGGTGGGCTGATCGGAGAAGAAATTGTTTATGCAGAGAATTAGTTTGTGGGCTTTCCCAATTTAATAAACAATACAGAGTTTTTCAAAATCAACAGATGGTGACCCTCGACATGATTTGAGAGTAATGCTGGGCTCACACTGAACGCGGTGCAGATGCGGTGCGTTTGTGCTGTAGAAAGCCACTCACACTGCGCTGCAGCCAGCCCGGCCCAGGTCCGGCTACGGAAACAGTGCTCCCGAGACCAGAAGTTTACTTAGGTTCACGTGCTTTCTGGAAGTTCTCACGAGAACTACCCCAAACATTTAGCAAGTCTCTCATAAACAAAGCCCGTATTTGACCGTATTTTGACCCCGTGTCTCCATTTATGAAGTAATTTTCACGTTTGGTAGAGCATGCAGGGAAAACCAGAGAGAAAAATCCCTGTCTGCTCCTTTCTGTTGCTTCTGTCCCTCTAAATAAGTAAAAACAGCTATGGATTTTGTTTTCTATGGCAAAACTCGTTATACGTGCACATAAATATCCTTTTTCATCCTCAAATAGCACCTGGTTCCCTTGTTTTTCTGTTTTTTGTCGTTTTGTTTACACTTTTGTTAGCGTATGTTGGTGGGTTGATTATATTATGAAATTCACCGGAACTCTCTCCTGTATAACTTCCTGTTTGGCTGATCAAATTCAGGAGCTTGATGCAGAAACCGCTGTGGCATCCGGCCAAACTTCCTTCTTACGGAAACAGTTCATTGAGCCGCACAGCCTTGGTAACCGCAACCGCACTGCACCGTGGCTGATGTGAATGTACACATTGTTTTTAATGATTTGGGTTTCTTCCGGCACCCGCACCGCAGCTGCACCGGAACTGTGCCACGTTCAGTGTGAGCCCGGCGTAAGGCCCGTTTACATAGCAGGCAAATGTGGCCAAAATCAGATTTTTTGTGGATCAAGTGACCAGGTCAGACTTTTTAGAACAAGTGCGAACTCTCAGATCTGGCCCTTATCTGACTTTTTCAAGTCACATTTGAGCCACATTCATATGTGGTCCTGACTCCGACTCGTATCTGATCTTTTGGAATGTGACTTTAGTGGGAACGACCAAGGCGGTTTAGATTTGACTTTGACGTCACTTTCCATTCGTTCAATTTTGCGCTGCCCAGCAGGAAACGGTAGCAGTTAGTAAAAAAGACGGGGTGCTAGAGTAGTACTGCACATATGGAGAGACATCGAGATGTTAGAGCTTGTTAATAAACAGAGATAAAACTTTATTCAAGCCTAATTAAAAGGCTTATACTGTTATAATTTGGGGTTGTTTGGTTTTTGGTTTGGGTTTCTTCTTTACATGTTTTTCACAGTTAAGGTTTTGAATCGTTTTTCTGTTTATTATTATTATTCTTAGATTTAGAATAATGCTTCTGTTTATTTTATTTTCCTAATCATGCTTTAGTTTTTGTTTTGTTCATGTCTTATCATGTTATGTTTTTTGTATCTGGTTATACTTTAATTTCATAGTGTATTAGTTTGTATTCTTGAATTCCTGTTTTGATTGTGATTTCCTTCTTTCATTTCCAGAACATTGCCAAAATTAGAAATATCCTATCCAGGAGTGACGCTGAAAAACTAGTCCATGCATTTGTTACTTCAAGGCTGGACTATTGTAATTCTTTACTATCAGGATGTCCACAAAATGCAGCTAAAAGCCTTCAGCTGATTCAAAATGCTGCAGCAAGAGTTCTGATGAAAATTAAAAAGAGAGATCATATTTCTCCTATTTTAGCTTCCCTTCATTGGCTCCCTGTTAAATCCAGAAGAGAATTTAAAATTCTCCTCCTCACATATAAAGCCCTTAATGATCTAGCTCCATCATACATCAGAGATCTGATTGTTCCATATGTTCCTAACAGAGGACTTCATTCTCAGACTGCAGGTTTACTGGTGGTTCCTAGAGTCTCTAGAAGTAGAATGGGAGGCAGATCCTTATTTATCAGGCTCCTCTCCTGTGGAACCAGCTCCCAGTTTTAGTCCGTGAGGCGGACACCCTGTCTACTTTTAAGGCTAGGCTTAAAACTTTACTTTTGGAAAAAGCTTATAGTTAGAGTGGCTTAGGTTATCAAGGAGGGAGCTTTCCTCCCTCCCTGTTGGATGGAGTAAGGGGGAATCAGGTTTAGCCTAAACTGGCTCAGTTATGGTTGAGGTGCAAACACACCCTCCATTTCTGCTACCTGTATGACTGCTTCTCTTTTCCAATGGTTATAATCAGTCTGACAGAGAGAGGTATCCCAATCGTTGTGGTTTTTAGTATAACATTGACCATCAGTGGGACCCTTTGTGGGGTGCCTTGAAACGACATTGTTGAAAATAAGCGCTGGTTAACTAAATAATCTGAATGGAAACTTTCTGTGTAGTTATGCTGCTATAGGCTTAGGCTGCTGGAGGACATAATGACCACTTTTACCCTCTTCGCTACATTCTCACACTACTTTACAATTTTGCATTATTTGCTGTTATTTCAGCTTTTAACTTTGTTCTCTCTCTTTTCTCTTCCTAGAAGCTACACCTGGCCTGACTCTGTGTCTACCTGTGACACCTTTCTGGAGAGGGACATCGTCCGAGCTTCTGCTGGCAACAACTTAATGCTCACCCTCTACCGATGATCCACATGGCCCTGTCTTTCAGTGTTTAACCCTTTCTCTCTCCTAGACATGGCGATTGACTGAGCTTTTACTGTGACTAACTCTATGTGCTCTCTTTCAGACTCTAACCTTGAAAACTGGCTCAATGTTTATCTGGTCTTTCTTTCTAGGTGAAACGAATAAAGGAGCTACATCCATTAACATTTACTTTTCCTTCTCATAGAAAGTACTCAAGGATCAGTGCTTCTTTGTTCTCTTTGTGTCTCTGGTCTGTTCTCTCTAACCCCCAGTCAGTCATGGCAGATGGCCGCTCACACTGAGCCTGGTTCTGCTGGAGGTTTCTTTCTGTTAAAAGGGAGTTTTTCCTCTCCACTGTCGCTACATGCATGCTCAGTATGAGGGATTGCTGCAAAGTCAACGCCAGTGACTGTCCACTGTCTCTACATGTTCATCCAGGAGGAGTGAATGCTGCAAGTCACTGACTCGATGCAATCTGCTGGGTTTCCTTAGATAGAAAAACGTTTTATCCAATTTGAATGAATAACTAACTCTGACTGCACTGTTCAATGGTCAGGATTAATTGGAATGTATGTACCTGACTGTTGTGAAGTGCCTTGAGACAACATGTGTAGTGAATTGGCGCTATGTAAATAAACTGAATTGAATTGAATTGTTTTGCTCCAGTCACGTTTCTTCTCTCCTGTCAATTAAGTTTATTCGGTTCACCTGCACCTAGTTAATCTGTCTTGTTTCAGCTGGTCTCACTCCATAAATACACACCTGTTCTGTCATTCATCGCAGAAACATTTTTCATGCTCATGTCTAGTTGCCAAATCATGCTCACGTCTTGTTTTGTGGATCATGCCAAGCCTGTCCTGCCTGTCCGTTTATTGTTTTGTTCCTGCCTCTTCTAAGGGTGAGTTTTTGTTTTTTATTAAATCGTTTTGCACTTACCGTCATGCTGCCTGCTAGTCTGCATTCCGGGGTCCTCTATCTCGCAAGCCCTAACATATACGAACCGTCTGGATGCGGTACATAGTTTGTAATGTAAAATTCGTATACAACCGTTCAAACAGATACCTTTAAAATGCTATCGAGGTTACCGAACATGTGATGATCTGCCCCTGCTGCAGTCCGATACTCTGGATTGCATCAAGTCTTCTGCCTGTGGAGATGAGAGGAGAGGCGCTGACATATATGATGAAAAGTTGCCCTCGATGACGCTCATATTGTTCTTATGTGCATGTGGGTCAGTTTGGAGCCACAACATTTCCAAAGTAATGTGAACGACCACACAAAAAAATCGGATTTCTGTAAAAATCGGATTTGAGCATTAAGACCTGCAGTGGGAACATAGCTTAAGACCCCCGACGTGACAGATGTTTGATCCTATGTTATATTAAAAAGAGATTTTTTTTTCTATTTGGGCTAAGTCACCAGGCCTTTAAAATCGAGGTACTGTAATTGTTAACCCTGTAACACCTAAGCCTTGAAGTGTCTGTCTGATGATTTTGTGTATTTTTACTGTAAAGAGGATAGAAAAGCAGCACATTAAATGTGCCTGAAGCAATGCCTTTAACTGTAAAAGAACAGAAAATTAGTTACCACTCTATAGATGAACACATTATGTGACCAAAACAATGTTTTTCGATAGTGGACGTACAGTGCGCATTTACACAATAATTATACAAATAAACTTCCGTATACAATAGTATTGACTCGATACACTGTTCTAAAAGATATACGCACAATAGAATCTCAAATTACACTGACAACAACCTGTGCATAATATTAGACACTGTTTCAACCATTTCCACACAAATGCACACATCTATACAAATACACTTAAAGTACCTGGGAAATCCCAAAGTTCCTTCACAGAATATCCCTTTCTTTTCTGCCGGAAATCCCTCCTCGGAAGCAGATTAGCACACTAAAAGCACACATTTCTAGAATAACTACACAAATACACTTGTGATGTACAAAATTACAGGGTTGGAACATTGTTCTAAAGAGGCTACAGGGAACAAACTCAATCTGAAAAACACACATCTAACATACTATGCTTGTCAGTTCCATAATCAGAATGGTGACCTGTCATCAGAAAACCCCTGTTAATCCTTTAATATGCTCTATTTAGCTGCTCTTTTGACCTCAAACCACTAAAAACTTCTGATTTTGAATTCATTAAGCAAAGTATAAAGTTTTTGGTCCATCACAGAAAACAAGAATGTGCAACTTGAATGCTGGCCCTTTACTCCGTGGACGGAAGAATTAAGGCTGACACTCTGTTTGGAAGACCAGAATGAGAAGAAAGCACTCCAAACCATATTTAGTGCAACATATTATGAAGAATTAGACAATATGAAGACAGGGATAAACAGGTGTTACCTTAGTCAATACAAAGACAACAAACATTTTGTTTGATTCATTCAGAAATTCAGCATTAACAGGTTATAATCTCTTTCTATTATTTTACGTGGAGCAAAAAATGCCTGTTTATATTTATAAAAGGGTAAATATTACATCCTTTAGCAGATTTTTGGATGGTAAATTAAAAGTGAAATGATTAAAAGATAAAGTTAATAAATATTAAAAGGTTGAAAGATAAGTATCAAATGTTCATGTGTTAATTTAGGCCTAAGAATGAACAGTACAGGTTTGGAATCGTAACCTACAGCAATGCAGGGTTAGAGGTGACCTAGATGTCATGGATTTGATGAGAAAAAAAGGTTATTTTAGTAGCTAGAGACTTAAGACTTAATTCTGAACCAGGAAAAAAGACTTGAGACTTGACTTGTACTTAGATTACATGTAAACATTTCTGCTGTCTACAAGTCAAGTACTGTCTGCTGAAATTTTGTGTGGAAGGACAGAAAAAAGATTGAGCTATTTGGCCACAGTAATAATATCTTCGGAGGTAAAGTTGAGGCTTTCAAAATTAAGGACACTTTACTAGCTTTCATTCATGGAGGTAGCCTCATTGTACCTACATTAGAGATTTAACTCTAATCTTGGTAATGTGTGAATTTTCTTCCTCTGAGCATGTCTAAAATTCCTCTGGGGTGATAGAAATCTGTGGGTCTGTGTTTGTGTGTGTAAGTGCCTTTGGAAATGGCTAGCTCAGACTGTAGCTGCTGGCTGCTGATGGATAACCTCTCATGTGTCAAAATGACCACATCAACTCACTGTGAGCCACACACACATAGATTCACAAACCTCTTTGGCTTTCCTGCACACACAAAGCCACAATGCATCTTGGGAACCATTAAGGTAACCGGAGACCCACCGCAGTGGGCAAAGGACACAAACACAGGGGGGAAGAGAGGGGGGAAAGAGATACAGATAGCTGATAGAGACAAATGAGGTTCATCTTCAAGAGACTTTTTTCCATGGTGTTCTACTTACTATTGAGGTGACATGGAAAACCACTTCAGCAGTACCACTGGGTAGCAAACTGAAGCCAGTGTCACAACTATGGGAGGTGTAGGACATAATTTCCATAAAGTTGGAATGTTACAAAATCAAATAATTTTCCTTCAAACTGCTTATTGTGGATTATCAGTATAGTGTTGGAACATGTTTTTCTCAGAAGAGCGTGATGTAAATGTGTGTACACATGGACACAGTTATCCATTCGTTTTTGTCTTTATAAAGACCTGTTACTGATAATGTATGCCCCTCCCATTACATAAAATGGATCATGAAAGCTGACAGATCATGGTAAGTTATCTGGTTATTTCTAGCTTTACTCTCTGGCCATCAAACAAGTCAGTGTAGCCACAACACCACAGATGTTGCTTTTGTTATACATGATGAACACTGTAAGATGATGTTAAAACAGAACCAAGATTTGAAAGGAACAGCAATATCATCTTTAAAAGTGTCTTCAATTACAAACATAGTAAAAAAATGTGTCAGTTTTCGTTTTAGACTGATTTTTTTTTACTGAAAAAGAAGGTATCACGTAATAGAGACCAGCTTTATTCGGAATTTAGTCTGATGTGTGTGGGATATGGTGGCCAGATGTCCTAAATTGTGCAGGACTGTGCTGCATTTTTCACTCTTGTCCCGGTGTCCCTCAAACACAAACATGTCCAGCATTTAACTGGGTCAAATTTTGATGAGTGAAAAAAACTATTCGACTGGAGCTTTTCTGAAATGTAAAGAAAGCAGAGCTGCAGTCATCATCACAGAGCTGTCAATCAAAATACCAGCAGCGTCCCACATCATGACCAGCCTGTGCGCCACGATGCTACTAAAATAAAACAGAACAAGAAAAGGATTCTCTTGTCTACCTTACATCAGTAGACTATACAGAATACAATGGAAAGTATGTCACAGAAAAGATAATGCAGCTACAACAAAGACTAGGAAACCATTTATAACTGAGTGAGGCCAGTGAAAGGTGATCTCTGAGGGATTTTTATTAAGTTTGCCAAAGTTATTTTTCAAATTCACACGGAGGAGAGCACAATGTGAAGTAACACTGTAAAAGTGAGTCGCAAAAGAAATGCACAGCTGAAAAAGCCGCCTGCTGATCTATGGAGTCATATTTTTTTAAACCCAAAGCTGTCTGCCAGATAGAGAAGATAACAGCAGCCGAGTTTACCAGGGTTAAACTTTAAAAGCTTGTAAAGTTTTTCCAAACGTGCACCAATTCATTGGTTTGCACTAACAGGCAAAGCAGAGGTCAATGAATGTAATGTGAGATCTTTGTTAAATTCAAATTTATGTTATCATAGTGCTGGTAATATGTCCCACAATGTCCCTCACAAGCATCCTTGTTGTCCCACATTCAGTCTTTTGATATCTGGTCACCCTAATGTGGGAGAGGCTATAAAGACTTCTCAGATGTTTGCCTTCTAAATCTGAAGAACAGTGGACTGTGATGAAACAGTTTTGTGTGGCTATTATTACTTATTTGGGAAATAAAGCTATTTAAAATAACATAGGGGACACTCTGGAGCCATGTTTCAACACACAATAAATTAATGTGAGATGCATACAGTGTGATACATGACGGTGTCATAAATGTTCTTTTTCCTGGTCGAATTGTCATGTCCCTGTGAGTGCACATGTATTGTTGCACACACAAGCATTTGCAGGACTTTTGAGCGAACGGGTTGTTGTACCTGGGATTCAAGCCCAAGTTTAACTCTTTCATCAAGGTGCCTTCAGTTCATCATTAATTTCACAGCAAGAGTCATGACACTCATGAGGTATCAGTTCTTCAACTCCAGCATTTTGAATTGTGATCCGGGACCATGTATCTCTGCCCACCATGACGGTGCAATCCAGAATGTAATTAAAGACACTGAAAGCAGACCGAAACAGCATTAATCTCAGATTGTTTCATAGCAGTTCAAAAACCACACAGTTTATTTTGCCACGGCAGATTATGTGAAAATGTGAAGGTAGAATAGATTTTAAATTAACTATCCCAATTCCAACTCCAGACTGTAGGATAAAGGAAAAGGGAGAACTCTGATTGGGATTGGAACCTGCTATCTTAAGACAGGTTTGAGTTTAAAAATATCATCAACCCTGGTGTTATTTTTTCCTGCCCTGCCAATTATAAAGGGATACAATGCCAATAGTCCAATGTATCAAACATACTGGTAACAAGTTAGACAGACAGTCTAGACTATTCTGAAGGGTGCAAACATCCAGCTGAATGCTTACTGAGCAATAGTCTCTAGGCACCCAGTAGCTGCAGGAGGAGAGGGCTGATCTTATAGCTTCCTTCTGCTTGTAGCGAGGACATAATATCTACAGAAAGCCTCCCTAGCACAGTTATAAAGACCATAGTAGAATTAAGCACTTGTGCCTAGGGTTACTACTGTGCTTTAGTAGTAATATTCCTGCTCTCACTACTAAAGGATCGTGGTAAGTTAACCCTAATGAGCAGGGGATCCAGGGGAATAACAAAACACTAAACAGAAATAACTAAACAATGAGACTAACTAAACATAAACTGGGAGGAACCCGATGCATAATGAAATATAAACTAACACATATAACACAGCAATCCAGGGAAGTAACAAAAACTAAACAACAGAATGAATCTAATAAACCTGACTGAACTGAAATACAGCAAGTAAAGAAAATGGCAGTGCAAAGAAGGTAAACAGAACTCAAGCCCCAAACCTGACACCAGCAGATCATGATAGAAGGAAGAGTATGTCCTTCTTTTCTCTTCATTTTAAAGTAAAAAAAAATAATAATATATATATATATCAATTCGTGGGCCACTTATATAACATCCATATAACTACAGCATGTCCTGACATATGTATGCTGACGACACATAAGTTTATACAGTTTCTCTATGTCACTGCAGGATCGTTGTCCGCTACACTTACTGAGTCAGTGTGTCCACAAAAACAGTGAGTGAATAGGTAAGAATTTCCTCCACCTCAATGCAGATGAGACATAAACATTTTTTTGTCCCAAAATGCTAGATAGGTCAGCACTTACCTAGACTAAATGGGACTAAAGATCACAAGGCATGCAATGAACCTGGGACACAGATCTACATTTTCACAACTATATAAAGTTTACTAAATCAGCTTACCATCATCTTAACAACATTGCTAAGATAAAGGGTTTCCTGACATAACAGGATGCCGAAAACTGCTGCATTTTCAGTAGGTTAAATTACTGCAACAGTGTCTTTACTGATCTCATTAAAAATCAAGTGGCTGCAGCTCAACCTGACCAACACCAGGAAAATGGATTATATTAAACCGGTTCTTAAATCAGTCCACTGGCATATTTTTTGACAAAAAATGTATTTTAAAAGTCTGCCATAGGTCTCTAAAGCTTGTAAATGCTCTTGGGTCAAAACTGAAAAACTGGAGCAGCAACAGCTTTCAAGAACTGTTCTCTGTTGTTAGAGAGAAAAGTCTAAAAAAAAAATTTTAAGGACCAACAACATAGAATACGTTTGACCCAAAAAGTTTTTCTTTTCTTTAAGGCAAACGTCTGAGACCCTTTTACAGAATACCATAAGTTGTTATTTTCTTCTTTGTTTTATTGAGAAAAGAATTTAAAAAATAAAACTGTCTAGCATTTTTAATTGAAAAAGGAATTTTACCCCTGATTACTTTCCACCTTTGGTCCGGTGAGCAAAAGGTTTTACACTATCACTAAGTCTTGCCTTGCTCACTTTTTTGTTCATAGAACAGAATCAGCTACTTGTCCACTTTGGTATGACCGCTTAAGTTTTCCCCCTTACAGGATTTTATTTTATTTTATACAAATTCAGCAGTATTACTCTGTAAAGATTCACACACTAGAAAAAGTTTGTGTGTGTGTGTAGCTTTGAGACACTGTTCAATATGTTTACTGGAACTAATTAAAAGCCAGTCGGTGGTGGTGTCATCGATGGATTTGTTTTTAATGATGCGAGCAATGGTGAATATGCAAAATGCAGCAAACGCAGCGATTTGATGGCATCAACTTGATTACCTTATTGATTTTTATCAAACCTGACAACACATTTGAATAAATATTCACATATTAGTATGTAAGAGAGAATATATTTGAAGTAGAGGTTTGAAAAATTCATCGGTGTATGCATGATCCATGTATTTATGAAAGAGACCTTTGTGACACTGACAATGAACATTTGTTTTTTTTTATCCCTCCATTTATTTTTGTCTAGCTTTCTTCATAAAACAGGACCTTTGTTGGGTGACTTGAGCTAGGTGAGACATAGCTAGGAACAGGGAAATGTCCCACTCAGCAAGATTTTTAATATGTTTTGGCTTGTTTGACATTTTGTATGGTTGTAAAAATCAGGGAGAAATAAGGTCTTAAACAATCGTTGAAACAGTTTCACACTTGCCATCAAATAATATGGGCCAGTGAGAATTTGTTAGGATGTGCTGGTAAACATAATGTGCCAGCACACTGTCAAATAAAGGCGGATATTTTAAGATTCCTGTGAAGCAAATGAATGGATCAATAAATCCAATTTAAAGCCTCAGAGCACAAAATTCAAAGGTAGTAATCAGAATTGTATGGAAATGTGCTAATATTATAATATTATTGAAAATATATCAATATTAAATAATTAATATATCTTTAAATGAAACATCTGAAATCATCCTGAAGCATCAATCTTTCTAATATTGCCCTTTGACTGTTGCACAACATAAGAAGTAACGTGTACTCTAGTTTAACAACATGCTCTGTGCTCAGGTCTGGTTGGATGGAGACTAAGCTCCCACAATTCCAGAAGAATGCAGTGCAGTTTTTAATAAAGACATGTAAATCTTCCATCTAATGAAATGGCATGTAAAATCCAGCTTTAAGATTCCACAACAACTTTAAGATTCAAACAACTAACTTGGAATATCATTTGTGCTGACAAGTGACAAGACGTCCTTCTTTCTTTCATTCTTTGAAGTTGTCTACCATCAAAACATTCTTGTCACAAAATTTGTTCAAAATATTATGAAATAAATAGAATGTTACCACACAAATCCACACATTCAGACAAACACACAAATACACATGGGACCAATTATCACATTTGCTGTGCTCCATTTTCCACCTCCTTATCCGTGCCTTGACAGAGAAAGTGATACAATAAATTCTGGGATAGTTTCCCCCTCATTAGCCTTTGATGGCATGAAGTTTCTGTTTCTGCATGTCCATTGTAAACAATGTGGTTGGGGTGTTGGGTTTCATGCATTGTTGTCTTATCTAAACAACAGTGTGCTTAAAATTAACTCATGCAAAACTCTGAATGTAAGAATATTGTATAACACAGACACCTCAATGGAAAAGCTCCACTAAACTCATTAAACAATTGCAGCACTGAAAAATCAAACTATCACAGTTTAAGTAACAAGGCAGTTATCAATTCCTATTGGCTTCTGCCACAGTAAAAATTTATATTGATACGTCATTTTGAATTTCATTGACAATTTCGTAACAGTTCCGGGGTCTTGAGGGTTACAGCTCTTGGGTCCAGAAGGTTTGTAGGGTTTTTTTTTCACATTGATTGTGGCCGGGTGGCAATTTATTCTCACCCTATGGCCCTTTACCTACTGAGGCTAAAAATGGTGATTTAGACATATTGTGTTATTATGGCTGTAAATGTTATGATTTGGGGGTGTTTGGGTTTTGGTTTTGGGTCTTTTCTCTTATTCTGATTATGTTTTCCAAGTTGTTGTGTTTTGGATCTTGTTTCTGTTTATTGTTTTAGAGGTGGTGCTGTAGTTTAGGTTTGCTTACTTGTGGTTGTTTTCAGTTCATAGTACTTTCTCCTTTATGTTCTGTTACAGTTATGTATCTTAGGTTTGATTAGATCCTTGAATTTCTGTTTTGTTCCAGCCATGTGTATATATACTCTGCTGTATCTACACTTATATACAGCGGTGTATATACAGGGGTTGGACAATGAAACTGAAACACCTGTCATAGTAGTGTGGGAGGTTTCATGGCTAAATTGGACCAGCCTGGTAGCCAGTCTTCATTGATTGCACATTGCACCAGTAAGAGCAGAGTGTGAAGGTTCAATTAGCAGGGTAAGAGCACAGTTTTGCTCAAAATATTGAAATGCACACAACATTATGGGTGACATACCAGAGTTCAAAAGAGGACAAATTGTTGGTTCACGTCTTGCTGGGGCATCTGTGACCAAGACAGCAAGTCTTTGTGATGTATCAAGAGCCACGATATCCAGGGTAATGTCAGCATACCACCAAGAAGGACGAACCACATCCAACAGGATTAACTGTGGACGCAAGAGGAAGCTGTCTGAAAGGGATGTTCGGGTGCTAACCCGGATTGTATCCAAAAAACATAAAACCATGGCTGCCCAAATCACGGCAGAATTAAATGTGCACCTCAACTCTCCTGTTTCCACCAGAACTGTCCGTCGGGAGCTCCACAGGGTCAATATACACGGCCGGACTGCTATAGCCAAATCTTTGGTCACTCATGCCAATGCCAAACGTCGGTTTCAATGGTGCAAGGAGCGCAAATCTTGGGCTGTGGACAATGTGAAACTCTGATGAGTCCACCTTTACTGTTTTCCCCACATCCGGGAGAGTTACGGTGTGGAGAAGCCCCAAAGAAGCGTGCCACCCAGACTGTTGCATGCCCAGAGTGAAGCATGGGGGTGGATCAGTGATGGTTTGGGCTGCCATATCATGGCATTCCCTTGGCCCAATACTTGTGCTAGATGGGCGCGTCACTGCCAAGGACTACTGAACCATTCTTGAGGACCATGTGCATCCAGTGGTTCAAACATTGTATCCTGAAGGCGGTGCTGTGTATCAAGGTGACAATGGACCAATACACACAGTAAGACTGGTGAAAGATTGGTTTGATGAACATGAAAGTGAAGTTGAACGTCTCCCATGGCCTGCACAGTCACCAGATCTGAATATTATTGAGCCACTTTGGGGTGTTTTGGAGGAGCGAGTCAGGAAACGTTTTCCTCCACCAGTATCACGTAGTGACCTGGCCACTATCCTGCAAGAAGAATGGCTTAAAATCCCTCTGACCACTGTGCAGGACTTGTATATGTCATTCCCAAGACGAATTGATGCTGTATTGGCCGCAAAAGGAGGCCCTACACCATACTAATAGATTATTGTGGTCTAAAACCAGGTGTTTCAGTTTCATTGTCCAACCTCTGTAAGTGCTCCTTATATACACTGCTGTTCTGTTTACTCGTCGCGGAAACATTATCACTGTTCACAGTTCGTCTGTTTATGCCAAGCCTGTTCTGCCAAACTGGTCTTGCTTGCCTGTCCATGCATGTTTCTGCCACCACCTGCTGAAGTGAGTTTTATTTATTAAATCTGATTACTCACCCGGCCACACTGCTTCCTGCCTGTCTGCATCCTGGGGTCCACCACCACACCACGTTCCTGACAGTAAAATGGCCAGGAAATTCTCCAAATCTCAGAGCTTTGGTCCCTTTTTTCAGGAATACTTGAACTTGAATTTCCAACATCTGGTTAATGATTATTGAACATAACATGGAATTGTAAACAGCTTAAAAGAAGAATATAAAAAAAATAAATTTGTTTTTCCATGGCTTTTATTAGAATACATTTTATTATTGCGCATGAAGTTTTGATTTGACATTTGAAATGTGAATCTGACATGGTTAGAATAATCTCCAGTAATTTTTTGAGTCTAGAACTCTGTGTGTGCAAAAACGGTGCAAAAGATAACTACATACATACTAAGAAAGCATGCATCCTCAACATTCTCAAGTCAAATATAGAAACTATAACAACATAGCAACAATACTATATTTATAAGAACAGAACTTTATAATATCACAATGATATATTACAATATCTACACATTAGTTAAATGCTAATGCTAAGCAGTTCCTGTCTGGTTGCAGACACAGTGGTGCATTGCAAAGTTTGCACATCCAGCTGTTGCATCTTTTGTGAAGTTTGCAAATTTGCTGCCCCTTTGTCAACCGCTGACCAGCTGGATTCCCACTGCTTGTGGGGTTAGGGTAGTGGTGGTTCGCTGGTGTGAAAGGAAGACAGCATTTCACTGGTGTTGGAGTCATCCATTTTGGTCGCACAGTTGAACATGCGCTGCTCAACGGACATCGCAGCTCTGACGTCACCTGGAATTATAAAACCCACGGAAAACAAACTTTCGTTGCCATTTCCAGCTTGTCTCTCGGGACGACGCAAAGGAGGCGCATATCTAGAGAGACAAAAGCTCGCAGGCAAACTTTTTCACCACAACGTCAATCCCGGAAGAGCTTGAAAGCTGGAAATCTGTCTGATACAAGAAGGTCAGAAGATTCATATACCGATTAAAGACCACGCCGACACCCAGCGCAGGTGAAAAACCCACAGAGGTTTTATTTCCAAGGAGATGAGCTTCCTCCTTATTAATTTAGTCGACTAAACGGTTCTTCATATTTTCCCCTCTTGGACGGAGGAGAAGTTTACAGTTTTTCTTTTGAGTTGATCACGGATGCGTGATCCCCCCGTCTTAGTTTTTCTTCAGACCTGACCCATCCTCAACCTGTGTAGAGAAGAAATCAACGTCAAAGTAATTTCGTTCTTTTTATATTAAATCGGATAGGTGCATTTAGAAGTCTGGGCAGGATGAGGCATAGTTAAGGTGATTTAGAATCAACAGTAGTTAATCCAAGGTATCAACTTGTTGCATGCAATACTGATTGAAGTGTTTTATTTTGAGCTGTTTTGAGTTGCTGTGCAAGCGCTGCTGAATCGTGCATGTTCCTGTTTTGTCCGGCTGATCCCAAATCAGCCAGGAGTTAGAATTTGGACTTTTAAAGTTTTCCATTCAAAGCAACTGCGGTCTGGGCCTCGCCTGACCATTCCTTTGTTCTAGTTTTATTACTGGGGTTTTTCCACTGAGTTCCCGCCTCAGAGTCTTATGACTCTTTGTTCGAGATTTGGGGCGATCAGCTGCTAGTAGCTAAAGGGGCGTGGCCCCACCGTTTTATCAGCTGATCGCTGCAATTGAGACATCAGCACACCAGGAGGACTTCTCTTTCCATTTAACCCAAATTACACATTTTGTCCATAAAACTGCTGGTTTGATCTTCATAGACACTAAATGCGCATTTATTTTTCTTTTATTATTATTGTGAGGTAGTCATTTTTATTCCCTTTGTGTAGAATAGTGCTTGTTAGTTGAATAACAGAATAATGGTATATCAGAATTATATGGCTTCAATAAATCGTCATTTATATAATTAAGAGAAGCGTTTGTGGTTATTTTGTGCAAGAGTGATTTATCTGTCAAAAGAAGGTCGAAGTTCCGCCACCTTCGATGCAGCGGTTAAATAAACAGTGACATTTTGTGGTTCTGGTTAATAATTTATCAATTATTAATGATGAATAGGTAATTGTAATTATTAAGAGCTTTGAGCCCATAATCACAACACCAGATGACATCTCTGAGTTCTATTTGTAAGTAATGATTTTGGTTAAGAAATTATTTTCCTGAATTAAGATTTTTAATTCTAATTTTTGATAAATATTAATTAATCAATAATCATAATCAATACACTGTTTTTTCCAAGAAGGTGTGCAGTCAGCTTCCGGGCATGTGTGCCCGCTGCTGATTGACACACACCTCCTTGTGGATTATGAAGCTATTGGTCACCCAGAAGATGTCCAGAAGATGCTAGAACACTGTTATGGTCCACCTCTTAGTTTTCCGGTGGACTTGGTTTCAACAAAAGAGCAGGGGGATGTAAAAGATGTCCATGTATGTGATGTAGCCAGTCCCCAGATGGTCCTTCTTCACCTGCCCCACAACTACATTAAAGGAAAGTCCATTTCCTGTGACATGTATGGTGCCCTTATAGAGGATGTACTCCATCAAGTATCCATTCCCACTGTCCAACACAAATGGCTTCAACCTCCATTTCATTGGCTTTATTATAATTCTGGGCTGTTTGTCTGCACTGCTCCTGTCTGCCGTCTGATCATCTCTGTGCTGAAGCTATTCTGATCATTGCGTTATCTGCCCCTTCTCGGGCAGCTCCTAATCACGCCTCATCCGCTCCACCTGTTCACCCGGCTTTATATACTGCTCTCTAGCTGACAACCACCGCCAGATTATCGAACGCCTTGTGTTAGTAAATTTCCATTGTTCTTTCCTTGTCTGCCTGCCTGATCTTGATCTTGTTTTTGTCTCCTGGATTTCTTTGCTTTGTCTTGCCTACTTCGGATATCTCCCTGGCTTCTGATCTCTGGACACGACCTTATTTCTGCCTCCCGCCTAACCCCTGGATACGACTGCCTGAATCTGCCTTCCCGGTTCTGACCAGGTTTCTGCACCCTGTCAAGTCACTGGGTTTTAAAACTTGAAGATTCCTTCCTGTGTGACATTTCTGTCATCACACTCCATCTTATCATAACATCAGACAGATGGTTCCTGTCCACAGCGTTTCTAACTTGCTGTGACATTAACCAGAAAATCATGCTGAGGAGGAGCTGAAGATCAACAGTCTCGTCCTCCCATTGATTCTGAGGTTGGTGGCTTTATTTCTGAGTTGCACCTCATACTCAGTTCTCTGCTCAGTCACTAATCCATCTGTCTGCCTTCAGAGGTTCCTGAACCCGCTGCTGGTGGTTTCCTGCCGAACGCCCTTAACCGCTCTGAATAAATCTTATTATTACAGACTTAGTCTCCACATTTTTTGTTTTGTTATGCCAAGTGTGGCCTTGCTGGCAACCGTCCTTTCATCCACTGCCAGGTGTTGATTGGGTAGGAAAGAGGGCCGGCAGTGGATGCCGACCATGTCCAGGAGGGACCTGACCTTATGGATGGGGTCATAATTTCTGTACCTTTCTTTGCATAATTCTCTGCATCTGCCTTAGGGTCACTCATGTTGAGGTTAGTCAGAATGAGCTGGAAACAGTCACAAGACATGACAGTGACAGGGTAAGGATGGTGAAGAATTGTTCTTTGGTGCCAGTAGTCACTCAACCATGGCAGGTGGGCCAAAGACATGTGGACCAGCACATCAATGAACTTCTTCAGCTCATCAGTTGAAACAGGTGTCCAAACAAATGTTTTCCCTTTGTCCTGGTTTGCCACGGCTTTTTTGTTAGTGCATTCAACCATATGTTGAAGAACCTCTGCATCAAGAAACTTTCAGAAGATCTTACCTGGGCTGGGTTAACCAGGTTCAAAGGGAGTTGGACACCAGAGGATTATTTGGGGAAATATCTTAGGGGAGAAGGAGCCGCCTCATCAGGGTAACTTCAGTGTTTTCTAAAACTGATGTGGTGGTGAGTGGTGAGCAGAGCATCTAGGGCCTCTGCACCTGCCGCTCCATCATGGTGTGATGTAGTCATCAAAGCTGGGACCACTGCAGGGTGGATGCTCATCAACAGAGAGAACACTTATAGTGATAAAATGGGAAAAATTGTCAAGTCTCACACTCAATTGCAGTAACTTGAATTTCCCCTATCTCACAAATCTAACAAGTTTTTTTCAGTTACAAGAGTTTTCAATTTTCCACAGAAAAGTCCATATAGTACCAAAAAGGGTTATTTTACAGAAGGTACACTGCCAATGCCTGTCACTGGAGGACTCTCCATCAGAGGGGTAAGCACTGAAAGTAAAATGGATAACAACCTCTGAGAAAATCTCTGAGAAAGGCGTTCTAAAACTTTTGACCGGTAGTGTATACATGCCTATACTGCTCCTTCATCCTTATTTGTATTTTTTCTTAAGTTTATATATTTGTACATTGTAACAAAATGCTGTAAAAAACTGAAAATGGAACAGTATTATACTGTTTTTTTTTTACATCAAAACAGCACCGTACCGAGTAATAGGATGCATTCTGGGCAATATTTACTCTTTCTCTTGAAATACTGTTATATACTGTAAATAGTATTGCATTCTGGGAATGATGTGTGATTTCACAGTCAGAATGCTCTGCTGTTACAGAATTTTACCGCATTTCTCGGGCAGACATTGTGACATGTGGAAACAAAAATGTTTTACTTTTCAATGATAAACAACGTAATTGTTCCCATTTATACTAATAAAACAGTAATTTTCAATTTTTTTTCAGTTGTTTGTGCTTTACAGCCATCTGCTACAGTTGCTGATATTGAGAAGACCCTCATTCTGCCATCGAAATCTCATCTAGTACTGCTTGATTAAGTAAATTGACTTAATTCAAACACTAATCTTTTATTTCTATCCAAATGAAACGCTAATCTCCTACTGCTGTGTTGTTTTGTTTTTAGATTTTTTTATTAGCATAAACCTAGAGAGAGGGAACAAATCTACCTTGGGTAAGATCATCTCCAAGAAGAAAGGGAAAGTCATACAGAAGACAGCAGTCACAGTCAACTCCCATCTTCAAACTCTCCTGAAGAACATTTTTGACTCCTAGAGGAATTTCATATAGGTCAGTGAGAACTCATTTACATGGCCCTTTTTTTGTTGGTGTCACATTTTGATCAGAAAATGTACCTACTTCTGAAAAGCCTTTCATAAAGACTATATATGTAATCTAGACGGCAACTCATGTGACTTGTTTGTCTTTGTAGGATGTGATCACCTTTGTATTTTAAATTGTGTAGGCAAATTTATGGTCAGCAGAACTTTGACATACTATTATCTATGTTATGGAAGATTCAGAGCCTTTATTTTATGCTTTATGCTGACTCATTTAGATGAATGTCAAAAAGCCTGCTTTGAAGGGATTTGAGATGAGTGAAGGCATTGTTATTTGTCTGATGTATGCACTCTTATTTTACATTAAAGACGACTCAAATCAGTGATTTGTTTTGGTCTACCTTTAATAGCAAAGGTACGAATATATTATTTCCATTTTATTTGACAAATTTTGCATTTGCTGCAATAAGTTATGAAAAGAAAGCGTGATTTTCTATTGAAAATGCAACAGTTACATTTTTTTTCATCTTTTATTCAAATTTAGTTTCATTGAGTGATAATGGTTTTCTCGTCTGTACACCTTTTAGTTTTAAAATACAGTTGACAAATATAGACATATTTTGAAGGAACAAAATGGACATTTCTTTTTAGCAAGGCTTTTCTTTTTCTTTTTTTATAAAGGTTAATGTAATTTGTTTGTATCGACAAATGTTTTTGGTGGTGCTTCCTTTGCTGAATAAATGATCACATTTTGATCTTACATTTTCAAGTGTATTCTTTTAGACTCTGTTGCTGCATGGAAGTCATAGCTCATATCTAAATGGCATTCTTGATGTGAATAAGAATTTAAACTATATGGGGAAAAACATACTGTATTAGGGACTGTGAAATATGTAATTTTAGAATATTCTAGTACGACAGTAAAAATCTGTAAATACCTGTTAGGATGCTGTTGATAAACATTAAATCACTGGCAACCCAGTTCCCAGTAGTGCAACTGCAAAAAAATACAGTAATACACTGTAATCACCACATTCTTTTTAAATAGTAACTTGCTGTAAAACTGATAACAGTAAGAGTACCGTAAAATAACCGTAAAATACTGGCAACCTTGCTACCATTATTTTACTGTAAATATACATGACAATCTGTTACAGTTTGCTCTTGAACACAAACTTGGCCAATAAAGATGATTCTGAAATTGATTCTGAACGTCTAAGCTTTCTTCACTATTTTCACACATTTTTAAAACTGCCAACAAATTAATAAAACGATAATAAGACTGGTCCATAACAGAAATTAATATCAGGCACATTTTTATTTTGTATAGAAATTCAATGTTAAGTAACTGCAACTGTATAAACCTGCTTTTAGAATAATATCTAATACCAGATCATTAAACGTAAATCAGAAATCCAAGTGAACTTTGTGATCAAGTTAATTTTATAAAACATTATGATGGTGCTATCTGCCAGCAGTCTGTCAGTCTGATATAGACCAACTGTGTTTTGGATCAGGGTCACAACACCGGAGACCGGATGCACATGCATGATGATCAAAGGAAAGAAGTTAGTTTGAATAAAGGGAAACTTATTTTGATGTTAAGATAAAATTAACATTTTAATAGCATACTGTTCAGTAACATCTTGGTGTTTCTGTTCTGCAACTTGATTCGATGACATGTCCTCTGTCGCTACATGCTCATCCAGGAGCAGTGAATGCTGTAAGTCAGTGACTTAACAAGAGCCACAGAAGATTACATTTCCTAAAACTAAATAAGGATGACAATGCTCAGAGGATCAGACTATATGGTTCTGGTGGTAAATAAACAAGTCAGGTCAGTAATCAGTCCACAAAACCAGCCTGTGTCCAGAATTGGCTCCACAAATTTAAACATGATTGACTGGGACAGAGGTTTGGTCAGTCTGTTCCTCTCACATACTTGAAAACTTTATTCCTCACACACCGACAGAATTTTGTGCTGACTGTCAGTGTGTGTGTACACACCCAAATATTCACTGGCCTGACAACTTTGCTTTTATACCTAAACACAACCCTGACAAGTAATGAAACACATGGGGCATGAAAAAATATGCCACAAAGGTGGCAAACAACCATCATGATATTAAAAAGCTCATAATTAATCATACTAAACATACCAAACATCAGTCGGACATTTAACGTTGGAAACATGGGAAATATCATAGTCTGTATGGGGCAGTCCTAAATGTTGGAAATGAACTTTGACTTAAAAAAAAGGAAGTAAGATAAGTTTGTTCATACTGTAAAACAGTGGTTTAATGCAATTTTCTGTGATTAATAAAAAACAGCACAAACTGAGGAGAGCAGATGAAAGAAAGGAACTGCTTAGTTAGGATACAAACCCCATCATATGCAACACAGATATCAATTTTGAACTTATTCATTTTAGTGAAAGGAGGCAAAAATCAGGTTTACGTGAGCTTATACCAGGGAAGTGACCCTGCTTATACACAGTATTCAAATAGAAGGTTTTTCATCTGATCTTTTTTTGGTCTGTTTGTGCAGAAACTTAAAGGTCACGTCAACTGTATTTTAGCAGCTGGTAGGAACAGACACAGTGGCTACTCATCCCCTAGTCCCTGCACAGTGACATGTGTGAGCAGGGTTCAGACATGTTAGGGTCTGATGTCGTGGGAGCGCTCTCGGTCTACTAACACATGAAAGAAGAAAAGGGGAGAGAAATACTTGAAGAACTAGGATAGAAAAGGGATGGGAAATAACTCGAAAATAAAGAGATGATGAAAATTGGGTCATGTTACAGCTATTTGTCAGACAGATTTAAATCATTCTTCTATTTCTCCTTGTTGAAATTCTGCATCTTTTTGATTACTCATCTGTATATTATTTGTTGTTGATAATGTTGTCCAGTACTATAAGTTTTTTTCCAACTGGATTCTTTAACAAAATGTTGCACAATTTTTTCTGTGCTTATTTAAGGACAATCAGGTAAAGCAAACTCCCTCTAAATTTAACAGTTTTACCTTTTTTAAAATATCTTTATTTCATCTTTGACAAATAAATTATGATAAAAATATTAATAGGTGATGTGAGAAACCCTTTCATATTAAAAGCCTGTGGTACTTTACAAGTAACCCTGGTGCATGAAGATTAATCATTAACATGAACAAACTAGAGTATGTCGGACAAACACCATTAAAACCAGCTCAGTGTGGTTTCCTTGATCCCTATTGCATGTTTGAGTCTTTCTAAGAGAATATTGTGATCAATTGTATCAAATGCAGCACTGAGATCTAACTGGACAAGTACAGACACAAGTCCAGTATAGTAAGCCATGAGAATATCATTAGTCACTTGCACCAGTGCTTTTTCAATGCCATAGTGAGCTCTGAAACTCTTCAACAGAACTATTTTACCAAGGCATATGGCCCAGGGTATATTTGCTGTACCTCAATAAAATTCCATGATCACATACCTACAAGCACACTGGGGTAGACTGGTTGGATAGTTTCTTTAAGAATATAGTAAGTAATATGTACATCCAGCAGAGCAAGACAGCTACCCAGTTCAAGTTGAGCACAGGTCAGATCAATATGAGCAAGACTGAAGTTAAAACCTGACTGCTGACTCAGATTTAAAATTTTAAAATATACAACAAACCCTGTCATGTTTAATCTGGAAACTGAGTTCCTGGTTCACACTGCTCTGCTGTTTGAAGTCCACGGAATTAAAAACAAAGCATGTACATGAATTGAGCTCTAAAGAAATCAAGACTCTGCACCTACCTGCAGATGAAGCAGGAAAGGTTAAGTGAAGTGTGAAAACTAGCTAAAAGAGAACCATTTTTTATCAGAGTAATGATGAGTAGAAAGCATAAGGATAAAGGTGGACCATATTAAACCTATCCCTTTTATAAGGGCACTGAAGGAGCAGGAACATGTCTGTCAAAGAGTAGAGGAGTATTAAAGACGTACAATGAAGAAGATGTATATCGAGGTCTTTTTTATGGGCAATGAATGAAAAATATAGGTAGATACATTGATTCGCCACCTTAAAGTGGTGGAGGAGTTTGTGTAACCTATGATCACGAGGGCAATTTTGTTTTGAGCTTCAGTTTCTGGTATGGTTTTTTATGGCAAATTCGCCTCGGGGAAGGGGTCAGACTAAGAACGATTTAATAATTCCAATAATGACAAAAAACATCAACTTTGCCACGAATAGGAAGACCAGGACATATTCCTGGAGCCAGGCCTGGTGGAAAACATGACGGCAAGAGCCAGGTTGTTGAGCCTTGTCTCCTGGGGCTTGGCAGAGCTCAGCCCAAGGAAGCTACAGAAAGCCCCCTCTATATGGGCCCACCACCTGCAGGGAGGAATGACAGTATTGGGTACCATGCAAACTAGGTAGCAGGCAAGGGCAGGTGCCTTGGCCTGCTAATTCCCACCAGCATAAACTGGCTTCGAGGACATGGTAAGGTGCCAGAGCTGGTGTGTTGAGCAATACCAGCAAGAAGAAGTTGGACTCACCTTTACTCAGAGCTTGGGCTCTGGAACCCAAATTCTGGAGAAGGGCGGGATTCTCTCCTACTACAGACTGACCCATGCAGAAAGGCAATGGGTGGGCTTGGGGAAACAAATCCCCAGGTGAGTGCCCTGATTTTGGCGTTCCTTCAGGTCAGTGAGGGTACTTTAAGTTTGCAAGAGGGAAGGTTCCAACTGTCTGTGCTTATGCACCAAACAGCCATTCAGATTACCCGTAAATTATCGTTCTTCTGTGTGAGGCATGAGATGTCCATAGCTAACACCATGTTCAAACACAAGGTGGTTCAAAAATGTACTTGATAGGCCAAATTTTGATAAGCGATTTTATAATTGTCTTCAGACTGGCAGTGTTTTGGTTTTGAACACTCAATTAAATTGAAGAATGCGAGAGCTGTATAGAGCTAAACAGCCTTAATATTCACAAATACACAGAACAAGATTCACGCATGCACAGCACAATTCACATGTGTACGATTCACACATGCACAGGATGATTCACACATGCACAGAACAAGCTTTACACGTGCACAATACAATACACACATGTACAGAACAAGACTCATTCATGTATTTCTGATCCACACACAAATATATCTTGATTTACAAACTGCTTGTGGTCTGTGAACCTCACTTCATTTGTGTGTGGATTTTTGAGACTCCCCTGATTTGGCTCAACCCACACAAGCCTTTTTTTAAAAAAATGATTGATCTGCAACCAATCAGATAGCCTCATTTTTTCAGCAAATCACAAGAGCGCACCCCACGTGGGTGATGATGTACTTATCAGCCAATCGCTTTAACCCTTTCAAAACGCGGCGCTATTGCGGTTGGAAGTTCAGGCAGTTGAAACCTCAACATGGCTTCTGGCGAAGACTAGGAAGCGGTAAGTAAAACATCTAACTTAACATGTTTAGCTACTTATCCCTTGTTATGAGAAGTTGTTTAATTAGTAGTGTTAATCGATGTAATTGTGCAACTGGGTGAGGCTAGTATCTTTCTATTAAGTTGAATTTTTTTGTGAATGAACTGACTCTTTGACAGGGTCTGTCGCCCCAAGCCGAAGTAGCAGCTCGTACCTGCCACAGCCTGCCGGAGGGAGCCAGGGGATTCCGCGAGGATGCCAGAAGGTGCCAAAAGGCCGTAAAAGTCTGCCACGGCGGTTGCCACTGTTTTTGGGGGAGCTAATGCTGATAATCGGCAAGGTGATTGTATTTACTTGAGATGGAAAATAAATAGCACTATGTGTGTATGTATGACGTGCTGAAAGGATGACGAAGATTTATTGCACAAACAGCCGGTTTATTATAGAGCATGAGTGGCTATTCTGAATTGTCACTCACAGAAAATTATAAATAAATGCTTAAAAACACGCTGGAAGTTCCAGGCCATAAGGCTGCCACAAGGGTGCCAGACGATGCCACGGGGTGCCAGAGGCTGCCAGAAGGTGCCAGGAGCTGTCAGAGGATGCTAGGGGCCGCCAGAGGATGCCAGAAGGTGCCAGGGGATGCCAGAGGGTGCCACGAGGGTCACTGTTGTACATTTACTTTGGCTATACTCTTTAGTGTCCACAAAGACTAATTAGTCTTCCTCAAACTTACCCAAAATGTTTAGATTTTGTACATCAATCATTTCTGAGCAGAATGTTTCGTAGTCCTCCTTTTTTTTCAAAAACAAAAGTCAAAAGTTCAGCATGAGAGCTGTCATCGTATTCATCCTCCCAGTTCTTTATGGCCTTGAGGGTTTCAGTTTGTTCAGTGTTGTTCATGTCAAGAACTTCTGGAAGCGTGACTCTACCCTCAAATGTTGTTTTTTGGCACCAATCAGCTGCAGTCTGGCTGTCAGTCAACTTGTTGCTTCCCTGCGAAAAAAGAAGTTTGTTGAGGGTATTGAGTATGTGGATGCTGTTACCTGTTAATATTTTTACGGTATTATCAAATTAGCCTATATTTTATACGTTCATATTTGCTTTACATAATCAAAGCTTTATCAATCCCATTTTATTGGGTACCTGTGCCATTTAATAACTTTCAAAACGTTAGTGAACTATGTACACACAAATGCCTATGAGTTACTAAAGAAACAGTAGGTGGTTCTATCAAGTGGCTGCTGTTGAAAAAATGTTTAACCTTTTCTGTGCCTTTGGCTTCCGTTGTCATTTTCTCATTTCTGAAATCAAAATAACAATCAGTGAATGAGGCAGTACTGCACTCTATCCTGACTGGTGTATACATAGGTCTCAATCCTCAAATGTTAGTCACCCGTCATTTTCCTTGACGGACTTGGTCTTCATAGGCACAGTTTCTGCTTGATATTGGCACATGTTGCTTCTTTGCAACCACTGTATCACAACCTACAAAAATACATTTTAACAACAGCTATATTAAAATTACAGGTTCAACAGCATTTTTATATTCAATTATTTTAATTCTAAGTATAATACACAGTGATTTACCAAATTAGAAAGTACTTTTATGCTCAAGTCCATTGACACATTGCTACTTAGAAACCTATGGTATGAGTAATTTCTGTCTAATTGTTAATTTTAACACATAATTCAGCTCACCTCTAGCAGAAGAACCGCGAGGAAAACATTTTGAATTTCAGCTCCGCTTCCAGGAACTGACAGAATACTTTCAAGTCGTTGGATTGCTTCTGTCTGGAATAAAAAGGTATGCAGATATATGATAAAATTTAACAGTAAACTGAAATTATTTACGTAACAAATCCACATTTCAGACAAAACATTTCATTTTAGCTGAGGGTCGCTTATATATTTAATAGCTTACTTGCATTAATATAACACGTAACTGTTCTGTAACATCAGCAATTACTTAAATAATAAGTTAGCTATTTCAGAAGTGCTTCTTAGTGTGTGTCTGTAACCACCCAATGAAGAGGCTGAATACACATTGGATACAGAAAAATCAAACAGCTCATAGGATTTAACCTAATCATCCAACCAAAAAAAAAATGTATGTAAAGAAAGCTATACGATGTCAAAGGAGAAAGATATTAATTGACCAGCAGGTTTGCATGCAGCCTTTATGTTGAGACCACAGTGCCAATAACTGCAACACTTTACAAGCAATCTTCACGTTTTATATAAAAAATATTTTTTCTGAATAATCGTCAAAAACTTTTTTTGGATTAGGAAATAAAGCATATATTGTCATAAAAAAATAAGAAAAAAACATACCATCATGTCATTGAATGTGGTGATATGTTCACTGTAATATTTTCAAAGCACTGGGTCTAATCCTCTGTGTTTCCACAGATACATTCGGTTGGAGAGAACATTCACTGACTGCAGGCTTCTTTCCAAGTTCTGTAATATTTCATACATGTAATTAATTGTGTAGTTTGACTTGAATGACCTGAAAATATTGTGCCACTAAGGAGAATTAACAATGTATGTTATTACCTTAATTTCTGAATCTGTCAGAATATCCTCTGCTTTAAATGACTCCAGGACCTTGTCACTGTAGAAGAAACAAACTAAGGATTTCATCTTACTCCTCATTTCTGAATCTCCACATAGAGTTAAACTACAATTGCTTTTTCATTTATATTTTCATTTTAAGTTATTAATTGTGCCTTCAATTCTCTGCCTTTAATGTTGAAATATATGTATATATTCGATCAAAGTAAACAGAAAATTATTTCTAACATAAGTTGTATTTGACACGTAAGAATTAATTCTTACATGTCAGGGATTACACTGCATCCACAGAAGAAGTCCCTATCGGTCTTGTCTCTCTGGCATCCTCTGGCACCCGATGGAATCCACTGGCATCCTCTGGCATCCCGTGGCATCCTCTGGCAGCCCGTGGCATCCCCTGGCACCTTCTGGCATCCTCTGGCACCCCGTGGCATCCCCTGGCACCTTCTGGCATTCTCTGGCACCCTGTGGCATCCTCTGGGACCCCGTGGCATCCTCTGGCACCTTCTGGCATCCTCTGGGACCCTCGTGGCAGCCTTATGGCCTGGGACTTCCAGCGTGTTTTTAAGCATTTATTTATAATTTTCTGTGAGTGACAATTCAGAATAGCCGCTCATGCTCTATAATAAACCGGCTGTTTGTGCAATAAGTCTTCGTCATACTTTCAGCACGTCATACATACACACATAGTGCTATTTATTTTCCATCTCAAGTAAATACAATCACCTTATGTTATGGGTCTAAAGCTGTTTATTAAATAATCAATAATGACATCATCATTTAAAAGTAACAGGCTATAACAACAATGACATCCCGTTTGCCGATTATCAGCATTAGCTTCCACAAAAACAGCGGAACCGCCGTGGCAAGCTTTTCCGTCCGGTCTGGCATCCTCGCGGAATCCCCTGGCTCCCTCCGGCAGGCTGTGGCAGTTCCGGTGGCAGCTGGAACTGCCAATTCTGCCTGCCACTGTCACAAATTGAGCTCGGCCCTGCTGCCCTGACTGCTGTACTCGCTCCTGGTGCGCTTGGGGTGCTCCTGTGCCAATAATTGCACAAAGGCCCGAGCTGCTGCTACTTCGGCTTGGTAAACCACCAAACACGTGGTGAGGGAGAACTGGGAACGTCTGACAGAGGAAACTGTTTGAATAATTTTCAGCTCACATCTATAGGAAATGTTCTGTTGTATTCCGATGGAGGTTGGGGCCCCTTCCTGGCCTCCACTGCAGATTTGGCTTCCAGGAGCTGTAGCCTGAAGGTTATCAGTGTATTTTGTGCTTGCAACCAGGGGACCCACTGTTGGACCCCAGTGGTGATGAAAGCTGTCAGGCCAAAGGAGGAGGCCTTTAGGACTTGGGCATCATTGGGGACTCCTGAAGCAGATGACAGGTAACAAATTGCTAAAGGGACTGTGGCTTCTGTGGTTGCAGATACAATAACACAAGCATGGGAGGAATTCAGAGAGGCCATTGAAAGAGACTTTCGGTTGGCCCCTAGGAGATCCTGGAAAATTGGGTGACCAGGATCTTCCCAAGCTTTAAGGGTATTGGCACTGCTCTTCAGCATCACATTGAGGACTAGGACAACATCGTTAGAGTGGCAGACTGTGATGGTAATCCCAGTTTTTAAGAAAGGGGACCGGAGACTGTGTTGAAACTATTAAGGGATCACATTTTTCAGCCTACCTGCGATAGGGTATTCTAGGGTGTTGCAGAGAATGCACCAACTGATAGTCAAACCTCATATTAAGAATGTGGGTTTTGTCATGGCCGTGGAACAGTGGACCAGATCCTTACCATCACAGAATTACTGAGAGGGTTATCGAAGTAACAACTCCTATCTACATGTGATTTTTGGATCTGATGAAGACTTAAAACTGTGTCCTACAATGTAGTTTGTAGGGGTGGCTGTAGACGTATGGAGTCTGGGTAGCTTTTAAGGGCTATCCAGTCCTTGTATGGCTAAAGCAAGAGCTGTGTCCACACTCTTGGCACAAATTTGAAGCTGTTCCCAGTGCGCGTTGGACTCTACCAGGGCTGCCCAATTTTGTTTGTGGTTTTCATAGAAGGGATCTCAACGCATAATTATGGAGAGGAACGTGTGGTTTGGGAATCTCAGGATCTATTTTTCATTTTTTTCAGGTGATGTGGCTTCTTCAGGCAATGACATTCAGTGTGCACTGAAACAATTGGCGAAAGGCTGCTCCCTCTGGGTTGGGGGGTCAGTCTCTGCCTCAAGTGTAGGAGTTTTAAGAATCTCGGTGTCTTGTTCACAGGTGAGACTAGATTGGAACAGGCAATGGACAAATGGATTTGGGCTTCATCAGCAGTAATGTAAGTGCTGTTATGATCTGTTATGTTGAAGATAGAGCTGAGCCAAAAAGCAAAGGTTTTCATTTTTAAAATATGTCTAAGTTCCAACCCTCACCTATGATCATGAGATATGGATCAAGACCAAAAGAAAAAGTTCTCTGGTACAATCTGCTGAAATGAGTTTCCTATGCAGGGCGGCTGGACTCAGCCCCGGAAATAGAGTGAGGAGCTGCATCAACTGAAGGGAGCTCAAAGTAGAGCCGCTGCTTCACCGCATCAAAAATAGTCATTAAAAGTGGTTTGGGCATCTGATCGGGATTCATCCTGGCATGTACCACTTAGAGGAGACTGCGGAAAGGAACCAGAACTCACTGGGAATGTCTTGGGAATCCCCCAAATTCACTGGAAGCTGTCCCCGGAGAATGGGACATCTTGGTTTCCCTTCTTCATCTCCGTAAATTGGAAGACAATAAGCTGAAGATCACGGAGGGTTGGATGGATGGACAGATAGATAGTTATATATTGCGATTTCAGCAGAACCCTATGGGTGACTGTTAGGACACAACCTGGTTGTGGGTATATTTAGATTCAGATTCAGGATGATGACAGCCGTTACTGATCAACAGGGCTTTGCAGGTGATGGCAGTGTTGACAAGGACCGCAGACTGGGAGTTGAAAGACCAATTGTTTTGGAACATGTATAAGTGATTTTGAATATTTAGTTTTTATTGTCGAGAGAAAGCAATGTGAAATAAGTAGCAAAATTACGGTGGCCCTGAAATGCAAACCACATCAACAAGTTACTAAACACAACTACATTTCAAAGAACGCAACAACATTTCAAAAAACACATTTCAAAAAACACAATACCATTAACTAAGCACAACAACAAATTAAAAAACACAACTACAAATCAAAAAACAAAACTGCAAAAAAAAACACAACAATATTTCAAAAAACAAAATAACATTAACTAAGCACAACAACAAATCAAAAAACACAACTACAAATCAAAAAACACAACTACATTTCCAAAAATGCAACATTTCAAAAAACTGGGGTGGGTTTGCTTGTTGCCCCCCAGCTCAGCCGTCTCGTGTTGGGGTTTACCCCGGTGGATGAGAGGGTCGCATCCCTGCGCCTTCGGGCGGGGATAGGTCTCTGACTGTCGTTTCGGCCTACGGCCCGGAAGTGGTAGTGCGGAGTACCCGGCCCTTCTTGGTGTCCCCTGTCCGGGGTTGCTGGATAGTGCCCCTCCGGGGACTCGATTATTCTGCTGGGGGAACTTCAACGCCCACGTGGGGAAACGACAGTGAACCCCTGGAGAGGCGTGATCGGGAGGAAAATGGCCTCCCCCGATCTGAATCCCAGAGGGGGTTTTTTTATTGGACTTCCGGGGCTAGTCACGGATTGTCCATAATGAACACCATTTTAAGCATAAGGGTGTCCACAATTGCAACTTGGCACCAGGACACTCTAGGCGGAAAGTTAAATGATCGACTTTGTTTTCGTATCATCAGACCTTCGGCCCGCATGTTTTGGGACACTCGGGGGGAGAGGGGGCTGGGGCTGTCCACTGATCACCACCTGGTGGTGAGGGGATCCGCTGGAGGAGGAAAAGCCGGACAGACTTGGCAGGCCCCAACGGCATAGTGAGGGGCTGCTGGGAACGCCTCGCGGAGCCCTCGGCCAGGGATGTATTCAACCCCACCTCCGGGAGAGCTTTGACCAGATTCCGGGGTTTGGGTTGGGAGACATAGAGTCCGAGTGGCCCCTTTCTCCGCATCTATTTTTCCCGCTCCGCCTGGGACTGCCCGGGGTAAGTCTGGGGGCCTGTCGGGCCCGGCCAATCCCAGAATCCTGGGGACAACCCGGCAGTAAGGGATCCTGTCCAACTGAAGAAAAGGAGTCCTATCGGTGGGGTTGGCTTTGGGGTTTCCTGAAGGCGGCTGATGGGTACCGTGAGGCCAAGCGTGCTGCGGCCCGGGCTGTGGCAAGAGGCAAAAAACCCCCGGGGCCTGGGAGGAGTTTGGTGAGGCCATGGATAAGGGACTACCAGTCGGCCTCGCAGGCGATTCTGGCAAAACCCCCTTTTTCCCGGCCCCCTCCCGGGGGGGGAAAGCAGTGCTTCGCCAACAATGTTTAATAGTGGGGGGGGAGGCTGCTGACCTCGACCCGGGGACATTATCGGGGGGGTGGAAAGGGATAAATTTCGAGGATCTCCTCAATCCTTGCCATCAAGCATTCCCCTGGTGGAAACCAGAGGCTGGGGACTCGGGGTTGGACTCTTTCATCACCCCGGGGAAGTCACCGAGGTGGTTAAAAAGCTCCGCCAGTGGCAAGGCTTCGGGGGTGGATGAAACCGCCCTGAGTACCCCAAATCTCTGGATGTTGGGGGGCTGTCATGGTTGACACGCCTCTTCAACATTTCGCATGGGGGGGTCGGGGACAGTTGCCCCTGGCTGGCAGCCGGGGGGGTGGTCCCCCTTCATAAAAAAGGGGGACCGGAGGGTGTTTTTCCAACTACAGGGGGATCACCACTCCTCAGCCCCTGGTAAGGGCCTACGCCAGGGTATTGGAGAAAGGGAGTCCGGCCGATAGTCGAAAAACCTCGGCTTCAGGGGGAAGCAGTGTGGTTTTTCTCCCCGGGCCCCGGGGAAAAAAATTTGGACCAGCTCCATCCCCTCTACCGGGTACTCCGAGGGGCCAAATGGGAGTTTGCCCAACCGGGTTTCACATGTGTTTTGGGACCTGGAGAAGGCATTCGACTGTGTCCTTCGTGATGCCTTGTGGGGGGGGCTCCAGGAGTATGGAATCGGGGGCCCTTTATTAGGGGCCCATCCGGGCCCTGTATGTTCGGAGGGAGGAGTTTTGGGCCGGCATTGTCGGCACTAAGTCGGACCTGTTCCCGGTGGGATTTTTGGGACTCCGGCAGGGCTGCCCTTTGTCACCGGGGTCCTGTTAAAAACATTTATGGACAGGATTTCTAGACGCAGCCAAGGGCCGGAGGGGGGTCTGGTTCCGGGGACCAGGGGTTTTTTTGTCTTTCTTTTTTCAGATGATTGGGGTCCTGCTGGCCCCCTCTAGCCAAGACTACAGCATGCCCCTGGGCGGTTTCGCAGCCCGAGTGTGAAAACGGGGTGGGATGAAGATCAAAACTCCTCCATGTCAGAGGGCCATGGTACTCAACCGGAAAGGGGTGGCTTGTCCTCTTCAGGTTTGGGGGGGAGTTCCTGCCTCAAGTGGAGGAGTTCAAGTATCTCGAGGTCTTGTTCACGAGTGAGGGGAAGAAAGGAGCGGAAAAGGGCGACAGACGGATCGGTGCGGCTGCCCGGCAAAAATTGGGGCACTGTGGCCCGTCCCCGGTGGTGAAGAGAGAGCTGAGCCGGAAAAGCGAAGCTCCAATTTTCCGGTCCGGGCTACGTTCCTACCCTCCCAGGGGCCTGAACTTTTGGGTCATGACCGAAAGAACGAGATCCCGGATACCCCAAGCCCCCGGGGGTTGAAATGAGCTTCCTCCGTAGGGTGCACTCCCTCTAGGGGAACCCCTTAGCGATAGGATGAGGAACTCGGGGCCATTCCGGGGAAAGGGCTCGGAGTAGAGCCGCTGCTCCTCCACATCGAGAGGAGCCAGTTGAGGTGGCCGGGGCATCTATACCGGATTCCCCCCTTTGGACGCCTTTCCGGGGGGTTTTCCAGGGACGTCCCACCCCGGGGGGGGCCCCGGGGACGGCCCAGGACACCGCTGGAGGGACTATGTTCTCCGGCTGGCCGGGGGAACGCCTTGGGCTCCCCCCGGAGGAGCTGGAGGAGCTGTTTTTGGGGAGAGGGACTTCTGGGTGTCCTTGCTGAGGTCTGCTGCAACCCGCGACCCGGGTTTCCCGGATAAGCGGAAAGACGACGAGTATGAGTACGAGCAAAAATTTTTAAAAAAAGCAAAACATTTAAAAAAAAAAACATTTCAAAAAAAAAACAAACAATTAATAAAGCACAAAACAAATTAAAAAAAAAAAAAACTCCAAATCAAAAAAAACAACATTTCAAAAAAAAAACCAAAATTTCAAAAAACGCAGCATTTCAAAAAACGCAACAAAATTTTTCAAAAAAAAGCAACAACATTAAAAAGGGACAACAAAAAAATCAAAAAAAACAAAAAAACATTTTTAAAAAAACGCAAAAATTTCAAAAAAACACCAACATTTCGAGAAACGCAACAACATTTAAAAAAAACGCAACAAAATTAACTTAGCACAACCCAAAAAATCCAAAAAACACAACAACATTTTTAAAAACAAAACCAACATTAACTAAATGGAAGAGGTAGGTCCCGGGGGGAAAAAACCCGGGGGAAAACTTCTGATTGGATGTCGCCCCTTTTGGGTTTTTGAACCGGAAGTTAGGGCTTTTAAACTCTTTCAATGTTGGATAGGCGGGTAGACAGTTCACAGGCCCTATGTAGCCCCAAGCTGCGGAAAAAGTTGGGGTTGAGCTGTCACCCCGAACTTTTGGCCCGAGCTGTGGCAAGAGGATAAAAGAAATTGGGTTTTGGAGCTACTCCACGTCCTTCAAGTAAGTTCATAACCTGAAAAATTGTTTATTTGTCTTAAAGGTGTGGACCTTGTTAACGTTAGCGATGTCCAGACCCGTGCCCGTAGTCATTTAAATGGGCCTTTTTAAAAATCCAAAACTGAATTAAACGTTTCCTAGGGTTTCAGTCCATACAAACATTTATAGGTAATTATAAATGGTCTGTTGCCCTTGTGGGCGCTATTTACCCGGGAAAATCTGTGTTCCTCTGGTTCCTCATGTTTGCCCAATATGGCTTATGCATCTCTCTGAGGGGGACTTTGCCCCTTTTTTCCCCCATTGATTTTAGCACGACAGGCTATCCCCCCCTGCCCGACCCCCAGCCCTTCAGCACCTTCCCAAAATAAAAGACCAAAAAAAAAAAAGGGAGTGACAAAAAGTATTCTCTAGGGAGAAAGGGGGTTTAAGCACAAGGGAAAATAAAAGTTGGGGTTTATGAGCTATGACTCCGACTGAAAACAAGCAGCTTTTATCAAGGATTCTGCTATAAAGAAAAGTTCAGCGTAACAAAGCTATGCAGAATACTTGTTAACCAGTCATAGAATTTGTTTTAATTTTAAAGTCAGTCAAAATAGTAAATTAGCTATTGAATAATAAAAATTACCAAAACCCTTATTATGATCTGTTTTGTATCCAAATCTGTGGTTTAAAAAGTAAAGGTTTCCATCATCCTGCTTTGACTGATATTAGTATTTAATTTAATTTCTCAATCTTTCACATTTTTTCTTTTAGATAAATGTTGGCTTGATGGTAATTCAGGGGGGTGGTCTAAGGCCACAGCGTGGAAAAACTGTTTCCCTTACAACAGACCCAGATACAGTGCCTTGCGAAAGTATTCGGCCCCCTTGAACTTTTCAACCTCTTGCCACATTTCAGGCTTCAAACAAAAAGATATACAATTCTAATTTTTTTGGAAGAATCAACAACAAGTGGGACACAAATCGTGAAATGGGAATGAAAATTTTTGAATGTGTCAAACCTTTTTTTTAAAAAATAAAAAACTGAAAAGTGGGGCGTGCAATATTATTCGGCCCCCTTACTTTCAGTGCAGCAAACTCACTCCAGAAGTTCAGTGAGGATCTCTGAATGATCCAATGTTGTCCCAAATGACTGATGATGATAAATAGAATCCACCTGTGTGTAATCAAGTTTCCATATAAATCCAGCTGCTCTGTGATAGTCTCAGGGTTCTGTTCAAAGCGCAGAGAGCATCATGAAGACCAAGGAACACACCAGGCAGGTCCGAGATACTGTTGTGGAGAAGTTTAAAGCCGGATTTGGATACAAAAAGATTTTCCAAGCTTTAAACATCCCAAGGAGCACTGTGCAAGCAATCATATTGAAATGGAAGGAGTATCAGACCACTGCAAATCTACCAAGACCCGGCCGTCCCTCTAAACTCTCATCTCGAACAAGGAGAAGACTGATCAGAGATGCAGCCAAGAGGCCCATGATCACTCTGGATGAACTGCAGAGATCTACAGCTGAGGTGGGAGAGTCTATCCATAGGACAACAATCAGTCGTACTCTGCACAAATCTGGCCTTTATGGAAGAGTGGCAAGACGAAAGCCATTTCTCAAAGATATCCATAAAAAGTCTCATTTAAAGTTTGCCACAAGCCACCTGGGAGACACACCAAACATGTGGAAGGAGGTGCTCAGGTCAGATGAAACCAAAATCCAACTGTTTGGCCACAATGCAAAACGATATGTTTGGCGTAAAAGCAACACAGCTCATCACCTGAACACACCATCCCCACTGTCAAACATGGTGGTGGCAGCATCATGGTTTGGGCCTGCTTTTCGTCAGGAGGGACAGGGAAGATGGTCAAAATTGATGGGAAGATGGATGGGGCCAAATACAGGACCCTTCTGGAAGACAACCTGTCGGAATCTGCAAGAGACCTGAGACTGGGACGCAGATTTATCTTCCAACAAGACAATGATCCAAAACATAAAGCCAATTCTACAATGGAATGGTTCACAAATAAACGTATCCAGGTGTTGGAATGGCCAAGTCAAAGTCCAGACCTGAATCCAATCGAGAATCTGTGGAAAGAGCTGGAGACTGCTGTTCACGAACGCTCTCCATCCAACCTCACTGAGCTCCAGCTGTTTTGCAAGGAAGAATGGGCAAGAATTTTAGTCTTTCAATGTGCAAAACTGATAGAGACATACCCCAAGCGACTTGCAGCTGTAATTGCAGCAAAGGGTGGCGCTACAAAGTATTAATGCAAGGGGGCCGGATAATATTGCACGCCCCACTTTTCCGTTTTTTATTTGTTAAAAAAGTTTGACACATCCAATAAATTTCATTTCACTTCACGATTGTGTCCCACTTGTTGTTGATTCTTCACAAAAAATTAAAATTGTATATCTTTATGTTTGAAGCTTGAAATGTGGCAAGAGGTTGAAAAGTTCAAGGGGGTCAAATACTTTTGCAAGGCACTGTATCTCTGCCACAACTCTGCTCAGTCAGGCTGTTAAAAATATTAAGGACTTCAACAAAGATGTAAAAGATCGGCCTTTCCTTCTTCTGTATCCAGATGGGACAGAGGTCATTAATATCCCTGGGACACAAAGACCTTTTACCCTTGCTGCTTATAAGGCTGAAGTTGGCAAGTCATATCAAAGGATTACTGTTTTTATCTGCTTAAAAAAGGGACTTTGAAGAAGGTAAGCGTGTGATTTTTTGTGGGAGTTTGGGGCCCACACTTGCCTAAACTTCAACAAATGTAATTTTTGAAGTTGTGCAAGTAAGCATCACTGGCATAATGAATCAAGTAAAACGAAACATACATTAGCTTCCTAAATGTCAATTTATTTCCTAGAAACATAAAGTTTTTGGGATCTCCGAGTCATGAGTTTTTCCCCAATTTGCTGTTTTTATGCATTTGGATATGACCTAACATTTTTTAACAATATATATTTTTCCACTTAGTAAAAATTTTAAAATTTTTTTTTTTGGGTTGTGTTTTTTTTTTTTATTTTTTGCATTGGGAAATTTGTCAGTTGTCTGACTCCTGCCCCCAAAAGATTGTTTTTTAAAATCCTCAGATTTGATCTTGCTGATCCCACGGGTAAGTAAAATTTAAAAAAATTTTATTTGGTCTTTCCCTTCTTTTTTTTGGTTTTTCCCGTGATCACAAGAAACCTTTTACCTTTTATTTCCGCCCCTTTAAAAACTATGTAACTTTTTTTTAATGTGAAATGTGTTGTGTGCCCTTTTTTTCACCTTTGGAACCTCTGGAGGAAAGCAGTCCTTTAAAAAAAGGGGTGCAAAAACAGAGTAATTTATTTTTTAAAGAATATTCATAGATGAGGGGTGTGTATGTTTTTTACCAAAAGTTTTTTGGGCATTTACGGGATTTGCTTCAGTATGTTTTAATGCATGAAATTTTTGGTTCTTTGTCCTGTTGGGGTTTAAATTGGGAACATACCCTATAAAGGGGTTGATTGCTTTTATTTTCTGGGGTTGTTTTTTTTTTAAAGTGTCAAATATAAAAGGGCAGGAAAATTTAATTTTAGAAAGACAACCCCTTGAGTTTTCAGCGTCTTGTTCTTTTTAAATGTCGGGTTTTCCAAGAAAAGGGTACATTTTTTTTAGGGAAAAATTTACAATAACAAAAATAGCTCAAAAGATTTTACTTTAAAAAACTTATTTTCTTTAATTTTTACAAAATCTGTTGCGAGAATGACCAAAATCTTTTTAAAATAGCTATGTAGGGGCACTCCCAAAAAACAGTGCTTTTAGGCATTCCTTGTTTTTTTTGGTTTTTCTTTTGTTTTTTAGAAAAAATGAGGGCACAGAGGATTTTATGGGGGCAATAAAATAAAAAAGAACATAAAAGGGAAAAGGGGGTGGCCCTCATAATTTTTCAGGGACCATATATTTTTGTAATATGAAACGTTATATGTTTTTTTTTTGCCCTCTAAGGAAGGGTTTTTGGGGGAAATCTTTGTGTTTTCCCAAAGATGCACAACCAGGGGGGAAAAACTCTTTTAAGCCCTTTTTTGGGCCCTTTTTTTTGTTTTTTAAAGCATTTCCCACAATTTTGGATGTAAAGCAGGGAAAATCCCGGAATGTGAAATTTTTTTAAACTAACTTTTCATCTCCCACCAAACCCAAGTTTTTTCCTCTCCACCCTTTAAAAAACTGTTAAAATTTAAAATATTTTTAAAAAATTGGTCCAACTTTAAATTTTTCCCACTCACTCATTTTTTTGTGTTTTGAGGTTTACTTTTTGAATAAACAAGAAAACAATCCGGCCCCCTAAATGTCCTCCCCTGCCCAAACCCTTCCTTTCAGGTGTTTTAGAAACCCCTTTTAAATTTTTATTACAGGGGAAAAAGACGTTTTTTTAAAAAATTTTTTAAGTTTTTTTGGTTTTTCCTAGAAACCCTTGCTGCTTATTGTATTTTTTTTTTTCATATATGGGGGGGCCCCACTTTTTCTGCTGCAGAAACTCACCCAACCGGGTTTGACCAGGGTGATTGATGACGAAGACGATGTTAAGATCTTACTCATGACAAAGAAAAAAGGCCCCTGCCCCCAAAAGAACCTGTGTTGTTTTTTTAAAAATTTTATTTTTTCAAAAACCAGCACCCTTTTCCTCCCCCCTAATCACATTATGAAAAGTTTGATCAATAGAAAAGAAGTACATTCACTGTGTTAAAATTTTTTTTTTTTTCTAGAGAAACAAATGTGCAGGCACATGAAAATTCAGTTTCGGGAAATTGGAAATTTGACCACAAGAAGGTCAGCAGTTTAATATTTTTGGGGGTGATGTGTGGGAGGGAAAGGGTTCGTGGGATTTAAGGCCCACGTATTCTGAAACAACGACATGTTTTATCAAATTTAATGATGATGCTGGCTGCTTTGAAGAAGGGTTGAATACAGGTGGCCCAAACGTGAATTCCTATACTTTTTTTGAAACCATCTGAGAAATCGCCCCATCTTCGATGAAAATTTTTTTATTTAGGAGATTTAAGTAGTAAATTTTAAACCCCAATTAAATTCCGTGCTCTGTTAAAACACTCCGGGGAAAATGATATTTTTAAGCAGGAAAGATGTTTCTGTATCCGTTGTACATGGAGGCCAGCACCACAATTTTTTCTCATGATAGGGAAAACCAATTTTTTAGGCACCACTGTAGGGAGATGTGAAAAATGAGGAGATAGGGAAAATTCTACAACAGTAGGGAAAAAACCTAGGCTAGGGAACAGATTTTTTCTTTCAGGGGCAAGTGGAGATTAATTTTTCCGTTAAAAATAAAAATTTTTTGGTTGAATTAATTTTTTGGTTTTGAAAGGACTTTTTTCCGTCTATTCAAAAAATGTGAAGGGGGCCCAAAAGGAAAATTTTTAAACCTGTTTCTTGTCCCAAAGTTGTCAAAATTTATTTTTGGGAGTTTTTCCTTACAAAAAAACTTGTTTTATAGGGCCTGGAACAGAATTTAGGGGGGAATCTCTGCAAAAGTAAAAATTTTTCAAAAAAGTACCAGTCTAAACTGGGGGATGCCTCAGGGTGTAAAAAAATGTGAGAAAGCAAGCTTTCGGAGGAGTATTTTAAATGGTTTGATCATTGGAAAAGGGAAAACCCCAGTTTCCTTCAACGGTTTAATATAACCTGTCCCGCCATTAATGGGTGAAAAAATTTTAAAAAATAATATGCGGTTTCCCAACCATTAATTAATTTAATTTTTATTAAGCATTTGCCAGGGTTTTTTACAGCGCCCGATATTTATGAAACTTTATTTATTTTGAAAAGTTAATTTAAATAACAACCATGCAAACTGATGAAAAAAACAACATTTTAAATTTAAGGTTTTTCACCACTTTTATCATCCACTATTCAATTTAATTCAAATTTTAATTTAGTTTATTTTATAGCGCCAAATTTACAACACATTTGGGCTCAAGGCACTTCCCCAAAAGTCAGGGGGACAAAACATTTCAAATTTAAACTTAATCAGCTGAACGTGCAGCCAGATTTTTGTTATTTTCAAAAAAGGGGTTTAAAAAGTTTTTCTATCTAAGGGAAAACCCCCAGATTGCATCCAGTTTGGGTTGCGCATTTCCCCCCTCCGGATGAACATGTAAGACATTTGGGCAGTCCCCTGGCGTTGACTTTGGGAGCAATCCCTCATACTGAAACAAGGGATGTAGCGACAGTGGGAAAAAACTCCCTTTTTAAAAGGGAAAAAACCCAGCCCGAACCCAGGCTCCCCCGTGTGGAAACGGGGCATTTTGCCACAACCCCCTGGGGGTTTGAGAGAACAGGGGCAGAGACCCCAAAGAGAAAATTTGAAGCCTGATCCCGGAGTACTTTTTATTTTTGGGGGGGTCTCCCCAATGATTTTTAAAAAAAATTTTTGTATAATAGAGTTTGTCTTCACCCGGGAAAAAGAAGTTCTTTAAATCATTATGCTACATGACTTTTTTTTTAAAAGGGATTTCTAAAAAAAATTTCCTTTTTTCAAACTTTGGTTTATTTTTCCCGTGTAAAAACATTTTCAAAAAATGCTTGAATCATAATTTTTTTTTTCGGGTTTTTTTCTTTTTCTAAAGATTTTGGGGCACTGAAAAATGGTTTGTATATGAGTGGTTTCCCCAAAAACCTGGCTTTTCTTGTTTTTTGTGACCCTATTTATTTAAAATTTGTCCAAATATATTTTTAAAATAAAACTCTCCTTTTGGGATTTACAGACGTTGGGCGGGTAGGGGATAGTTCATATCTATGGTATAAAAAAAAATAAAACACTGTTTAACCTTTTTCCCTTTAACCCGATTCAAAAATGACCGGAAAGTTTTTGGTTTTCCTCCATACATTGCGCAGCATTCCAGTGTTCTGTTTCCCCCGTTCCCTTTTGCTTCTCTGCCAAGGCCCTGCCGCCTTTAGAGTTGGAGACCATTTTTAGACCCTTTTTACCCCGCAGGAAGCAACGGCGGCGAAAAGAGGCCCAAAAAACTAGGCTTTTGGGGAGATTTCTCCTTGATTCGGGAAAGGTTTTTCATGGAATTTTGGACAGTTTTTATCATTAAAAAAAATTTTTGTTTTTTTTGTTAGAATATTTTTTTTTTTTAAAGGGTTTTAATGAAAGAAAGCCAAAAAAAGAAAAATTTAAATTTTTCCTTAAAATGCAAGGAGGGGGCCCAAAAAATTTCAATGTTTACCTTTTTTTCAGAAAAATGACTTTGGCCGGGTTTTTCTGGGGAGCTATTGATGTTTGTACAGGTTTTGGCAGCACCCTTACCAGCAGGCATAAAACTACCTCCCTGCCCGAGTTTTAAATAATTTCCCCCTTTCCGTTGCAAACACCCGTCAAATACATAAAGCGGGCCCCTTTTTTGGGAAACATACGTGTTTTTAAAAGGGAAAAATGGGCTTTTTTGGGGTCCAAAAGCTCCAGGGGGTTGGCGTTATTAAATCTCCAAAAGGGCCAAAAGGGCAGTATGATTCCCCTCTAGTCTAGTTCAAGGCTGTTGACCCCACTTTCCAAATGTAAGGTATTTTGTAAAAACATTTTATGCAAAAAGCCCCCCTTTTCTGTTTTGCTAAACCATTTTTGCTTTTTTGGTTCTCAGAGCTAAATACAGTGCCTTGCGAAAATATTTTGCCCCCCCTTTAAAATTTTCAACCCTTTTTCCCAAAGTTTCGGGCTTCCAAAAAATAAAGGAAATTTTAAAAAAAAAATTTAATTTTTTGGGGGGGAATCAACGTGGGACACAATCCCTTAAGTGGAAAGCTTTTTTTGGAGTGTCAAACTTTTTTTAACAAAAAAAAAAAATGAAAATGGGCGTGCAAATTTTTCGCCCCTTTATTTTCGTGCAGCAAACCACTCCAAAGTTCATGAGGATTGGGAATGATCCAATGTTGCCCCCAAATGACTGAATGATAAATAGAAGTCTCCGTAAAATGCACTTCTGTATAGTTCAGGGTTCAAGTGCAGGACATATAAGCCCAAGGGAACAGAAGTTTAACCGGTTTTTGGAACAAAACGATTTCCCAAGTTTTAAAACCCCAAGGAGCACTGTGAAAGAAAATCATATTGAAAGGAAAGGAGTATAAACACTGAAATACGCAAAGCCCGGCCGTCCCTCTAAACTCTCACTCGAAAAAAAGTAAAGACTGATCAAGAGCAACCAAGAGGCCCATGATCACTCGGGATGAACGCGAGATCTACAGGTGATGGGAGAGTCTACAAGGGCCCAAAAATCAGTCGTCACTGCACAAATCGGGCCTTTAGGAAAGAGTGGCAAAAGAAAGCCATTTCTAAAAGATACCCATAAAAAGTCTCATTTAAATTTTCCCAAAACCCACCGGGGAGACACCCCAAAAACTGTGAAGAAGGTGCTCTGGTCAGATGAAACCAACATCGACTTTTGGGCCCCCAAATGAAAAACGATATTTGGGTAAAAGAAACACACTCATCACCCTGAAACACCCCACCCCCATGTAAAACATGTTGTGGCGCATCGGGTTTTTGGGCCGCTTTTCGTCAGGGGGGGAACAGGGAAGAGGTAAAAAATTGAGGGGAAAAGAGGGATGGGGCCAAATACGGGCCCTCGGAAGACAAAATGTCGGAATCTGCAAGAGACCTGAACTGGGCGGGATTTATCTTTCCCAAAAAGACAAGATCTAAAAAAAAAAGCCAAATCTACAAAGAAAGGTTTACAAATAAACGTATCCAGGTGTTGGAATGGCCAAGTCAAAGTCCAGACCTGAATCCAATCGAGAATCTGTGGAAAGAGCTGAAGACTGCTGTTCACGAACGCTCTCCATCCAACCTCACTGAGCTCCAGCTGTTTTGTAAGGAAGAATGGGCAAGAATTTCAGTCTTTCGATGTGCAAAACTGATAGAGACATACCCCAAGCGACTTGCAGCTGTAATTGCAGCAAAGGGTGGCGCTACAAAGTATTAACGCAAGGGGGCCGGATAATATTGCACGCCCCACTTTTCAGTTTTTTATTTGTTAAAAGAGTTTGACACATCCAATGAATTTCCTTCCACTTCACGTTTGTGTCCCACTTGTTGTTGATTCTTCACAAAAATTCGAATTTTATATCTTTATGTTTGAAGCCTGAAATGTGGCAAGAGGTTGAAAAGTTCAAAGGGGGCGAATACTTTCGCAAGGCACTGTAGTTTACAATATAGGCAAGTTGAAACAAATGCTGGACATGTTGCTACAGAGTTTTATTCACAATGTGAAGTGTTAAGTCTGACTTCAGGGTTTAGATTGAATACACAGTTCATTTTAAATGTTTGAATCCACTTGTTTTGTATGTTCTGAATAATGTATCACTTTTCATTTTAGTAGAAGGAAGAGGAAACAAAAGATAAAAAATTTCAGTTCAGGTAGTTTGTCTAAAACCTGGATATGTCTTTGAGCAATAAATACAGTTCTGTGGCCGATTCCTAGTCTTGTGGCTGTTGTAGTCCATTTTGTTGTACAGCCTGTTGTAGGTATTCTTCAATGTTTTGATCACAACACAATTCAGTCGCTTGCATTGCCTCAAGGAACACATCTAGTTCCCTCTCCTCAACAGCAAATCCACAGTCTCTTAAACCATATCTGTAAAATCAGAATAGAATTAATAATAGAATTATGAAGGATATTTTCTACATGTACTATAAATAGTTTAAAATGTCAGATTGGTTTCCTGGGTAAGTTAGCACTAGAAGTGACAGCTCATAAATTAACAACTGTATCCTGTACAATGATTAAAATATATTTACCAACTTGTGCTATAACAATATTGCATTATTATGTAATGCAAAAGGTGATTTCTTTCTGAGAAGATATCAATTACCTGTGAGGCAAGAGTTCATTTGGAATCCCCCAAGGACATGATGCAAGTCTGCATGGTCGGATCCTGTGTTTGTTCCAGAAGTCTTTGCATTCATCCAGCTCTTTCTGCAGAACACTGCTGAAGCAGAATCTCAGCAGGCATTGATGTGCGTGGCTTCCATTGAAGTTTCCTGAGTCTCTTAGATCTCCAAACAAGTCCATACAAAACTGAGACCTGGGGATACATTAAATTCAAAAATCAGAACTTGCCACATGGTCCGATAGCCGAACAATTTTCCTGGTCCTCTCAGCTCTGTCATAATGGCATGTCTGACCTCATGAAGTGGTGAGTAGTTGCGTCGCCTGTACAGTTAAGCTTCTTTTAAATGGGTCTTCAGCGTACGCACACTAACTGAAACGTCATGGTTAGTCCTAAGCATGTCCAGTATCACCTCGTATGTATGTCCTGACTTTTTGAAATGTTGTTGCGTTTTTTGATTTGTAGTTGTGTTTTTTAATTTGTTGTTGTGTTTACTAACTTGATGTGGTTTGCACTTCAGGGCCACCGTACAAAATAGAGCAGGATGAACTCCATGATGCTGCAGTGCACATTAAGCTGGAGGGGTGGCTTGATGGGGGGGATCTGAGCTTGAGGGGGACATGGGTTCTCTGCTGGCAGTGCTTAATGATGGCAGGGAAAAGTCCAACTACTACAGTCACAAACCGCATAGTTGGGGGCTGTGCCCTAGTATGCCTTTATGTCCCACAACATCTCTGATGATCACAGAATTGATTGCTCTAAACCTGCAACTATCTGATTGCAGGACAACAATATTTTTCACAAAGCCACACTCACCCAGTGACACACACACACACACCCACACACACACACACACGGATACACAGTTTTCTTTTTTCCCTTATTATTTCATTGTTTAAATAAAATAGGCTTTATCACTGCTGCCTAGTAACATCTGAAGTCTGAAACGAACATCTCTGCTCTTGTCTAAACATGTTTCTTGTTTCATTGTCTGACCCCACTTCAACCTAGGAAGTTGCAGCTGGAGGACTGTTATGTCTAAGAGAAGCCAGGGGTCAGCTGGTCAGAAGCCTCTCACTGGGTCCTCCCAGGGTATACAGTTTAATGCCTACATTTGTGAGCTAGTAAATAGATAAAACTAATTTACTGTAACCTAAAAACCCCAATGTCAAACATACATTCAGAAGACAATTAAACTAAAATAAAACAAATTTTTGTGATCCTCCAGTGTTAGGTGTATGAGTTTTAGTTTATTATCTCTGTGTCTTCCCTGTTGTTTATTTTCTCTTATTGTTGCCATTTTAGTTTATGCATTGTAGATTAGGTTATTGGTAAATTTTTTATGTTCATTTTGTATTGTTCTGTGTTTGTTTTCTTTTATGCATTCCTCTCTGTCTGCTTTTGTTCATTTATTCATTATTATTCATTGGTCTCGGTAGTTCCTCATTTCTCACCTGCCTCCCCGCCCTTTCTCCTCACATCTCTGCTGTATTTAAACTCCCTGGTTTACTCAGTGCCTCGCTACTTTCTTTTGTTACACTGCTTCCTGCCTGTCCCATTTTCTGTTTCTCCAAGAGCTTTCATTGTGGGTTTTTGTATTTTATTCATCATTAAGTCTTTCTACTCACCATGCGGCTCCCGAGTTTCTGTCTGTGTTTTGGTCCAGCTCCAACTTCACAACTCATGGTAGTCATTGATCCAGGTGATTGTTGAGGCCTCCCCCAGAGCCTTCTGGAGGCTCTGACCAAGCAAATCAGACTAAATTGTGTTAAATGCACTAGATAACTCAAAGAACATGATCCTCACAGTGCTGCTAGCTATGGCCAGATGACAGTGGCTTTCTACAGGCAGATATCATCTCAATCTCCACCTCTAGAGTGATATACAAACTGCAGGGACTGCTGAAATGTTCTCGTTGGCTTACTCAGGTAGGCCAATATGAGTCTCTCGAGGACCTTCATCATTTGGGATGTCAGGGCAACAGGTCATTGAGGACTAATAGTTAGGTTTTCTCACCCATCAGAACAAGGGAGGATGTCTTCCACAACAGTAGAACCTTTTCCTGGATCAGGCTAAGGTTGAAGAGGTGTTGCATAATCCCACAGAGCTGGTCTGCACAGGCCTTCAATACTCTGGGGCTGACACCAACTGGACCTGCAGCCTTATTGTGGTTCAGTCCCTGCAGGGGAATCTTCATCTGTCTTATAGAGACACATCAGGAGACAGGATCAGGAGGCAGAGAAAGCACCAGCATCTCCTGATCTTGTTGAAAACAAATGAGTAAAAGCAGAAGGGTTAACAGCAGAGGTTGAAGTTTCGACATTTGAGGTGTGACAGGAAAGTTGTGGGCCAAAGGAGGGTAGGATGTCTTTTTGGCTGGCAGCAGGAGAGGGGGATGCTGAGATTTTTCGTGAACTGAACACATTTAAGAATGGGTTTGGTTCTAGTTATCTCAGGTAATCTTTATCCAATAGTAAAGCTGGTTGGATAATCTAAAACATTTAAGTGTAACAGAAGAAAGAGACCCTTCTGGATGTCCAGGCAAGGAGCTTGTGGGATAATCTTGTTTTCTCTGGCATTCCTGAGTGCACAGAAGAAGATCCAGAGGCTACCCTGCATGATTTCCTCCAGCGGCAGCTAAAAATCCCAAGCAATGTCATAAAGAGCATTCCATTCCACCATGTGCATGATATGTGAACGAAACAGCCTGACAACCGCAGGTCGATTTTGATGTGTGTGTCTCTACAAAAACCCATTTTTGTTTTCTTTGATTTTCACACAGACACCCACATACAGTAAAACACTTACAGAACACACTTTAGACCTCATACTTAGTGATATATAACTCAATACGATTTGTCACTTTGAATGTCTGGGGATTTGGAAATAATATTAAAAAGCATTAAATCATAGATCACCTATAAAACTTAAATCAGACATTGTCTTACTTCAGGAAACCCACATATCCAAATCTGAGCTGAATGGACCAAGTAGCCTACACCAGAATGTCCTCATTTTTATTTATCTAACCATAATTCCAAGCAGAGAGGAGTATCTACTTTAATTAATATGATACAGTTTACATGCACTGAATGCATATTTGATCCAGAAGGGAGATATTTAATTATTAACGTAAATGTAAACAACAAAGACTGGTTGTAATGAAGAGAACTTCAGTACCAGTTTCACTGTGGTAATTTGTACAGCACTTGAGTAGCTTTTTGCACTTTACTAAAAGCTATTTAACTAGCACTTTATTCAGCACTGCGCTTTAATAACCATTTGCACACAAGAAGTTTTAAGTATTTATGAAATATTTGTTGATATATTTTAATAATTAGCATGTAGCCTTTTGTTCCGGGCCTTTCACAGCTGCTCCTTATCAAGTTGAGTGTGGTTGTTGCCTGTGAAGAGAAAAATGTATTGTTACTTGAAACAAGGTCTACTGTTTAGTGAAACTTAGGCAAATGTCTGTGTAGGTAGAAGTTGCTTGTTGAAGATGTGTTGACTCGTCTTTTGTGTCCTCTCCAGGGTGTTTGGACAAATGCTTCCACGGGGGTCCAGACACCATTTAAAGGTTCTGGGAGAGGCCATGGGAGAAAGGAGCGTTGGGAATTTTTTGTACATGGGCTTTTGGTGTTTTACAATGGTGATGTGGTAGGCTTTACAGTAATGTTAAAATACATGTATTTATTTATGGAAATGTTTATTGTGTTTGTAAATGTATAAAGGAATTTGGTAGATCTCCCTGTCAGCTAATAATAGTATTGTCCTCAAATAGCTGAGACTAATTAAGGCTTGGGGCTCTTAGTCAAAGTGCTTTTTGTATGGAGCTTTTGTATGGAGAGCTGGATGTGCCAAATATGACAAAATAAAAACCTGCCTATTCCACCAAACTCTGCCTGAGTCGTCATCTCCACTGAAAAATCCAGCCACGAAAGGCCGCTTTGTTACACCAGTGTATCACTAAAGCATACAGTTCAAATGTGGATGACTCCAACTTTAATTACAGTCTCTGTTCTGCCCTTTCAACCCAGACTGGAACAGCACTTGTGGTAGGAGGAGCTTTATTCTGAACACAGTTAGACAGGCTCAGCAGATCATCTGCACTTAGTAACTTGCAATAATCTGTCAAATTACATAAGAAAACTAAAATTAGAACTTAATAAAATAATAGAGGCAAGAATACAATTCTAAATACAAAGATTGCAGTTGGAGAACTTTGATCATAGTAATAAATCTAGTAAAGAAAAAGGAAAATTATTATTTAGAAAAATATATACTCGTATAATATTGATCCTTCTAACTGTTTTCTTCCTAGATGAAACCACTAAAGGAACTACATCCATTAACATTTACCTTTTCCTTCCCATAGAAAGTACTCCTGGATCAGTGCTTCTTTGTTCTCTTTGTGTCTCTGCTCTGTTCTCTCTAACCCCCAGTCGGTCGTGGCAGATGGCCGCTCACACTGAGCCTGGTTCTGGTTCTGCTGGAGGTTTCTTCCTGTTAAAAGGGAGTTTTTCCTCTCCACTGTCGCTACATGCATGCTCAGTATGAGGGATTGCTGCAAAGTCAACACCAGTGACTGTCCACTGTCTCTACATGCTCATTCGGGAGGAGTGAATGAATAAAATGAAAAAAAAATCTGTGAGGCTTTAGCAGGACTAACACTAACTACTGTTTAACCAAATGGTAACCTGTTAAGTATAATCACTTTCTAAGCCAATTTGTTTTTTTTCTCAATGCAAAATACATTTTCATTTATGTATGAATTACCGTACGAGTAATTCATACTCCATTTTAGTAGTGTATTTACAAAAAAAATTTGAAATATGAGGGTAAAAAGGTAGTTACAATGGAAAACTGTAAACGTAACTACCCTCATGTTAACTGTAACTGTTAACTGATCTTATGATTAAGCATATCCTGCAGTACAACAATAGATCTGTGCCGTCCACAGTGACAGCTGACATTCGACCTGTTCTCATCAAATCAACTTTGCAGAAGCACATCAGGCAACCCCTCTGTAACTGGTTCACTTCACTTGTTGTAGTAGCTAACAGCCGGCCCCATGTCAAAGGCTGGTTGTGGTCACCTTGCAGAGTAAAAAAGTCTTCTTTCCTTACACCCAGTCACTGACTTAATGACACTGGCCCTCGCGCCCCAAAAACTCACCTGACCCTGCAGGACTTCAGTGATTAGCCACTTTCTCCTGATTAGACACTCGGGACCAGGTATCTATGGTAAATGGAAAAAAACATGCAAACTCCTCACAAAAGAACCCCTTCCAGAGCAGGATTTAAACTTTTACAGCACAATCCGCTGATCAGCCATGCTGCTAAAACCTGTATACCGCCTTTAAATTTGACGTTTTATGTATTTTATATGTCTCTGGTCTTTGGATTGCACTTAGTTTTTCTTTTTTATCATATTAGTATCAGCTATGCTTCCTGAATAATAACATATTATTTTGTGGCTGCGTACACGTGATGTTAGTTTAAAACATGGTAAAGAGTAAATCATTCACAACACTAAAATTATCAGAGGGTGTACTTTCTTGTCACTGTGACTGTAAATTGCCCATTTCCTTCTTTTCCCACAGAAAACTTTTTTTGAAGGTTGTTTTCCATCTTTGTTGTTATTCCCCTTTCTAATTTATTTCTGTTTGCTCATTGTGAACAGTCATCTTGCATACATGTCAACCAGTTTTACTTTGTTTGAATATCTCTGTCATATTACACACGCCTTTTGATAACCAAATCAGGTTATCTCGAAGCTACACCTGCTGTGGTTATGTGTGTGAGGATCCAGGAGACAAAAAAAGTGTGTTATCAAGCAACAACAGTGTTTAACAGAGGAAACTCCAAAGGTCTGGGTCAGGCTGATTTAAAGGAGGTGATGCTGGAGTATGTAGCGATATCCAAAAAGGCTTGAATGTTCTTACACAACTCTGTTATTGGCACTTTCTCACATCATAACTCATCACATCACAGCTTATCAGCAACAAAACACACCCGTGTAAGACAGTTAAGTTCTTTGAACCTGGAGGTAACAATGCTTACCTGTTATGTTCATGTCTTTTCTTAGCTGGTCTTTTCTTCCTGGCCCATGCTCTGTTTTAATCTAAATTTCCTGGGGTCTCATAAATAAACAGTTCACAGCTTACAAACGATACTTTCCAGCACATTTGGCATCTTTAAAAGTAATTTGATGGGAAAATCTAATAGATCATTATGCATGTTGAATTCTGGTAAATTGCTCTGACCTAATACATATAAACATGTATCTGTCTAGTTTTTGTGATCATGAAAAATAATGGTATTCCTATCAAAAAAAGCAAAACTTATCTTTTGGCAAATTAATAGTTTATGCTAGGCCCATTTCTCAGTAACTAACCCATAACACTAACTGCTTAAGTTTAAGAATATTCATTGACATTTTGATTCCATTTAATTAGCTTTATCTACAGTTTTCTATCGAAGGAAATCCAGCTGATTACATCAAGTCACTGACTTGCAACCATCTCTTCTCTTGAACGAGGACTGGACAATTGCTTGCATTGAATTGTTAACTTTGCAATAATCTCTCATACAGGTAGCATCAGTTGAAAGAATAACTCCCCTATAACAGGAAGAAACCTTTAGCAGGAAAAGTAGCCATCCTAGAATTACCTCAAGCAAGATTAAAAAAGCAATTGGTAAACAGGCTACTCAAGTACTGACTACGTATAAACATAACATCTGATTTAATATTTAAACATGATTTTAATCAGACAGACAGAAATGTAAAACGATGTGGAAATTCTGGTATTTTAAAGACTAACATAAAATCAATACAAATAAATAACATGATTTCAAAATAACATTCAGGCAGGAGAAACACTTTCTAAATTTTTATTGTTTCACTTCCTGTTGAAATACTTGGACGAGGAGGAGGAGCAACCATCTTTCACTCCGATTTATTCATTAGTCCCTGACCAATTAATAGCTAAAATTCTTTTTCACATTTAATCCTTAGTTTTTCTTATCAAAATTGCAAGGTACTGAAACCATTACTGTTTGTTGCTTTGTATTGTCAACCAGGCCCTTATTCTTAATATCTAGATCAGTTCTCTGACTTCTTATCTGATTTAGTGTTAAATACCAGTAAGACTATTATAGTGGGGCATTTTAACATTCATGTTGACACTGAAAGTGATGGGCTAAATATAGCCTTTAATGAAATCTTAGACAGTTGGCTTTGTTCAAAACATACGCAAACCTACACATTTTTGTCTTCATACTTTGGACCTTGTGCTGACATATGGCATTGAGTGCTAAGAAATATAACACGACATCTTTATCAATAGTAGTAGATCATTATCAGACAATCCTGTGTCAACCTTGAACCGCAACCATACCTTGGTGGAGGGGTATGAGTGCTTTCATGATATCAGAGTCTATGTTGTCTAAGGCTGAACGCCCCTGATAGGGTTTCTCAATGCAAAAGGGCTCTGGGTGATGGGCCAGACAACAAGCAGTTCAGAACCCTTTATGATAACGACAAAAAAAAAAGGCAGGAGAAGTCGTCCGGTACCGCAGTGCAGGAGTGCCACCCTGAGGCCAAGCCTGTGGTCAGGGCTCATCAGCAATTGCCTCGTAGGAGATGGGGAATAGGCCAACCCACACTGCAGGGGGAACCATGAGAGACTGGTGCAAAGAGTATTGGGCAGCGGTCAAAGGCAGAGACCTCATCGACCTGATCTGCCGTTAAGGTTCTAGGGACATGGAATGTCACCTCGCTAGGGGAATAGGAGATTTAGCCTGTGAGGGAGGTTGAGAGATAACAACTAGAAATAGTCAGGTGCACCTCCACGGACACCTTGGGCTCTGGATTCCAGCTCCTTGAGAGAGGTTGGACTCTTTTCTACTCCAGAGTGGCCCGTGGGGAGAAACTGCACACTGGGGTGGGTTTGGGTCTTTTGTTAGGGTTTACCTCAGTGAATGAGAGGTTGCATTCCTGTGCCTTCGGGTCAGGGAAAAGTTTCAGAACATTGCTGCAGCTCATAGCTGCAGCTGTAAGGTGCTGGAGGAGGTGTTAGGGGAGAGGGAAATTTTGGTGTTTCGGCTGAGACTACTGCCCCTGTGACCCGGTCCCGGATAAGTGGAAGATATTGACTAAGGGCATGAACAATTATTTAGGAGCACTCTTTCTTGACCTAAGAAAGGCATTTGATACACTCAACCAAAATATCCTACTTGCTAAATTATCCTCTTTTAATTTCTCAAAAAACGCCATAAAATGGAAACACTCATATCTTTCTCATTCACAAAGTGGACTATGTCCGGAGGTTAATATCCAAATGTATGCTGATGACAGAGTTCTATATGTACACAGATCCTCCAAAACTAAGGTAGCTGTCAAACTCACAAGTGCGGTGATCAAAGTGACAAATTCGTTAAATCAATGTTGTTTACAGCTCAATTTGTCTAAGACGGTAGGTATGTTCTTTAACGAATCACATAAAGTAACCAAAGATGCAGATATAGTGTCAGGAGAAAAAATAAAAATCGTCCAAGAATATAAAAAAGTGGGCATTCATTTGGACTCCAAACTCAATTTTAGGTCAAATATAAAGCAAACCTGCAAAAAAGTCAAATTTAATTTAGCTAATTTCCAATTTATTAGAAACTCAATGTCTCTTCAAGCTGCTAAAACCTGATGCTTTTGTCACCTTGTTTAACAAGCTGGTCCCAGGCTAACTCCACCACTCTGAAACCATTACAGTTTTAATATAAATAGACACTCAAAGTATTCGACAGGATATCAAAACAATTTTATCACTGTTCCATTTTATCAAAATACATCCTTTTATGTTGAGATAATCTCATTATGTTCACAATATGTCAGACATACAAAATGAGATGGCCCCTCCACCTCTTGTTGATTTTGTCAGATTTTGTCTCAGAACATCCACACACAGAATCACCTGAGGAGTGTCCAGAGGGGACTGTATTATCACTTAGAAAAAGTGTCTTTTGTTATTCAGCTTTTTTTGTTAGAGCATCTTAGGAATGGAACACCATTCTAACTACAATCATAGACATTAACACTTATAGCCTATTTTGCAAATATCTAAAATGTTGGCTGATTAGTGTCCAGACCTTTCAAGACTGAACCCCTGCTGCTGCCATCTTGTGTTTCAGTTATGAATGTGGGACTCCTTCCTGACCCTGTAGCTGTAATTTTAATCCTTTAAGACTCACAAATGGAAAACACAAAGAAAGGCTATTAGAAGTTTATTTTTTATATACATTTCTTTGGCGCTCAGGCCCCGGGGGAAGACCTGAACGCTGCGAATGATGAGGGCTTGAATGAGTATTTTTAGGATTAAATTAGAGATGTCTTAACCCCGGGATCCGATATGTGGTGGAGTGGAGGCCTAAAGGATCGGGTTGTTGTGAGTCCAGAAGGAGGAGATGGGGAGGAGGTGGGTCAAAGCTCGGCGGAAGAGCGAGAGAATCTTGCCGACGCGGATCTTTAAAGCAAAGCCTTGGAGATGATTGGCTGAAGAGAAGGTGCGGAATTGACACTGATTGGATGGGCGGAGACGCATGGAGGAGCCATTGGACCGGCTGAGGTAGGAGGGAGTCTTCCGGATTGAATTTTCATCAAAACTTCATTATTGCGTGTTTTAAAATTCTGTCGGTAACAATGTTTTTTCTTTTTTTATTCTGCATCTACCGAAAGTTTTAACTTGTCTTACTAATTCATGACACTTATATTGCTGCAAATTGTAATTTTTTGTGAAGAATCAACAAGAAGTGGGACACAGTCGTGAAGTGGAAGGAAATTTATGATGTGTCAAACTTTTTTAACAAATAAAAAACTGAAGAGCGGGGCATGCAATATTATTCGGCCCCCTTGCGTTAATACTTTGTAGCGCCACCTTTTGCTGCAATTACGGCTGCAAGTCGCTTGGGGTATGTCTCTATCAGTTTTGCACATTGAAAGACTGAAATTCTTGCCCATTCTTCCTTGCAAAACAGCTCAAGCTCAGTGAGGTTGGATGGAGAGCGTTCGTGAACAGCAGTCTCCAGCTCTTTCCACAGATTCTCGATTGGATTCAGGTCTGGACTTTGACTTGGCCATTCCAACACCTGGATACGTTTATTTGTGAACCATTCCATTGTAGATTTGGCTTTATGTTTTGGATCATTGTCTTGTTGGAAGATAAATCTCCGTCCCAGTCTCAGGTCTCTTGCAGACTCCAACAGGTTGTCTTCCAGAATGGTCCTGTATTTGGCCCCATCCATCTTCCCATCAATTTTGACCATCTTCCCTGTCCCTCCTGAGAAAAAGCAGGCCCAAACCATGATGCTGCCACCACCATGTTTGACAGTGGGGATGGTGTGTTCAGGGTGATGAGCTGTGTTGCTTTTACGCCAAACATATCGTTTTGCATTGTGGCCAAACAGTTCGATTTTGGTTTCATCTGACCAGAGCACCTTCTTCCACATGTTGGTGTGTCTCCCAGGTGGCTTGTGGCAAACTTTAAACGAGACTTTTTATGGATATCTTTGAGAAATGGCTTTCTTCTTGCCACTCTTCCATAAAGGCCAGATTTGTTGCAGTGAATGACTGATTGTTGTCCTATTGGACAGACTCTCCCCCCCAGCTGTAGATCTCTGCAGTTCATCCCGGAAGTGATCTGGGGCCTTTTTGGCTGCCATCTCTGATCAGTCTTTTTTCCTTGTCGGAGATGAAAGTTTTAGAGGGACGGCCAGGTCTTTGCAGTGATTTTGCAGTGGTCTGATACTCCTTCCATTTCAATATGATTGCTTGGACAGTGCTCCTTGGGACGTTTAAAAAGGGCTTGGGAAACTTTTTGTATCCAAATCCGGGCTTTAAACTTCTCCACAAACAGTATCTCGGACCTGCCTGGTGTTTCCTTGGTCTTCATGGTGCTCTCTGCGCTTTTGAACAGAACCCTGGAACTATCACAGACCAGGTGCATTTTATTAACGGAGACTTGATTAAAAACCCACAGGTGGATTCTATTTATCATCATCAGTCCCTTTGGGACAAAATTGGATCATTCAGAGATCCTCACTGAACTTCTGGAGTGAGTTTTTTGCCGCACTGAAAGGGAAAAGGGGCCCGAATAATATTTGCATGCCCCCCTTTCATTTTTTTATTTGTTTTAAAAGAGTTTTTGACACGTCCCCAAAAAATTTCATTTTTCCACTTCACAATTTGTGTCCCACTTGTTGTTGATTCTTCACAAAAAAATTAGAATTGTATATCCTTATGTTTGAAGCCTGAAATGTGGCAAGAGGTTGACCAGTTAAAGGGGGCCGAGTCCTTTCGCAAGCCAGTATAGATATGCACTGTTCTGGAAAATAAATAAACAAAATACTAATAATGGCTAGAGGAGTCCTACTTAATCTGGAAATGCAGTCTACTGATGTATAAAAATACACTTCTCCAAGCTAGAATAGCTTATTTCTCATCATTAATGAAGAGAAGCTTAGTATGGTAAGTAATTTATTGATGTCTCTTGTGTTATGCTATGTCACCTGATCACATGAATAGGGAAGTGGTCTAAGGAATGGAAATTTTTTAAGAACTCTTAGGAGACAAAACAGTTTTAAAAAGTTTATTTTGAATTGGAGGAATGAAGGATGAGTCTATGGGAAGAAGCACAATGGTGACTCACTGTGGAGAAGATATGAGGTTAACAGAGGGAGATGAATGTTGATACAAGATCTTACTTGTAGACTAAGGGGGAACAAAACGAGTAGGCGATGATGAAAAAATTTCCCAAATTTGAGATTTGTGCTTTGGGGGGCATTTTTTGCCAGTAGTTTGGTTTTGTGTTGGGCCCCGGGGATTTCAACATTAAAACTCCATAAAAACTCTTCAGGAGTTTTTCAAAAAAATTTTGCATTTAAAATTTTTTCCCCAGCACAACTTCAAAGGGGGAAAGGGGGGGGTAACAGGGGACTTCCATGATGCCACTGTTTGAATAAGAGAAACCCCCTCTCCCACAACCCCGAACTCTTCCAAGCTGCCCCCGATAGGAACTGGACGGGGGGACCAGCATGCTTAAGTCTTTTTGCTGGCAAAAGGACTTAACTCTTCAAACTGGATCCAAAGTCTCATATGATCACCGATCATATGCAAAAGTTGAGTATTGAATGAATTTTTTTTTTGTGTACCGGTATTCATTCACGAACGGGGAATTAAGGCACCAGCAGGTTTTCCTTGCCTGAGAGAAGGACGACGAGTAGCCGCATTATCGGTAACGTGCAGTTTTGGGCTGGCCGACAAAAGAGCCCCATTAAGCCACAGCCCCAGAGGGCGGTTTAGCCGAAGCTAACCACTTGTTGACTGGGGGGTCGTTTCTTCCAACTTCACCCCCCCGGGTCTTTTTTTCCTCAAAAATGGTCAGAGTTTTTGAGGTTTTGGCAGAGTGATAATAGAATAACGGTTAGGAATGATCAAAAGTTTTTCATTTTATGAAGTTTGGTTTTGTTTTTTAAACTGCAATCTTAGTGCTAGCAGGCTATCTGCAGCACGTGATCAGCTTTGTGTTTTGTGTTTGTGTGTTTTTAAAGTTAAGACAAACTTTATTTAAAGGGTGATTTTAAACACAGAAGGGGTTGCTCATAACGGGCCCCGGGGCTTATGCTTTTAACCCTTTTATTGACCCTGGTATTTTAGAGGTAACTTTTGATTCTGGTGCTAAGCTAAGCTATCGGCCCCTTTTTTTAGCTTAACTGCAAACAGCTTTAGAACACGTGTTCGCTACAGAAATTTTTAACAGGAAAGGTTTAGTTTTAAAAGTTAGTGAATAATAGTCTCTAACAATTTCTAAAAAATCTGAAAACTAAGTAAACACCATTAAGCCCCATTTCTCCAGAAGATTTGGCTTTTTTTCCAAATTTTTCCCTTAATATATTTTTTTTCAAATTTTATTAAGGGAATTAGACACCATTGAGAAATTATTCATCCAGAAGGTTGGTTTTTTCAGCAGATCATTCTTAAAAGCATTATTTTGATAAAATAATATTTTTATCTGATCTTGCATTGTGAATGGTTGTCTAAAGTATGCTGATTACTCCCAAATTGGGTTCCAAAGCAAATTTAAACTTCATTTCAAGATTCTTCAAGATAATCCTTGGTTCTCAGACATAAACATTGCATGGTAATGTTGCATCACTCTTTTGGTCATGGTCACTCAAAATTGAGTGATTCCATAATTTATTCCCTGTGCTTGTTCTACAAATGTAACTGTTATTGGCTACCACAATTATTTTTCATGATTTCTTTTAGTATTTCTTAAAGCCAGAAAGTTGCCATTTGAAATGCCTTTAGTTTTTTGTCATGTCTGTGATCTGGTTTTTTTTCTACAAAATTCAACAACTGAAGGAACATCCTCAGAGACTGGTTATTTCATGATTTTTGCCAGGGGTTGTAGAAAAAGAAATCATTACACAGACTACATAGATCCAATGCTCTGGAAAACAAAGGAATTCCAACTCATTTTCAAAAGTCAATGAAAGACTCAAATGTATTTTTTCCCCTCAACCTTCAGGATCTTTAAGAATTTTTAAATTGCTTTCTCATTGCATTCATCCTTTGCAGCCTTGAAAATGCCTTGCTTGTGCCACATCCAATATAGTCGTTATGCCTATGTCATCAGGGGCTCCTGGCAGGGTGAATGCCTGACATAAATGGACATTAAAGACAGATTTGACCTGAGATTTTGAGTTTTAAAATCTATGATCTTAAGCTTTTGTTCAGCTGATGAACAGTCTGAGTTCAAATTTAGTTTTTAATAATTTACAAAATAGTTGAATGAATACTTCTTTTATTAGCTTAAAAAGTTTGTTCAGGGGTTTATATGTACATTTCCCCTACACTTACACTATTTTGTAAACATTGGCGATGCAAATGATCTGCTTCCAGTTTCTTAGATGGTGCTACTACACTTCTCCACAGACTTTCAGTTCTTTTGTGTAAAAATAAAAAACCTGTTTCTAACTCGCTTCTTTCCAAACTGTATTAATTTTTCTTCTGCCCTAATGGGCAAAATGGATGGTGCATGCCTGTAAATCATGATGTGACAGACGTCCTGTGTGTGTGAGGCAAGGCAATGTCCCTCAAGCCCTGTGGTTAACAAAGAAGTCATGCAAAGAGGTCCCTCACCCTCTTCTCACTCTTCCTCACCCTCTTCCTTCCCTTTTTCACCATTTGTCCCCACATTGTGGTATATGTGGTTTATACCCATTAGCGACCTTGTGTTCTCTCTTGTAAATTTTGTTCGCTGATTTATTTATTGGCTCGTTTAGGACTCTGTGTATCCGTCTGAGGTTTGATTTTCTTCATTCGATTGGCTGCTTCAACTGGGGCCTTCCACTGTAATTAAAAAACGTTTTCTGAAAATTTTCCTTTGTGTGTGTGTATGTGTGAGGGCGGGTGGTTAACTTAACATGTTTGCCCACTTACATGATACTAAAAGCATGGAGTAAAGCCTTAGGGGTGTGAATGTCTAATTAGTTTATTGAAAATGTTCTTAAACTGTCAGGAACCATCTAGGAAGACCATCATTGATTTCTGTACTCTGGAGTAACTGGTGGAGTGCTTGGTATTTTTGGTTTACCTGTTCATAATGAAGAATGCTGTTTAATAAGATTGTGAACATTACAGAGCATAATACATTTGAATGTGAGACATCTAACTGAAGAAATGTTTGCAGGTTATAAATGAATTCCTTCTTAAGACTTATGATCTAGTATTAGTTTATCCTCATAAATAACAGCCCATTGAAAAATAATCATTCTGAACACACAACTAACTACTAAGAAATATAGTTTTATAACTGAACTTTAAAAAATACAATTGTTTTAGCTGAGGAACTGGGGCATTAAAGGGCTGGAATGGAGTTTGACTTAATAACCTCATCTGTAGCCTGAGTTGATTTATTCCCTGCTTTTTTGCCCATTGAATCACTCTTTCAGACATAACAAACTATTAACTATTCACATACGTGGGGAGCCTTCTAAAGGTATGCCAAGGTTTTAAAATGTTACATTTTTAAGTCCTTTAACATTTTACATCCTAGAGTTCCTCATTTTATTGAGATTTCAGAGAGAATGTTGGAGCGACCTGAGTTTTCATCCAGCTGTATGCAGCTTAGTTATACAACAACCCCCCTGTCGTGTTGCTGCACACTGTCTGCCAGCTGGCTATAAGAAGGTTCCAACACTTTTGTCTGACAAGTGACATGACTGCAAGCCCTAACCAAGCAAACTAATCATTCAGGTAATCTCAGCTACTTTGGCTGGATTATTTTGATTTTTGCATATTTCATACCTCTTTCGATGTCTATCAATTCAATTCAATTCAATTCAGTTTATTTATATAGCGCCAATTCACAACGCATGTCGTCTCAAGGCACTTCACAAAAGTCAGGTACATACATTCCAATTAGTCCTAACCATTGAACAGTGCAGTCAGATTCTGTTATTTATTCAAATTGGATAAAAAAGTTTTTTCTATCAAGGAAACCCAGCAGATTGGCATCCAGTCAGTGACTTGCAGCATCACTCCTCCCGGATGAGCATGTAGAGACAGTGGATATTAACTGGCGTTGACTTGCAGCATCCCTCATACTGATCATGCATGTAGCGACAGTGGAGAGGAAAAACTCCCTTTTAACAGGAAGAAACCTCCAGCAGAACCAGGCTCCGTGTGAGCGGCCATCGCCACGACCGACTGGGGGGTGGGGGGGGGAGGGATGGGGAGGGAAAGTGGGGGAGAGAGAACAGAGCAGTAGACACAAAGAGAACAAAGAAGCACTGATCCAGGAGTACTTTTCTATGGGAAGGAAAAGTAATGTTAATGGATGTAGCTCTTTAGTCGTTTCATCTAGAAAGAAAGAAACAGATAAACTCTGAGCCCGTTTTCATGTTAGAGTCTGAGAGAGCACATAGATTTAGTTACAGTAAAAGCTCAGTCAGTAGCTATGTCTATGAGAGAGAAAAGGGTTAAACACTGAAAGACATGGCCATGTGGATCATCGGAGAGGTGAGCATTAAGTTGTTGCCAGCAGAAGCTGGACGATGCCCCTCTCCAGAAGGTGTTACAGGTAGACACAGATTCAGGCCCAGTGTAAGCTTCTAGGAGGAAGAAGAGAGAGAGAACAAGTTAAAAGCTGAAATAACAGCAAATAACACAAAGTTGAAGAGTAGTGTGAGACAAGTAGCGAGAGGGTGAAAAGTGGTCACTATGTCCTCGCCAAGCCTAAGCAGCAGCATAACTACAAGAGTGTTCAGCTAAAACTAAGCCCACTCTAACTATAAATTTATCACAAGGAAAGTTTTAACCTAGCCTTAAAAGTAGACAGTTTTGTCCATCTAGAGCCCACTGATGGCCATTGTTATAGACTGAAAAACACACGATTGGGATACCTCTCTCTGTCAGATTGAACCATAACCATTGGAAAAGAGAGGGGGTCATACAGTTAGCAAATGGAGGGTGTGTTTCACCTCAACCATAACTTAGCCGGTTTAGGCTATCCGACCCCCCTTACTCCATCACAAGGGGAGAAGAAGCGGAGGTAAAATAATGAAGAATAGCGCAGGATACCTAAGCCACTCTAACTATAAGCTTTATAAAAAAGAAAGTTTTTTAAGCCTAGCCTTAAAGTAGACAGGGTGTCCTGCCTCACGGACTTAAACGGGGAGCTGGTTCCACAGGGGGAGAGAGCCTGATAAAATAAAGGATCTGCCTCCCATTCTACTTCTAGAGACTCTAGGAACCACCAGAAAACCTGCAGTCTGAGAACGAAGTGCTCTGTTAGAATATATGGAACAATCAGATCTCTGATGTATGATGGAGCTAAATCATTAAGGCTTTATATGTGAGGAGGAGAATTTTAAATTCTATTCTGGATTTAACAGGGAGCCAATGAAGGGAAGCTAAAGTACGAGAATATATTTTCTCTTTTTAATTTTCATCAGAACTCTTGCTGCCGCATTTTGAATCAGCTGAAGGCTTTTAACTGCATTTTGTGGACATCCTGATAGTAAAGAATTACAATAGTCCAGCCTTGAAGTAACAAATGCATGGACTAGGTTTTTCAGCGTCACTCCTGGATAGGATATTTCTAATTTTGGCAATGTTCTGGAGGTGAAAGAAGGAAATCCTAGAAACCTGTTTAATATGGGATTTAAATGACATGTCCTGGTCAAAAATAACACCAAGGTTTTTTAGTTTATTATCGGAGGTCAATTTAATGCCATCTAGGTTAAGTGATTGACTAAGCAGTTTCTTTTTTAAAGACTCCGGTCCAAAGACGACAACTTCTGTCTTGTCTGAATTTAGAAGCAGAAAGTCATCCGAGTTTTTATGTCTTCAAGACATGCTTGTAGTCTATCTAACTGGTTGGGTTCAAGAATCAGACATATGTTTCTGCATAGACTCTGCATGCTGCTTTTTTCATCAACATCTTCTGTCTTACTGCCATGTTCCAAGCCTTTCATACTATTTATGAAGAAAGTATTTTTATTTGGCTCGCCTAAAAAAATTAAAAAGTATAACACACACTGATCATGTAGGCCATTAGTGCAGCCGTCATAAGACACTTTTTGTAGAGAAAATAGTGGTTACTTGTGATGTTTATAATATACCCTCATTCTGGCACGTTTCTTGTCATCCTGTCCCATTTCTATCATTAACCTTATAGTAGTTCAGCCCCTAAGTTTGCCATCACCTTGCATTTCTTCAATACTACTTGAACACATTTACCAGCCTGAGTGACATTTAATTGTCACTGCTGCATATCATGATCAGGTGGATCAGTGAATTTATGTCTTGAGAGAGACATAAAGCTGAGGAGAGTGGGATGGCCTGAACTCTCACGAGAGTGGTGTATAAGACTAACAAACAGCTCTCCAGCTTAGGTTAACAGGCCAATGAAACTAAGACAAATATTGTATTCAATTTAAAATATTACCCATTGAGTTCTTCTCCTCATCAACGACAACCTGGACGAGGAAATTATTCATAGTCTGCAGGAAATACACTGATGAAGGTCGAAATGGGAAACCATCGAATCTAGCGGCCACTCCAACATCAAGACAGACATGGTCTGAACGTTCCACCTGTACCACCACCTCATCAGATAAGAACTACCACAGACATTTTAGACTCTAATAACCCGAAGCTTACCAGCCTTGATGCCAGGCTGGCCCAGGCAATCTGGCATCGAGCTTGTTCTTTTAAATAGAAAGAAGAAGCTCAGGGGGGAACTGTGTGGTACCAACTATGGTGTGATCAACCATTTTCCAAAGTAATTACTTCACCGCCGTGCGCTCTTTTGTCACATGGAATGTACATGGAATTGGTAATAATATTAAAACAGCATAACCAGAAAAACTTAAAGCAGACGTTGTCCTACTTCAGGAAACACACATATCCAAATCTGGATTTTAATCAAGCTAACTATAATTCCTAACAAAGAGGGGTAGCTAAGCCTACAGTTGACATGCAAAGGCAGCATATTTGATCCACAAGGGAGATATGTAATTATTAACATAAACAGCAAAGACTGGTGTATTAATGTATACTGTCCAAATGAAGAGAACTGCCGCTTTTATAAGTCTCTTTTCTGCCCTTTCAACTCAGACTGGAACAGCACTTGTGGTAGGAGAAAACCTCACTCAGAACACAGTTAAACAGAATCAGCAGATCATCTGCACTTCCTAACTAAAGTCTGTAAATTTATTAAAGCAGTATATGAAATGTTTTGGTCTGTGTGATGCCTAGCACTCATGTAATCCATCAGATTAGGAGTTTGAAAACTAAACAATCAGCATAATATCTCTTCTGGTGTCCTCTGGGAGGTAGTAAATGTTGTTTGTGAGGTAAAATAATTTCTTGTTTATCATAAAGGAAAGAAATGAAAAAAAAAACAGTCTTTGGTAATGTCTAGTGTAATGTATTAAAGTGTCTTGCTTTTATGACTTTTTTTGATGTACTTAAGTGTTTTGACCTTGTAATTTTGTTTGACTCCTGTGAAGTGTCTTTGAGTTTTTTGAAAAGCGCTATACAAATAAAATGTTTAATTATTATTATCAAAATAGGAGATTGGGTGATGAAGTGAAAGTGGCCACCTCTCTTTTTTTAGGAAAGGTAAAAAATAAAAACAGGAACCATCTGGCACAATCTTTCTCATTGCATGCTTGCTGAAGCCCCTTGTAGGACCTTAAAGCAAACCAGAAAGGATCTGATGCACTCAAAAGAGGAGGAAAAGTTATTGTTTTGTCCAAACTATTGTGGGAAAAGCAGGAGCTCAAAATAATAATAAAAGAGATAAATATGAAAAACATGATATGGGCAGAGAATATGTCTGTCTGCCCGGCCCAACCTCTGCCCTGTCAAGGGTACAGCCCTATCTGATGCAGACAGAGAGCAAAACGACATGCATGTTCTGCCTGATCAGGTCTACTCGACAGTCAAATAAAATAAATGGTCAGCAGAAACCTCTGTTTTTTTTAATAACTTTTCTATTTGTTGCAGTCAAAATTACATAAAATGATCTGTAGCTTTTCCTCACTGTTGAATCTACTTAATTATCTAAATTTAGATTACATTTTTTTGTTAAGTTCATATATATTTGGAAGATGCTTGCACTCTTCATTCCGGACAACAAAGCTCAAGATGGATCATTAATATGAGCACTGCAGGCCCTCAGGCTGCTCTCAGAGAATAAAAGCGGATTCCGGACTCCTGAACCAGGCTGACGCTGAGGAACTGCATTCCCTGTTGGAGGAGATCACAAACTACGGGAAACGTGTTTATTTCTTTACAAGTTCACTATGTCTGATCGTATCTGCTGAAAAATAAAAGATGCTACATAAAGCTCATCATATTTCAACAGAACACCCGACAGACGATGGGACATGTGGAGAGTCACCTCTTTGGACAGAGGGACTGTGAGAAAATATTTCCTGCCAACTGAATGATAGGTGAACAACAATCAACTCCAGCACTACTGGTTGAATGGATGGAAGCACTGGCTGTTTTTTATCTTGTTTCCATGCATAATGTCTTGACCATCTAGAACAGGGGTACCTGGACCCTGGTCCAAATCCGGACCCAGAGAGCAATTTGTCCGGGCTGCAAAGCATTTTCTCATATACTAAGTAGGTAGATATACACATTTTATTTCTGCTGGCTTCTATGTCTGACTTTTGAACTGGCGCGGCGGGCAGCTATGTGGGTCAGCGACATTCTGGTCCGCACTCCAAGCCAGTCGACAGAGGTAATGCAGCACATCATTGTATGCTGACCAACAGAATGTACAATATTTTGCACATAACTCTATTTTTGTCTAATTGCATAATTTTCACAAATTAAATCAGATGCTATAATAAAACAGTTACTCAATATTTGAATAGTCTTATCACAAAATAGTTTTTTTACTCTTACTTAACTAAGTTTTTGGATGATTACTTGGTCATGATCTTACTTGTGTGTGTATTTGGATAATTTTAACCAAATGTGCATCGAGTATGACATTTCGAAACGAAATAGAATGCACATAAAAATCAAACTTTTTTTCAGAATGTGAATTGGCTTGTCACCAAATACATTTTTCATTGTTACTCGGGTATTTTTAAATGATTTCCTTTTAGTTATACTTAAGTAGAAATATTTTAAGCTAACAATTTTCTTGCTGGTCTGTCCACTTCTGCATGAGATTCCAGAGACTATGTTCTATAGCATTTAAACCTTCAGACTTCTATCTTCATCATCAAACAGTACTCAGCATCTCCAATCTGTCATTATATTCCTAATTCAACATAACCTCACTTCCAACTAATACTCACCTTCCCCCTCTAGAGTTCGTCCTGACCCAGTGCAGAAACCTGAAGTCCTCTACCTTGTTTTTTCAATAAACCATTCAAAACTGTTCAGCATGTCTGTAATCGTTGCTTACACCAGAGCCGATAACCAGCATAACTATGACACATTTCTGATTTTACTTTTAGAAAACATATAATCTATAATCTATTATTATTTTCCTTCCACTTCATAATAATCCACCACTTGTCAATATGGGGTGGTGTTGTGTAGGACCAACGTGCAGACAAGACTAAGGGAGCCAAATGGTGAGTAGAAGTGTTTAATAACAGAACTAAAATAGCTTACAGAGGTTGATACAGGACAAGGAACATGGGTGATGAGAGGCATGAAACAGACTGGCAAACCAATGAACTAGAAGAGCTAATCAGATGAAATGTGAAGCAGGTGGTGGCAGGGAGAATGCAGAGTAACTGCAGGAGGGAGGCTAATGAACAGTCGAGTGTGATGAGCAGAAACAAATAAACACTGGAAGGAATTTAACAGAACTCTAAATGTGTAGAAATAAGTAAGCAATGGGATGAACCAAAATAACAGCAACTAGAGAACATGAACAGGGAAGGGAGAGGAGTCGTATTGCTGTGGGCCGATTCAGGGTGGAGGGATCCGCAATTTCATAAGGCGATCATGGCTCCACAAGGTTCTCAAACCGCCGGATACTTTTCTCCACTTCTCGTCGGAAAAAGCTGTTAATATGAATGTTTCTGCAGGTGTAGAAGCAAGCAGGGTGTTATTTTGTATTCCCTTCATCCTTCTTTCTTTTCTCCATTCTTTTCTCCTTCCCTCCTCTTTTCCTTTTTGCCCCACCTCTCTCTCTTTAGTGCTTCTTATTTTTGTTCCTTTTCATTTCTGTCTCTGTTGGTAACAATTGAAATAATCCCAAACCAGCTAAAAAAAAAAGAAGGAAATATTCCCGTACCGTGATCATCTCTGCTCCTCCTGCAGGGTTCTTTATGTTGACTGGATCCTTCTGTCAAAACGGGGTGGTGTGTTGTAAGACCAAAGACAAGAGCATGGGAGTTGCATGGTGAGTAGAAGTATTTAATAACAAAACTGACATAACAGACTAATAGGATCCAGTGGCTAGCAATGAAAACCCAGAGCTTAAATATAGAGGCAGAGTGGAGAAATGATTAATGAACTAGAAGAGCTAATCAGATAAAATGTAGAGCAGCTGGTGGCCAAGAGAATGCACAGCAACTGAAGGAAGAAGGGTTATTAACACAGATGAGCAGGAACACAGAAACATTGGCATGAATCAAACAAAACTCTCAATATAAGAAATATAAGAAATAAGTAAACAATATCCGTTATTCAACTTAAGAACATAAACAGGGAAGTGCAGGGAAACAGACAAGAAGGAAACTCAAACACTTAACACCAGTGTGTTTTGTTAGTATATCACAGAAAATTCACTAAAATACACTGGTTTGTTAATGTAAGGAGACAAAATGAAAAAATGTTTAAGAGGAATGGAAATATTTGCAAGACTCTGTAAATCATAAAATACATTTTGTTACAGTAAACAGACGTCTGCTTCTGCTTTCTTGCGTACACACACACAGTGACAGTGAGCACAGTCAGTATTCAAACATGCGACCCTCTTAGACTGAGGGAGTGGTGTTAACCACCACCTGTCCGCGTTGCGCATATATTTATTCAAAAAGGAAAAATAATAAGGCAGACTGATATAAAATAGTGCTTTCCAAAATTGTCTAAATAATTTTAAAAAGAAAAGATAAAACCCTGTTCATGTAAGAATTTGTATACCCTGCATTTATTGAGTTTGTGCTTACTTATTAAACCAGCCTTTGTACTGACAAGTGTGTTTTATTCTTGGTAGGCTAAAATTGATTTTCTGACACAGGAAATGAAAAAGAGGCAGAGTGGAGGAGGAACATAGCTATTCAGTCATGCAAAGAGTCAAGGTTTGTTAAATGTTCATTCTTTCAATCGAGAAATAAAAATCAACTAGAGGAAGACTAAAAAAGAGAAGTTTTATGTATCTGACAGAAGTGAAGGAAGGAGACAGAATACATACTGAAAAAGAAAAAAGTAGATAGAAGTGCCCCAGGCTGCATTTACTTCAATATGAATGACTGAACAGGTGCATTAGAGCAGAAATTTCTCTCTTACTCTCTCTCTCTATCTCTCTCTGCTACACACACACAAACCCACACACACACTGCAGAAGGAACAGTAAATACTGATATCTCACATGACCAGTTCTGTCTACTTTATTTTTCAAAGTGATGGCTTGAGTCAAGATGGTGTTTGAGTGCTTAAATGTCTTTATTTAGGGAGAGAAAAATGATTTCACCAGAATGTTTGTCTATATGCACTTTTCATCTTGCATTAACATAGAAACTGAGGCTGTTATATTTGTTTTCATTTTGTTTTCAAAACGTTCCCATCCTCTGAAAAGCACACGCAGGTGAATCCTAATGTTTAGAGTATTATTCACATTTCGCTACTGTAGCACTATGAATTGTAGGCGATTGTGTTTCTAGTGTAATGCTATTTATCTGAGAAAATTGTTATAAATACATAAGTGTATTTTGCATATATTTGTATTTTGCATGACCACGAGACATGGAAGCTTAAACAAGTCCCAAAAAAGGATCACCATCTTGACAGGTTGGAGAGGTTTGAATACCCTAAGAATTATGTTTCTCTAACCCTTGGTAGGGTCTCCCATGGCAAATGGGCCTCAGGGGAAGGGTCAAACAAAGATAGATGTGATGGCCTTGATGAACTGTAGACCATACAAATGGTGTGGTCTACAATTGATGTTGGACTCCTGCAGGGCTGCTCTTTGTCCTGGTCATAACTTTCATGGACAGAATTTATAGGTGCAGCCAAGTGCCAGTGTGGGTTTAGTTTGGGGACCAGCGGTTTTGCTCTGCTTTTTGCGGAGAACATGTTTCTGCTAGCTTCCTCCATCCAAGACCTATAGCATGCACAAGGGCAGGGATGAGAATCAGCTCCTCCAAATCCAAGACCATGATTCTCAACTGGAAAACGGTGGCTTGCCTTCTCCAAGTCGGAGAGCAGTTTCCCTCTCATGTGGATCTGAAGTATCTCAAGCTTTTGTTTACGAGTGAGTGATGAATGGTGCGTGAGACAGACTGATGGATCAGTGTTTTTGCCGCAGTGTGGCGGTTCGTTGTGGTGAAAAAAGAAGCTTCATCTTTCGGCTCAGTTCTCAATTTACTGGTGACTATACGTTCTTACCCTCATCTATGGTCATGAACTCTGTCCGAAAGAACAAGATCCTGGATATGAGCGTCTGATATGAGCTTCCTCTGCAGGGTGGCTGGACATTACCTAAGAGATAGGGTGAGGAGATCAGCCATCTGGGAGGAGCTCAGGTTAGAGGCACTGCTCCTCCACATTGAGAGGAGTCAGCTGAAGTGGTTCAGGCATTTGTTTCAAATGCCCCATGGAAGCCTCCCTTGGGAGGTGTTTCAGGCACGTCCTACTGGAGAAGGTCCAGGACACGCACCAGGACACACTGGAGATACTACATCTCCCTGCTGGCAGGGAATGCCTTGCCCACAAAAGAGCTGGAGGAGGTATCTGTAAAAAAGGAAGTCTGGGTGTATCTGCTGAGACTGCTGCCCCAGTGATCCAGTCCCTGATAAGCAAAAGATGATGAAAAGGAGTACAAGTACAAATGGTGAACCAACCATTGGAGCCAGGCATGTTGGGAACTTTTTGCCAGAAGCACAACCTAACCATAGGAACATAGAAAGTCTCCCCACTGGCAGGTAGTAACCAGTGTTGCCAGATCTCACGAGAGAAACAAGCAACCAGCTCTATGAAAACAAGCCCAATGGGCAACCCACCACAATGTGTAAAACAGACTCTGTTTGTAAACATTATGAATGTATCCAATCAATATGGCATTATACACAAGCAACAGCAAAATTATGCTAAAGACTTTAACCTTAAAAATTTTTGAAAAATTTTAATTCTTTGAATAACTAGTACTTTTAAACTCTGATCAAAAGAAAAGTGCATTTTGTATAGGTAAAAGCAAGATGACAGTAAACACAGTCAATAAATAACTGTCATTAAACTCTGTTTAAAAGAAAAGCCACACATGAGCCAATTCAACCAGGCTTAGTGTAACACCATTATCTTTCTTGGTCAGAAATTACATATGTAAAATTTTGCATAAAGCCTGGCACTGATGAAAAAGATGTAAAAACAGAATTTACCTGCACTACAATACACAATTGCTTTTTCCCCACTAACTGCAATTCATTCTGCTCCTGTCACTCTGTGTGTGTGTGTGTGTGTGTGTGTGTGTGTGTGTGTGTGTGTGTGTGTGTGTGTGTGTGTGTGTGTGTGTTCTGTCTTGGCATCACAGTGAGAACCATTTTCCCGATTTCACCATCAAATTGAGGACCGTTGGTACCAAAGTGAGGACATTTTGCTGGTCCTCACGACCTATTTTGCTAATGGTTAGGTTTAGGACTAAGGTGTGAATTGAGTTTAGGTTAAGGTTAGGGTTAGGCATGCACTGGTAATGGTTAGGTTTAGGGTTATTGTCAGGGTTAGGGCATAGAAAGGGTTGAAAATGACTGAAAATGAATGGAAGTCAATGGGAGTCAACACATTGGTCTCGCTACATATAGCAAAACAAGAGTGTGTGTGTGTGTGTGTGTGTGTGTGTGTGTTGTGTGTGTGTGTGTGTGTGTGTGTGTTGTGTGTGTGTGCGTGTGTGTTTGGGGATTGCCGTCAACTTGGGCGGGCGCGATAACCAGGATAACTCTGGGGTGTGGAAGGGACAAACTACCTACCACTTATGTTTTGCTTTATTGTGGGAAGCTGGGAGATAATCAAGCCCAACAAGCCCAAAAGCTAGTGTATATTTGTAAGAGGAGGGTGTCAGGTTTAGGGACCTCAGGATGGGTCTAAATGTTTTGCAGATGACGTGGTTCTGTTGGCATCTTGCAATGACATCAAGCAGGCACTGAAGTGATTCACAGTCGAGTGTGATGAAAATAAGCTCAAAGTCTAAGGCCATGGTTTTTTTTTACTGAAAAAATTGACTGATTTCTCTGGGTTGGTAGTCCATTTTATAATCAACTGTAGGAGTTCAAGGATCTTGGTGTTTTGTTTATGACTGATGGTAGGATGCAGCGGGAGATGGATTGGTCACTTTTTCAGGAATTGTTCCAGTTTGTCTTGGTGAAGAAAGTGCTGAACCAAATTGTGAAGCATAGAATTTTCTGATCCATCTATGTTTTCTCACCTATGCTCATGATACATGGATTATGACCAACAGAATAAGATCGAAGATGCAAGATGCAGAAATTAGCTTTGTTTGTAAAGAGGGTTGCTCTATCATTTGGGTGAGGCCAGTGTAGCCACTTCCACAGAAAAATGAATCAGGGTGTTGAGTTTAAAAAACTGTGCATTTGTCTATGTGAGACAAACCACAAACTACTTCTCTGCATGGAGGATTTAATAGAGGTTCAGGATTCGGTTGCACAAGGACCCACTCTCAATTCAGCCCACTGCACATTCTAAAGCACGTACAACATCCTGAAGAGAAGGCTCCGAACATATAGTTCATACATGTTTTATACAATAGATAATGTGTGACAAAGTTATAACTGATTGGTTACAGAAACGTGAGGTGATATCCATGGGTGAGTCTAACTGGTTACAAAGGATGTGGGTTAATCCTCAATCCCTCCCTTGTAGAGATGAAATCTTACTGCCCCAGGCTAATCTTGATTCCAGCTGGTCAGTCTGTATGGTTCTTCAGATTGTTGTGCAATAATATATTTAAGTTTGGTTATCTAATATTTCACCAAACAACTTTCGGTCTGTCATGTATTGCCCTATGAATACCAGCCCAATATGGGTTGGTATTCATGTGGTATATTCGTGGTGTTATGGAACAATGGATCAAAGGGGTAATTCAAGCACTGACATTCTCAAAGCTGCAAACTCTGCACACATATGGAATAAATTCCCAACAATTCTTTCCAAAATAAGAATTTATTAACAAAACAACTCAACTTCCAGTTAAATATTTCAGTTAACAAACTCTTTAACTAGGCAAGAAACAACTCAACCAGACCCTACCAATCAATCCTAAACAAATAAAGAAACTAATAACCTATATACACATAAGATGCAATGATATGACAGTTCAGTGCGGATATTTATGTTTTATGTTTATTTTAAGGGAATTTGCAAATGAGGTCAAATTAGTTTTAAACTAATTAAGAACAATTGGCATGTACTCAAACAACCAATTCACATGGCGAATCAGAAGGGTTGGTGAAACATTATTTAAAAAAAATAAGGGTACTCGAGGTTTCACGGGAGTGTGCCCAACTGGTCCACATGTGTTTTGTGGACCTGGACAAGGCATTCGACTGTGTCCCTCATGGTGCCCTGTGGGGGGTGCTCCAGGAGTATGGAATCGGGGGCCCTTTATTAGGGGCCATCCGGTCTCTGTACAAGTGGAGCAGGAGTTTGGTCCGCATTGCCGGCACTAAGTCGGACCTGTTCCCAGGGGTGGAGCCAGACTTTTATTATTGGGGGGGCCAGAGGGGGGCCAAGGCTATCTCAGGGGGTCCACAAACTATGAGAATGACTTTGTTTCTCTAACAGTCAGTTTCTAACTGTATTTATGTTTAAGTACATACCAAGTACACAGGAGATGAGATTTGTGTACATAATTTGCAGTTTATTAACAATGTAACACAAAAAACAGACAAAATGTAAAACAAATGGCATCAACTTTTGAACAATGACACCATTGTGATGAAGCTTTGGAATATTCCAAATGTGGAGATCAAGCAATGCCCAAGCATTAAAAAGTATTAAAAGAGGATTAGAAATGAATATCACACTTAAAACTACTGTAATTGCTATCAATGTTGATGTTTCTGCTTTTATTTGTAGAAATATTGTTGCTTGTTTGTAAATAGAATGTATAATATATTATTTTTAAATATATAAATAATGTTGAAAGAAAATATATAAGTTGTAACAGTATCCTATTGTAACCAGTATTAGATCAATATATATATTATGTAGCAACCATCAGGTTCCATCTCTTTGGTTGCTTCTGGGTTTGGGTGGATACAAAACAATGTCCAGACTGGGAAATAAGTTGGGGGTCCTCCCATTTATTGAACAGCTTTCAAATAGATGATAATCCACCATCAAAGTGACGGTCTACAATAGCAGGCATGATGGATAACATACTGTGGTGAGTGTGAAGTATAGAGACTAAACATGATCAACAGAGCTGGGAAAACCGTAGGACTTTCCCTAACCCAAACCCTCTGCCTTCTCACCTCTGTACCTATGTACACCAAAAATTGTGTACTTGTCAACATTTTTTATCTTTTCATGCCCCCCCCCCCTTCTGTTCTTTTTTTTTAACACTGTATCAGCATATTATGTATTCAAAGGAGACCTATACGGAAGAAGCAGGTATAAAACATAAATGGATAGATTTATTCAAAAATAAATAAATGATAAATAAAAAAATAAAAACATAGATAAGGCAGCTAACTAGCAGGTTTCAGTTAAGTAGAATTACCACTGGGTCCTTTTTGGAGGAGCAAAAGCAGGACTGGACACAGCTGGGAAGAGGTCAGTGGTATCTCCTGGGACTGGCTCACCATCATCCTGGTCAGAGGCAGAGGCCTCTGTGGCTTCAGACTCCTCCCTCGTTAGAACTACATTAAACCAAAAATATGAGTATTTTCAAAATAAAAACACAACCACAAATTTATCATGAACAACACACATTAGCAGCAAACAACATTTCAAAATTATGGAAATCTGAAGGTAATTACTGAACTGGTTAATGACTGTTTCTGTAGATATTCTGACCTGGTGATGGTTGGCTGGCTTGTGTCTAACATTCCCTCTCCTGACTGGTCCCAGTATGGGACCCATCAGAGCTGCTGATACCAGAGCGGAACTCTATCTGATTTGCTTCCTTTTAAAAATAAGTCGTGCATCTTGTCTCTCTGCCTTTTCATTCTCAATCATATCACTCCAAATACTACTTACACAATGTTATCAATTTCCCTCTTATTACCTCAAAAAGTCATGGTAAACAGATTGTGGCTGTAAATTGAGTACTCAAATTGTTAGTAAGTAAAGTTTATTTGCATGGAATACCTAGAAAGTTCTGAACCATGAACAAAACTTTTCAGCTTCTGAACAGGGTAGCATCATCCCATTACATTTCACCAAACCATCAGAGCAACAATCCGCTAGCAGGCTGATTGTCTGCTAGTTTCATCGGTCTTAAATCATTAGAGAAGCACATTTATGTGCGACAACCCGTATTAAATGTAGACATAAATGTGGAGCGGCTGTCTGTAGACGCCGGGTAACGTTAGTTTGATGCTCGCGACTTGTAGTTGTTGCTGAACTACCAAACATGATCTCCTATGTAACACAGAAGTTATTTTAAACATTGCCTCATCAGGAAACCACCGTTAAACGTTTATCTGGTATGTTATCTTGGAGTCAAACAGGTTGTCCAGTGTGATCCTCTGCATCTTCTCCTCGCAGCTCTCATCTTCTTTACGTGGCTTTTCTTCTTCTTGGGTTAGGCTAACCTGAAGTTGCGCATTACTGCCACCAGCTGGTCCTTCCCCTCGTTACACAGTGAAAATGGGGGAAGTTACATGGCGCTTACTACTGTAGAGGAATGACCTGGTGTCATTACATGTTAATCATCTGGGGGGACCAATCAGATTTCAGGGGGGGGGGGGCACTGGACCCCCTTTGGCTCCGCCTCTGCCTGTTCCCAGTGCATGTTGGACTCCGGCAGGGCTGCCCTTTCTCACTGGTCCTGTTCATAACTTTCATGGACAGGATTTCTAGGCGCAGCCAAGGGTCGGAGGGGGTCTAGTTTAGTGACCAGTGGATTTCGTCTCCTCTTTTTGCAGATGACGTAGTCCTGCTGGCCCCCTTTAGCCAAGACCTACAGCATGCACTGGAGCGGTTCGCAGCCAAGTGTGAAGCGGCTGGAATGAAGATCAGCTCATCCAAGTCCGAGGCCATGGTTCTAAACTAGAAAACGGTGGCTTGTCCTCTTCAGGTTGGAGGGAAGTTCCTGCCTCAAGTGGAGGAGTTCAAGTATCTTGGGATCTTGTTCACGAGTGAGGGAAGGATGGAGTGGGAGATCGACAGACGGATCTGTGTGGCTGCCGCAGTAATGGGGGCGCTGTGCCGGTCCGTTGTGGTGAAGAGAGAGCTGAACCGAAAAGCAAAGCTCTTGATTTACCGGTTGGTCTACGTTCCTACCCTCATCTATGGCCAAAAACTTTTGGGTCATGACCGAAAAAAAGGGGAAAATTCCAGGATAAAAACGGCCCCTGAAATGAGCTCCTCCGTAGGGGTGGGGGGGCACTCCCTTAGAGATAAGGTGAGGAGCTCGACCAATCGGGAGGGGCTCGGAATGGAGCCGCTGCTCCTCCACATCGAGAGGAAAAGCCATTTGAGGTGGCTCAGGCATTTATACCGGATGCCTCCTGGATGCCTTCCTCGGGTGGTGTTCCAGGCACGTATCACCGGGAAGAGGCCCAGGGGATGGCCCAGGACATACTGGAGGGACTATGTCTCTCAGCTGGCCTGGGAAAACCTTGGGCCCCCCCCGGAGGAGCTGAAGGAGGTGTTTGGGGAGAGGGATGTCTGGTTGTCTCTGCTGAGTCTGCTGCCCCCGCGACCCGGTCCCTGATAAAGCAGAAGATGACGAGTACGAGTACGAGTATTTTAAAGATGATGATTTGGCTAATTAGACATTAATAACCTTTTTGGACAATTGATTCTTAATGTTATATTAGGCAGCCACCATTATTGTAATAAAATAATATTTAAGGAAACATTCTTTGCTGAATCTGACGTTAAAAATCTTTTGGACAATTGATCTTAAAGTTGTTAACTGGCCATCACATGGAGTGTCCAAATTTGGGGTCTGTATCCTTTGAAGTCCGCATTTTAGGCTGATCACATCACAGCGATGTGACGAAGGCTGTAAAAATTTGAAGGCTCCTCCAAATGCAGCCGACATTGCAGGTAAAAACAGATTGTTGAAACAGAAGTAGCCATGGCAGAGCAGAGAGAAAAGCTGTGAATAAAGTTTGATGTATTGCGCATTCTATGAAACAAGATTAACTTACACAATGTTTTTTGGCAAGAATGTAGCTGCGTAAAACTGAAATATCGGCTCGGTTGATTTTTAGCAGTTAATGTTTGTTGTTTATTTATTATTATTATTATGCTCTACAAAAAAATTGATTTAAACTTTGATCAGAAAGTTTAAATCACATTGTTTTTAAATTTTTAAAAGGTTTTTTTTAAAAAAATTAAATGGTATTTGCATTTGTGTATATAATATTTTATTATATATTATATAATATTTTATATTAAAAATATATATCTATATATTTTATATATATTTTATATATTATATGTGTGTGTGGGGTATAAAAATTTTATATATATATAAAATATATATTTTATATTATATAAATATATAATATATTTATATGTGTATATATAAAAATTTTTATATATTATATATTATATATATATATTTTATATTTTAAAATATAGGGAAATATAAAATTAAATTTTAAAAATTTTTAAAGGTGATTAATGAACGAGGGAAAAAAAATGAAAAAAATAATTTAAAAAAAAACATTTTTAAAGGAAAAAAAAGCCGCAGGAATATGTTAAAAGGTAAATAAAACCGTGTGCAGTTATTTACAGTGGAGACAGCGGGATTAACCTCCGAGCTCAATTTTTACACAGCTCTGTGCTCCACACTTTCACAGTTGCTAGGTAAAAGAAGCTACACTGAGGTAAGGGTAGGACCAGCTGGTGAAGACTAGACCGTCCAAATTCACAGCCAATCACTTCCGGCCTTCGCGGTTTTTGCAGCCATAGAAGGACAAGGCCTAAGCAGACCAGTCCTTCCAAGGATACAGCCCCCTGAATTTGGACACAGCCATGGACTACTAAAATGTTGGAGAGGAACATCTATGGACTCTCACAAGATGGCGATGAGCCAGATATAAAAATATGATCTTCCTGGAACTTGCATTAGCAGTTTTAGCTAGCAAAGGAAAGCTTTGCAGCAGAGGTCCCAGAGTCGAGAATCAAACCCCAGACAGCTGCATCGAAGATTGTATATTGTGGGCAAACTACCTCTACACCACACACTATGCCCTTAACCCTGTCTCTCTCTTAGCCCGTAGCTATTGCCTGAACTTTTGCTACAACTAATTGAATGTGCTCTTTTTCATCCTTTTACCTTGAAAACTGGCTCAGAGCTTATGTGTTAAGCGGTGTTACTCTCCTAGATGAAGCCACTAATGGAGCTACTACTGCCATTAACTTTTTACTTTTCTTTAACATAGAAAGTCACCCTGATCAGTGCTTCTGTGTTTTTTTTAATGTATGATGTGTCTTCTCAAACCCCCAGTTGGTTGCGGCAGATGGCCGCTCAAACTGAGCCCGGTGCTGGTTCTGCTGCAGGTCTTGTTAAAGGAATGTTTTTCTTTTTACTGTTGCTACATGCTTGTCCAGGAGGAGGGATTTCTCAAAGTCAGTGACTCAATGCAATCTGCTGCTTTACCTTAGATAAAAACCTTTTTACCAATTTCAATATTAAACTAAGCTTGACTGCATTGTTTTATAACTAGGATCAATTTTGAATGTAATTGGATGTAAGTGGATTTAATTGACTTTTGTTTTGTAGAGTGCCTTCTTTGATATTCAGTTGTTGAAATTGTGCTATATGAAGAAACTAACTTGAACTGAATTGTTAGTAAGCAAAAAGAGTTTTGCCTGGCATCACTCTTAAACAACCACCAGGCATGTAGAGGGCAGCCTGTTATACAGACTTGGTGACACAAGATGCCACTCTTTGCTGCTGTTCACTAACAGGGGGCTTTGGACTGTGTTTTTACTGCTCCTGACACACTTGTTGGGAATCAGCTCATCAGTCACACTGCTTAAACAGTCCTGGAAGACAATCATTTAAGATTCAAGAGTCTTTACTGTCATTATGTCACCATAATGAAATTTCGCTGAGTCACCGGCTCAAAACATATAGATGTAGTACACAGACATAAATTAAAACTACTTACATCATTTAAAAACACTTATAGAAAACGAAGAGCCAACATCCTTAGGAGTTTTTGGAGCACAAATGTAGGCATTCTGTAGACCCTCTGGCTACAGGCTTAGCAGGCAGTTGGAGTATATTTTACCCTCTAATCGCAGCCTGAATCCATGGACCACGAATATCCAATATCCAACCAAAAACTAACTTTACTGCTGCCAGACGTGTGCGCTGGTAAAAGTCTGTGCTTTAAAAGCCTTGTCCTCGTTATTGCCATGGCTGAGACAAAAAACTTCTCCAGACAAACTTTGGAGCTTCACCAGTCCGTCAGCGGCGTCTCTCCTCTGTGAATCTCCTGAGGGCTGGAGGTGGGGCTTCAGCTGCCGTAGCTCCAACCATCAGTGGGTCAGTGAAAACAACACCAGGTACTGTGTCGAGTAGAGCGAGACCAAGTGGAGCAGAGCTGCGCCGCCTAAAAAAAGCCAGTGGAAAAGCGGCATAATATTTTGTGTTTTGAAACCCCCGACATTTTGTGTTTGTGGTATCCTGAAGTTGTATCTTTTTAGGTTTTTTTTTCTGTGTATTCCTTTTTGTGTTCTTTTTCTCAACATGATGTGTGCCATGTTCTAGTTTCTTATTTCCTCCACAGTTTCCTCCAGTTATCTTTACAACTTCCCCAAACATCCCCTAGGCCCCATTAAAAAAATATTTTGGGAGGGCCTTTTAGAGCGTTGGGGAAAAAGAAAGCACACAAAAATTTCTTTAGGTTTTCCTTTTTCCTGGGGGGGAAAAAGAAATCCCCTTATATAAAAAACCTGGAAGTTTTTGGTGGAAAAAGGGGGCAATGGTTTGGGTGTCCACCCGTCGCCCACTTTCTTGTTCAGGAGGAGCGAATGCTGCAAGTCGGTGACTTGATGCAAGCTTCTGGATTTTCTTAGAAATTATTTTCAAAATTTAATTGGGAAAAAAAAATTTAAAAAAGACTGCACTGATTTAAATAGAATCGGGAAAATTTCTAAACTATGTAATTGATTTTTAGTTATCGGGATGACGGATTGAATTGACTATATATTTATGTGTAAGACTTGGATAGTATTTTTGCCTTGGGATGACATTTGTTGTGAATTGGTTCTACATAAATAAATTGAATTAAATGGAAAAACCCCAATTCCCAATGGCTGGAGAACATGAAAGCTTACTACAGCAGTCTACCAGAGCAATACTCAGTACAAATCACAGTGGCTGACTTCCAAGACAGCGTCTCAAGTATGAAGAGTTTTTGGGCTGGAGGGGAGCGGGGAGCTGAGGAAAAGCTAGTAATTATCAAGGGACCCACCTAAAATGGCTGAACCCCCAAAGGGCCCGGGCAATTCTGATCATGAAAAACTCCAGGGGTTAGGACTTTTTGCCCAAAGGAGGAACCCAGAAGCAAGACAAGCAGGAGCATGACGGTAGGGTTGACTATAGGCTTTAAAAAAACAACAAAAAAACTCACTCTCAGAAACAAAAACAAAAGGGGGGGGGGCGTCCCAAGCAGGCACAAAGTCCAGGGGGTGACCAGGAGGGCGTCCCCCAGCAGGGCACAAAAATTAGGGGGGGTAAACCCGGGGGGTCGCCCGAGGCAGGCCCCAAAATTCAGGCGGGCGACCAGGAGGGGCGTCCCGAGCAGGCCCCCAAAGGTTTAGGCGGGCAGCAGGAACCGCCCAAAACAAAAGTTCTGGGGGGATCGAAAAGCAAAGGCGTGGAAAAAAAACCCCGACAAAGGCGTAGAGGGGGCCCCTGGGGGGCCTGCCCGGGGAAAACCCCGAGGGTTTGGGCAGGAGGGCCGGCCCAGCCCAAAATAGAGGGCCCCCAGAAACCGGGGGGAAATCCCGGGCGTGAATCTAGCGAACCCTCGGGGCTGAAGCGGAGCCAAAGGGAAAACCCCCAGAGGTGAACAGAGCCCGCGGACTGCGGGGGACGGAAACAGAAATCTGGGGAATTTTTCGGTGACCAGAATGAGGAAAAAAATTGCTCCTTGAAAATCCCCAAAGACAGGATCCCGCAGGCTTCCTTCCCCGAAAACCCCGTCTAGGGGGTCCGAGGCCAGGGAAAGAGGGCAAAAATGTTTCTTTGAACCTTAAAAGGGCATGATCCCGGGAGCTCTTCCTCCCAAATCGCCCCAGGGTTCAGAGGCCAGAACGAGGACCAGTTTCCCAAAATGAACCCCCGGAGGGGCTAGGACCCGAAGGGGCGGCGGGACCCCCAGTGCCGTGCGGGAAAAGGGGATTTAGGTGCCCCCGAGGGCCCTTTAAGTGGCGTGCACAGGAGTAGTGAGGAAACGCAGAGACCCTTTAGTGGCCCTGCGCGGAGGGGGTGAGGCATTTAAGAGACCCCCAAATGGCCCTTGCCCCAGGAGGAGTGAGGGTCGCCGAGAACCCCCCCGTGGCGTGCACAATGGGAGCGGGGGCGTCGCCGAGACCCCAGTGGCCGTGCCAGGAGGAGCTCAGACGCGGGACCCTCAGTGAAAGTGAGAAAGGGGGGAGGCGTCGGCGGGACCCTCAGTGGCGTGGGGCAGGGGCTTTAGGCGTTTCCGAGGAACCCCCAAGTGGCGGGGCGCAGGAGCTGAAAGGGGTCGCCGAGACCCTCAGTGGCGTGGGAAAGGGGCTTGAGGGGTTTTTTTCCGGCCCCAAAGGGCAATTAGTTTTCGTGCGCAGGAGCTGAGGCGTCGGGCCCAAGAAACCCCCAGTGGCATGGGAGAAACCCAGGGGGTCGCCGGAACCCCTGTGACTTGACCGGGGGTCCCCCTTTTTGACGTCCCCTGCGTATGTGGAGGGGGGTTTAAAGGGTGACCCTAGGGTCGGCGTAAATTTAAAAGGGTGCGGGGTTTGGCCCGGAGTCAGGCTGTGGTGGTTGGGCCCGGAGTCAGGCCCCGTGGTTGTTGGGGTGTGGTTCATGGTCGTTGGCCCGGGTTGAGTTCGTGAACACCCCCAGAGGGAAAAATGAGAAGGTGCTCAGGACCGGGGGTGGAGGCAGCCCCCCCCCTCGGGCCCCCCCCCCGGGGAAACTTACAGCAGGCCCCGTAGACCCGGCGCGGGCTGCCCCCCCAGCAGCAGCGCTCTTGGGGGAACCCGACAAGGCCCGCCTCAGCCCGCAGCCTCTGGAGCCCTGACCCGGGCCCGCTCCCCCAGCAAATGCCCGGAGCCCTGACGTGGCCTGCTCAGCAGCAGCGCTCGGAGGGTTGACGTGGGGGGCTCATCCCGCAGCGCTCGGGGGGACCTGACGTTTGGGGCCCCAAAACAGCCCGCGTTGGAGAACCCGAAGTGGGCTGCTCCAGCAGCCCGCGGGCCCCGGAGGGCCGACGTTTGGGGGTCAGAAGAGCCCCTGGGGGGACCTGGCGTTTGGGGTGCTCTGCAGCAGCCACAGCTCCCTGGGGGTCCTGGCGTGGAAAGGGGGGGAAAGGCAGTTTAAAAATGCCTTTCAGCCCCGTCTTATAGGGCCCTCTCCAACTGCCTGATCCTCTCCCTCAGCACAGGAGAGGAATAAAAGATGTTTGGGCGTCCTGGGAAAAATCTTTATTTTGGGTGGGTAGAACCTAAACCCCTTCCCCCAATTCACAGCGAAGACTGAGTTTCTATGGGCTGGGGCGAGCGAAGACGGCAGGGGGGGAAGGGCAGCGAAACCTGGCAGACAGTGCGGGGCAGGCCCAAAGGGTGCGGGGGCTACTAGCTGCAGCCCCCCCCAGCCTGGCAGAAAGTGCTGTGGAGAGAAGATTTCGGGTTTTTCTTGCCGCAACCCCCCCAACCCTCAGCTGGCCGGGAAAACCACCCCCGCCAGCCGAACCGAGGGGAAAGGGCCTCCGCCCCCGGTTTTCGCGGCGGGGGGGGAGGGGGGGAGGGGTTTTTACTTTCCCGGGTCAGAGGCTAGCCCGGGGCGCAGGTGGAGAAGGCCCTGAAAACCCCCTCACGCTCCATTGCTCCCGCAGCAGTGGAGAGGGCCCCCAAAATCCCAGGTTTTGGTTTTGGCAGATGTTTCATCGCCCCTCCCCTGCTGCTGGACCCATCGATCCCCGGCGCCCCTCCTGCCTACTGTCCACAATTCCCCTTTGGGGGGCGGAAAACTTTTTTAGGATCTGTGAAAGGGGGAACCCCGAACGCAGAAAAAGCAGGAGCATGACGGTAGTTGACTTTTAGGCTTTTTAAATTTAAAAAACCCAAAAAAAATCACTAAACAGAAGAGGCCCGGGAAAAAAACAGAAGCAGGCTGGCTAGACAGGCATGGCATGGTGCACAAAACAAGACATGATTTGAGAATGTTTCCGCAACGAATAACTGAACAGGTGTGTATATATAGAGTGTGAAACAGGTGGAGCTAGGAGACAGATCAGTTTGGAGCAGGTGAACCGGATAAAGATAATTATCTTTATCCGGTTCACCTGCTCCAGACAGAACAGAACGTGGCTGGAGCAAGAACAGAGACTCTTGAATACAAGCAAAAACTAAAGCATGCCCAGAACCAAAAACCAACTTGACAAAACATGAACAAGACTAAAACATGACCAGAAAAACAATAAACAGAAGCATGATTCAAAAACTGTGAGACAAATATAAGAAAAACCCAGAAACCAAAAACCAAACAACCCCAAATCATAACACAAGGAGGGCTATCCCATCCATCTAAAGACCAATAGCATGCCTCTACATTACATGGTCCTGTCAGGGATTATAACAGCAACAATGAATAAGCTCATCAGTCAATACACGGGTCAGGTGCAGGAGATTTGGCAGTAACACCAAAGTTTCTGCCAGAGTTGAGAACCAGCTATTGATAGACAGACCAGTCATACAAGACTGAAAAAGACTTAAAAACCTCATCACTGCCTGGATTGACTTCAAGAAAGCCTATGAGTCATTGTCACCAAATGATTGTGGAGATCTTGAAGCTGTATAAAATCAACAGGACACTTAGATCGTTTATAGAGAGCTTAATGGGAATGCGGAAAAGAACTCCGGAGCCCATCTCGAAGCCAGTGGCTCAAGTAACCATAAGGTACAGGATAAGCCAAGGTGATATGCTGTCTCCTTTTCTACATAGGTTTGACCAGATCTTCACAAAGAGAGGTTATGAATAACATTTTATAAATGAGCCATCATCAGAATCAGAATCAGAATCAGCTTTATTGCCAAGTTTGTACATACAAGCAGGGAATTTGACTCCGGTACACTTTGCTCTTTGGTTTTTGTTTGTGCACTACAGAATATACATATTTACAATGTACAAATATACACATATATAAATAAATCATCAGTCATATTCTCCACATGGACGTCTTCAAGCAATGTCAATCATCTCAGTATTTCTGCAAAAGACAGGAGTCTGTCTTGTTTGTCTGACATGTAGAGATTTAAAAGTTATGGTGAGAGTACAGTCCCCTGTGGTGCTCCTGTACTGCTGACTACCTGGTTAGGCACACAACCCTTCATTCTCACAAACTGTGGCCTGTTCTTCAGGTAGTCTTTGATCCAGGAGATTGTTGAGGCGTCCAACTGAGTCTTCTGGAGTTTCTGACAAAGCAAATCAGGTTGAATTGTGTTAAATGCACTGGAGAAATCAAAGAACATGATCCTCACAGTGCTACTGGCTTTGTCCAGGTGAGACTGGGTCTGTTGAAGTAGGTGTATGATGGCATCTTCAACCTCCAGAGAGATAAGCAAACTGCAGCACATCCTAATAGCAACATCAGCATCCTCTGATTTGGTTGAAGACAAATATGTAGAAGCAGAAGGGTCCATGGCTGAGGTGGAAGATAAAACATTTCAGGTGTGACAGAAAAGCTGTGGGTCAAAGAAGGGTGGGATGTCTGTTTCGCTGTGAGCAGGAGAGGAGGATGCTGAGCTTGTTTCTGAACTGAACCTATTGAAGAATGTGTTCAGTTCATTGGCTCTGTCCAGACATCCATCGGTCTTTCTGCTTGAAGCCTGTGATCTTCTTCATCCCTGACCACACATCTCTGATATTGTTCTACTGGAGCTTGCTCTCCAGCTTCTTCTTGTGCACCTCCTTGCTGTCTCTTATCTTGACTTTAAGTTGCTACTGTATACTCCTCAATAATTCCCTGTCTCTCTCTCTGAAGGCTCTTTTTTTTTCTTGTTAATCAGGTCCTTCAGGTGGTCCAGGGTTTATATAGTCGGTCACACACTCAGTCACACACTCAGTCTTGGCATTGATGTCCTCTCCATGTGGCTGGCACAGTGTGTCCTGGTCTGTAGCCTCAAAGCAACCTCACAGGGCTTCTTCAGCTTCCTGTGATCATCTTCTGTCTCTTTATCTTTCTCTTTAATATAGGTTGCCTCTGAACAAGGGGCTCGTATTCCGAGCAGAGAAAAACAAGTTCGTGATCTGATTTGCCTAGAGGAGATCTTGCTTTAGAGATGTACGAGTCCTTGACATTTGCATAGAACAACATTTTGTTTTCTCTGGTAGAGCAGCTAACAAACTGCCGAAACATTGGAAGTGTAGCAGAGAGAGAAATATGGTTAAAATAACCAGATATTCCCACAAACGCATTGGGGTGTTGTGTCTATAGCTTAGCAACAACTGAGCTGATGGGATCACATGAAGTGTTGGCAACAGCTAAAGGTGGAGCGTAAACTGCCCAAATAACACTGATAAACTCTCTGGCTGGGTTCTTTGTAGGGCTTGAAGATCATCCAACTTGATTCCCAACTATCTCACACTGCCCATCATAATTGACAGAAGAAATGAAACTTACTCTTTCTCTGTCTTGTTTTTGTTCCTGCTCAGCATCCATGCTGCAACAGCAGTAACAATGACAAAGTTGATTATTTACACATTGTCTGTCAATAACTTCTTCTGCTTAAAACTGAAGACCAATTCTGCTCCTCGTGTTTTAGCTCCGTATCGGTAACATGCTCTGTATGGAGCCTTGACATCTCCATGTCTGTCAGTCTCTTCTGTGCAGTAGCCTGGAGTACCTCCGTTTTTAAACCTTCCTTTCTGCTAGTGTGAAATTATCAACAAAACAGTAGCTTTCATAAACTGTGATAGTGTCATTTTAATATATGACATGGAATAGATTTTGATATATTGTTTATTTGTACATAACACTCAGTCCTAATACTTCCAAAAAGAGTGTCACAATCTAGAGGTGTTTGGGTTTTGATTTTCATTTGTGTGTTTATTTTGATCTTCCCTGTTATTATGGTACTTAGGTCTTGCCATAATTTCCCTGTGCTCATTATTGATACGCCTTTTCCAAATTTATTCATTCATTTGTGTTTAGGTTCTTAGTTTATTCTTGTGTTCTGTCCTTTAGTGTTATTGGATTAATTTATCTTAGATTTATGTCTTTCCCCCATGTCTTGTAGTTTTCATGTATCTCTGTTCAACTTCATTTATGGTAAATAATCTCCTACTCTCGGCCACAACCACCATAAAAGCAAATAGTTTTTGCTTACCTGTACCACCTTTTTTACTCCATAGCCTGCACCTGTTCCTCCACCCATATAGGCTCTCTGTTGGTCATTTTTGTCCACTGGATTCTTCCATTTGGTTGCCTATCTCCATGTCTGTTATTTTGCCTTTACAGAAAACAGCAAGTGAACTAAACACAATGCACACACTACCACAAGAAAAACAGGAACCAATGACAACAATGAGAAACTCGGTGGTTAATACAACAACTATTAATAGAAACTCAAACCAACACATGCGTTTAAGCACAAAATTATTAATACTACTGGCAGATTCAGGTTTTAAGTAATCTTTTCATTTCACCAATATGTTTCTTCTGACTGAGAGTAAGGTAAGCATTTTTAACCAATTCTTGCCCAGCCAGAGACCTGATTTGAATCTCATACAGAATCTCTGGAAGGAGAAAAAAATTAGGGTGATGGTAAGGAGCTCAGCACCAATAATAAATCGTTAAATTACCAGCAGAAACTTTCAGAAAGCTCCTCATCCATTATACAAACGGTTTCATTGTTGTAATGCCAATAAAGGCTTTATTGTAAAGGATATAAATTGTTTTCTAACATGCCATTTTTGTCATCAAAAAAAAGGTAAAGTAATAAAGAAAATATAGTAAATAAAAACAGCTAGATAATTTTTTTTCTAAACTGACACTCTTTTAACGTTGGTATATACAATGAGAGATGCTTGTCTCATTTCCATCAGTAACACACTTCTTAGTTTAATGAAATTATTTGAAATCTATATTTCCCAGGGTTTGAATAAATTTGGGCTAAACTCTGGTACTTAATGTACAGAATACAAAATCAACACTAAGTCCTAGACATCATGACATCACACCATGTAGGCAGAGGAAAGGAAATTAGAGCCTTCCCTCTTTTGTAAAGTGCCCTAAGATGATATTTTGCTTTGATTTTAATTTAATTTAGTTTTCTGTAAATACTATATCTCTGTATTATCATAATGCATCTTTTTAATTTCAGTGCCAAACATCCAATGATCAGACAAGTCAAAAACAAGATGTGTAAGAAAACAAATGTGTCTGTTCAGTGTTGTGTAGAGCTGCATTTCATCCAGCAGTTTAACACAGGTATGTTTGGTGCTGCTGCTAAATCACCTGACAAAAAATGGATTAATCCTTTTGAGAGTTAGCTAACTGCATTCACACTTTAACATCTATGAATGATGAATGAAAGTGTGTGTACACGGTGGGTTTTGGTGTGGGTGTGGTTTTTGTGTTGTGTGGGGTGTTGTGTGTGTGTGTGTGTGTGTGTGTGTGTGTTGTTGTGTGTTGTGTTGGAGGTATACATTTTGGTTGTCTTTTCAGATAATATGTGCCTACTAATCTCCGTCCTGATCAATTGGAAGTGCTTCGTCAAATCTACGAGCTGCTGCGGTTTATCCCGGTCTAATATCACTAAATAAAATTATAACTAGTATGTCTTTTTATTTCTTTCTTCCCCTTTTTAAATCAGATTATTTTTAGTTCTTCTAAACTCTAGGGAGCATTAATAAATTTGGGTTTATTTTGTTGAGAGTAATAGGGACCACAAAAGAAGGGAGCTGTAAAATTGTAACCCTAAGACAAAATTAATTGAAAAACTCTAACTTTTTTTTGCATAAATTCTTCATCCTGTCCTTAATTGGTCAAAATTTCAAAACGTCCAACAATTTTTTTCTTTTAATTTTGATGACTACCCAAAGCGGTCCTTTGGAGGATTAATGATTATTCTATTCTATTCTATTCTATTCTATTCTATTCTATTCTACTCTATTCTATTTCGGTTTCTTGTTAGTAGTATGTAATGAAATTGAAAACCAGAAATCCACATCTCTGTGTGTGTGTGTGTCGGGGGGGGGCGTTGTGTGTGTGTGTGGTATTGATCCTGCAGCTGTGATTGGCCTCAGGGTGGCTACTGGCGGAGAGGTTGGTTGTCATTTTATTTTCGTTATTCTACTTCACTGATTAAAGTGCATGCACTTGTTTCTTCATCTTCAGAAATTAAAAATGTTGTAAATTCTAAAATCATTTTCTGCATAGGTGTTTCTGCAAAGGTGTATGAAAGGAATTTTATATTGGACAATAGTAATGCTAAAACATAAAGCTTGTATGAATACATTTTGTACAAACTTACATAAAAATATTTTGCAAAGACCGAAGAATGCTGTCATTTTATAATTCTAAAAGTTATCTTAACAAATTTGTTCAGTTAAACACAATGCTTTATATCTTATGGAGCACATTTACAGTTCAGCCCAAAGTATTTGTACCCCTGGCAGATCTAAGTTAAGTAACAATTCAATGTGACCAAGATGTTTCTTCTTACTGGAAGTAATATTAAGGTTTTGGAGCAACCCTGTCAGAGTCCTGACTTGAATCTGATAGAGAATATGTATAGGAAGCTAAAGATTAGGGTGATGGTAAAGAGACTTTCCAACCACCAAAGTATGCCACTTCCCACTATCATGCTGGATAATCTACAGTCACTTCGAAACAAAATCAAGCTTTAGGGAAAGGTACCGTGAGGAGTATAAAAACACGTGTGTACTTGCATTGACTGAACCATGGTAAAAGAGCTTGGTTTTAGTCAGACTTGGAAGTTGAAGGCTTTAGCCAACCTATTTATTTGGACAGAAACTGCACAGTGAAAAGAAAATCACTAGGTTAATACCTATATCTTTATTTTATTAAAGACTGTAAACACTATGTTCTCCTGATATTGTCTCAGTTAAAGTTCTCTTTTAACTTTGATTCTGGACTCATACGTTAGTTTATAGATTTCTTGACTGAAATTAAACAAGATGACTCTACAAATCAAAAGGTGAATGCACAAAGAACAGAAATAAATTAAAAATTTCACATAAAGGAGTGAATCTAATATGGCAAAACTTTAACAACAATAATAAACACCCCAAAAAATGAACAAAAAACAAACACAAACACCCATGGATCCTCACACTAGAGCAGTGGAGACTTGTTCTCTAGGGTAATGAATTATGTCTGTATTTCTGTCTGTCTGTCTGACAATCCAGGCGACGAGTCCAGGTTTACCAGTTTTGAGTAAAACTGCACTTGCCTGACCTCATTGTGTGTAAGATAAAGTTCGATGGAGGAGGAATTTCAGTGTGTGGCGGTTTATCAGGAGGTGGGCTCTGCCCTTTAGTTGCAATGAAAGGAACTTCTAATGCTTCAGTATACCAAGGCATTTAGGATAATTTCATTGTCATTATTCTGTGGGAACATTATGGGTTTCTGCCCATTCCAACATGACTGCACACTGCTGCTCAAAGCAAGGTCCATAAAAACAGAAATGAGGGAGTTTTGTGGAGGAACTTGACCGGTCTGCACAGAGTCTTGACTTTAGCCTGACAGAACACAGATTTTACGTTAGGTTTATCTCTGTCTGAAACAGAGATAAACCTAGACAAAATGATCTAAATCATTCAATTTTAGCCGTGGCTGTGTGTTTAGGCAGATTACTGATGGAGGCTAAGCTACTGCTGCCAATAACTTCATGTTCTCTCTCTATAGACATATGCTTCACCCTTTCTTCCTAGTCTCTCTCCTAGACACAGCAACTGAAGGAGTCGCTGCGACTAAAGGTTCTCTGTTTTTAACCCTAACCCTCTGGCATAGATCTTACAGCTACCTCAGAACTTATCTGTTTAACTGTTTCTCTCCTAAATGTAACCAATAAAGACCAACAAATAATCTGAATCAAACATCCACCCCAGTTTTACGTCTTTGTTCTGTCCTTAGCTTTGTCCATCTTCCCAGCAGCTCTGACCAAGTTCCCTGTCCCTGATAAAGAAAAACATCCTGCAGCAAGCTCTTTAACAACAAAATTAAACATTCATTTTAACATTTTCAAATTTGTGTCCTTCATCTTAGTGTTATTAATGAATTACACACTCATCAGTGACAGATACAAGCTGCCAAGCTTCCCTTATGTGCAGCGACGGCAGGACATATTTAAAATGGGCCAGGCTCTCAGTTGTTTATGATGTGACAGTAATGTGACTAAGGTCCAAAAAACATAAGTTCATAAGCTGTTAAAAACACTGCTGTCATTGTTGTGCTGGGTGAAGTCACCTCCAAAACACCCCTTGTCACCAGGATCTCTGTGTGTGTTCTTGTGCTTACTCTGTGAAATGTTTGGAAAAATATAAGCTCTTCTGAAAAAATCTTAGTAAAAAAATAGTTTAAAATTTTTAAAGCAAATGTTTAAAGCAACATCTTTCCTGAGAAAATAAAATGAACACCTTCATCTTCAGGTTAGTAAAGCAGCCATTTGCAGGGGTGACACTTCAGTCTTACTCCTGTTGTTCAAGCAGTGACCTCAATTTTAACCAGACCTTGAACCAGTGAAGGAAAGATGGTGACAGAGGAACAGGGAGGGTTGGATAAAGGAGGAAGAAAATCATTTTAACAGCCAAATGAAATTAGCAGCCTTAAAGAGCCTAAGGGCAAAGTGAAGTTCTGTCCCCTGGGGCTACACTTTACAGAAGGAAGGAATGAATTAAGCTTCAGTGGATATTTCCCCCCTCCTCTTGCCCTTTTTATATTCCCTCCCACTCTTTAGTTTTTTCAGATATGTAGGTTGAGTAAAATTGGGGGGGGGGGGGGGGGGGGGGGGGTGAAGGGATGAATAAAAGGATATAAAAGCAGGTTTTAGAGGTGAGGAAAAGTAGAAGTTGGACCTCATGAGTTTTTTTGGCAGCTCTCATAAACTGAAAAAACTGGAATATTTCTTCATCCACTTTTCTGAATTTTTATGTCTTTTTGGTTTGTCTGTTGGAAAGGACTGAGTCATGAACCCAGGAGCGTTCACCAGCTCCGGTCCCCTGTCCTGGGCTATGTACCTGATGAGGAAAGGCCAGACGGGCAGCGGACTCTTTGGTAAAGTTATCATCACGGTTCTGTCTTGTTTTCTATGTTGTGGAGACAATAAATGAAAACTATTTGCATTACTTTCTGTGATGATTATCCAAAGAAGCATGTCTCATGTTATTGTCCTGATTACAGCACCATGCCCATTGTTCCACTGTGATGCCTGATGGCGTCTTACTTCTGAAACTACTGCTGCTGCAAATGTCCTACAGAATAAACCAAACAACATAAATCATATATACTTACTGATGAACTGAAAAAAGAGGAAGGTTTAACTGAATGGACACAGCAATCAGGTCCTGTCTTCTGCCCAGAGTATGTGGAACTGAGCTAAAAAATGAACAATACTTTAAGACTTCTACTGATGGTGTTAGAGCTTGATCTAATGGCCTAACATAGCCTGACTCTTAAAGTTTAGACAGGATCGTTGGACTAAAGTCCAATTTTCAACATATTTCTCTGATCTAAAGAAAGGCATGGACTGGCTGACCTTAGATGGTGATAAAGAGATAAACATGTGTTGTTAGGGGTGGTGTTTTTCCTGCTGGCTGTGGTGTTGGTTTAATTGGACATTCAGGATACCAACAGAAGTTCCTTCAGGACTATTTAGGAAGATTGTGGATTTTAGTGGATACAGTTTATGTAGTATTTTTAATTCATACCTTCATATATCATAATCACACATTTGTGTATTATTGTACAGTCACTAGCCAGTCCTACCACTGTCATATTCAGACCAGATCCCGAACCTTATATTGCCTCTGAAATCTATGTTTAAACTAACAGTCGTGTCTTAGATTATTTAATTTAAATAATCTTTCCATACTTTTTTATTTAACCATGTTTTTATGAAGATGGACAAAAAATGGCATAGAGTTAGGATTAGGCTTGTTTGAGCAACTTTTCAGAACATTACAAAAGGTCTGAAAGAGTCAAACTGGGAAGGAAAGTGTTAAATAAAAACTATAAAACATATAAAGTTAAAATGTCTATTATTTAACATGCTGTGTATAAACAATAAGTGTTTGGACAATAAAAATAACCTTTGATCTCAGACCTATTTATTTACATTTCTGTCGTTGGTCTTCTTCTCCTGGACCTATAATTAGGACATCTGCTGCAGTTTTAGTGGAGCTCTCATTAGGATCAGATGTAAATGGTGAAAACAAAGCAGCCAGAAGAAGCCCAGCTAACACAAGCCCATAAAGGCAGGGCACTGCACCGATGACACCAAAAGGCTGACGATAAAGGTGGTGATGCTGATAATAATGATGACTCAGCCCTTTAGCAATATTAGCTGAGGTGACTCAAAAGAATTTGTATACCACCAAATTATTAGCTTACAGTTAAAAAAATCAAGCTTTAGTTTAAAAAATAGAAAATGAAAAGCTATTTTTTTGCTCTCTGTGTGTTAGCAAAGGGTAAAGACCAATAATGTTCTCAGTAAGTTTGATAGGTGATTTAGGCTGTGTATAGATTTTAGATCAGAGGACAGCAGGACGATCATATTACGAGCTGGTCTATGGGAAATGCTAGATGACTGAAACTTAACACCACTCCCTCAATCATGTTCTTTTATTTCCTTTTACATTTCTTGTCTGGGTTGTTTGACTTGAATATTATTTTCATTAGGCAAATTTATAACACTTAAAGGACTTGAGAAATATTGACCAATAATTTCCTGCTAAAACAGAAAATGCCAGATATTTAAAATCGCTTTAGCACTCTTAAGGCTAATTAAGTAAACATTCTTAACAACCAACACATTTTTTATGTATTTTTTAGAAAATCTGATTATTAATAATAGTGCTGATAAATAAGTCTGGTAAGCATTGAAACTGACATTGTTACTTGTCTGTATACAGCACCTCACAAACGTATTCACACCCCTTTAATTTTTCCACATTTAGTCACATTAAAGCCACATACCTTTATGAATCCTGGGAGGATTTTCTGTGACATACTAGCAAACTGTAGCGCATCATGGGGAAGTCGAAGAAAAATATTATATGATTTCCTTTTAGATTTTTTACAAATAAAAATTTGTAGAGATTGTAAAGGTCCCCATCATTTGTAAAGAGTCCAGCTGTGTGTTATTTGATCGGAGTCTAAATGCAGCTTTTCTGTCTCTGGCCTCAAAGGTTTGTTAGAAAACATTAGAGAACAAACAGCATCATGAACACCAAGGAACACAGCAGACAGGTCAGGGAGAATGTTGGGTAAAATTGTGGGGAAGTTTAAAGCAAGGTTAGGTTCCAAAATAATATCCCAAAGCTCTGTTAAATCCATCATCTGAACATGAAAAGAGAATGGACCGACTGCAGACCTACCAAGATATCGACATATACCTAAACTGACAGGCTGGGCAAGGAGAGCATTAAACAGAGAAGCAAACAGAAGGACATGGTAACTCTGTAGGAGCTGCAGAGATCCACAGCTCAGGTTGGTGAATCTGGTGACAAAACAACTATTGATCATGCACTCTATAAATTATTTATTAAGAATAAGGACGTTATTGAAAGTAAGTCTAAAGAAGTCCTGTTTGCAGTTTACCACAAGCCATGTAGAGGACACAGCAAACATGTGGAAGAAGATGCTCAGCTAAGAGGAGACCAGAACTGATCTGTTTGCCCTTATGTGTGGTAGAAGACTAACGCTGCACATTCTTCTCGTATATATCAACCCACACAGTGTAGTATAGTGATGGCAGCATTATGCCATGGGAATGTTTTTATTTAATAGGGACAGCTAGCTGTTCAGGGTTGATGTTTGCTATCCACAGCTCAGGTAGGAGAATCAGTCAACAGCATATCTTTTAATCCATATAACTCTGTAAATCTGGCCTCAATGGAAGAGTGGCAGGAAGAAAGCCATAATAAGTCATATTTGCAATTTTACCATCAGTCATGTTAGGGGCACAGCAAACACGTGAAAGAGGTGATCTGCTCAGATGACACCGAAACGTAACTTTTTGGCCTTAATAAAAACACTATATATGGAGGAGAAACACTGCATGTTGCCAAGGAATTCACCATCCCCACCAAGAAACATGGTGGTGGCAGCATTATGCTGTGGGGGATGCTTTTCCCCAGCATCGACATGGAAGCTGGTCAGAGGCTGCTAACTGAGAATCTGTAGCAAGATTTGGAAACAAATGTTCAAAGATGTTCTCCATCCAATCTGAGCTGAAAGCAAAGAAGAATGGAGAAAACTTTCTGTCTGTAAATGTTTTAAGCTGGTGGAGACATAAAGCAAAAGACCTACAGCCCTTCCTTTCTCTTTACAATGAAGAACTTTTTTGTGTCGGTCTGTTAAATTAAAATCTAATGAAATACAGTACATAAGGTTTGCGGTTGTAATGTGATAAACTTGAAGACAAATTTAACCGATGTCAATACTTTTGCAGAGTATAAGCATTAGTTAATGTATTAATCAATGTTACTTTACTGCTTAAAATATTGAACAACTAATAAAGGAGAATACTAGAAATATGTAAAATTATAGATATTTCCTATTGTTATCCATGTCATGTCCTTCTCTAGTCAAGAAAAGAGATGAAGGATTTAGATTTCTGATTGTCCGTCCTGTGGCTACCAACAGAAGATGCAAAGGTAGAGTGGCATTTATCTTAAACTAAATAGACAGAATGAACACAAGGTTTAATATTTCACTTCAAAGGGAAGAGAAACATTTCTTCCTCCTGTACAATAATTTCAGATTTCTTCCCAGCAAACAGCCCACAGAAACATCTCTGTTGAATGGAGAAATGTTCTTAAGGTTTAGTTATTGTTAAGATAGAAACTTAGATTTTATGCTTGAATGCTGCATCCTTTTACTTAAATCAGTTAAATGTTGCCTCCCGAGAAAAATGCTTCTGTCATTTTCAGGTGAAAAAAAGGGAACTGTTAAAAATATGTGCATCACAGCAGCTGGCCAATTTATAGAAGACAATGTATTTTTAGTGGTGTCATTTACATCCCAACTAGAGAGAAAAAAATTAAATATGAACTGATTTATAATAATAATAATTTTCTGTTGTTTTTATGCCAAGAATTTGATGTTTCTTCCAATCAATGTTTCTAATTTTTCCAGGGAACACCCCATTGCTTGTTGGCCAAGATATGACAGACAATCTGAGATCAATTTGTAGAAATAAAGTAAAATAAATATCTTTGATTATCCCATGTTGTCCTTCAAATACTGAATTCTTCTACAACCATAATGCAATAAAGGGGGGAAATTTGAGATCTTGAAAATACTAAAATATGTATGAATGACACTAAAATCACCCTTTTATTATTATTAATTATAACAAAAAATAGCAATTCTTTAAAACCGTTTTTAATACATTGCTTTTACATATTATTTTAATACATTTGTAATTAAGTTATGAATATAAAGATGAAAAACGGCAGATATTTATGTCTGAATAAATAAAACTGAGATAAATTAGATAGTAATTGAAGTATCAACTGTCCCCTGATTGGAAAAAAATATCACATGATTTAGTGTTAAAGATTCTTCAAAAATCATATAGAAAAATATACTGTACCGAAATTGGAGCAAATAAATATGTGAATTATATAAATTCGCTGCAGCTGGATTGATTTTGTGCTTATTGATTGAAATACACAGGATGGATTAAAGGAACTTGTTTAACTACGTATTTTTTAAATTTGAACGGGCAAATTTGAATTTGGCTGAGTTTGTTGAAAGGATATGTGTTTCAGTATTTCATTTTCTATGTGATAAATATACCACTGCCCCCTGCTGGACCCGTCCGGTACAGCAAGTGTGACGTGGACGCGTTGTTCCGGCGGCCCAGCCTTACTATCACACCGGTTTTGTTTCTGGAGGAAGTTCAGTGGGTCTGATGGCCACTTTCTGGTCTCAGTCAACTGCATTATATGAATTTCTGACCTTTAAGACGTCACGTTTGGCTTCAAATTTTAAGGCTCTAAATAAACGTGAAAGCAATCTCTGCAACACTGAAGTGTTTCGGACGGACGAAGCGCTGATTGGTCAGTTGCATTTAGCCGAACCCTGTGTCCAGCTTCCTGATTGGTTGATAGCTGGGCCATGCCGTCAGTATGCAAATAGTGATCAGTGCCGGTAAAAGCTTGTTGTCTCCAGCAGGATGACCATTCATGTGTTGAAGAGGCTAAAGCCTGGAGAGAGCGCGCAGCTGCTTCATACCAACACATCTCCTTTTTCTCGGCAACTTCTCCTTTCACTTCCTGGTTGTTGGGAAGCTCGGTTTCAGCTCCAGAGCAGTTGCTAAACACTTTTCCTCAATCGACCACAGATCTCAACAAACCACTTTCAGTTTGGAGAAGCCGAGCCTCGGGGCTTGCAGACTGACGCATCCAGTGCGTCTAGGATTTTACGTAAACACCAGAATAACCCAGGAACTGAGGACCAACCACCATCACTGCAGAACCCAGAGATACCGAGGACTGTGGAAGAACTACGGGCTGCAGGTGAAGGTCCTGGGTCGTGTTGCGGCACTGAGGCGCACAGATGGTGTTTCTGTGGGATGCAAAATACGGTAGGCCTGGAAAGCTTTCTGTCCTCTGCCTTACAGCCAGGCTCCGTGTTTCTTCACAGGGCAGGAGACCATTTCCAGCAAAGACCTTAACAGCTAAAGATCTTCCATCACTGCTGTTTTTATGCTTCATCAGTCCAGTACAGAAAAAAACACGTCAACAACTGCACTTTTCTTTAGACCAGAGGTGCCGGTCCAATGTCAGACTAGAAAAGTAGGTTTCAACCACATTCAGACGTCAACAGACGTCTTTCACTTTTCAGCCTGGTAGCCGCGTTACAGGAAGGCAGCGTCGCCTTTCCTGACTGAATGAAATTCTGTTGCTGATGCTTTTACTGTTCGAATATGAAGAAGCAACTTTTCTCATTTTTTTTTCTGATTATCTCTGTTGAAATTATTTGGCTGTAAATAAAATCCGTAGCGTTTCTCTCGAAAATATTTCTTGACAAGCTGTCCGTGGACTCCCGCATGCAGTGAACGTAGCCTGATGGCTGGATGAAAACAATCTGATTTAAATTTAAATATTTCAATAAGCAAAAAAATAGATCTTTTTTTTATTGTAATTTCTTATAATTTTTTTTAGATTTGCTGAGTCCCTCCCCGCTTCTGGAACGGCTGGAGTAATTTACTTTCTCATTTAGCAGATCTGGATGAGATAGGAAAAAATACATTAAGTATGGAGAAAATTCCCAGAAAAATTGCTTTTTTCTAATAGAGAAAGACCTGAGTTTCTGTTAATACTTCAGTTTTTTTGATTATATGCGGAGTTTAACGTTTTAGCCATTAGTTTTGTTTTTGAAGTTGCTGCCTGATAACCGACAAATAAACTCAGTCCCTGTCTGAATTATGCCTTTTCTGCAGTCAGGTTAAACCTGGAGGTTTGACTCTTAAAACATTTTTTTTAATTATTTTAATAAGCAGAATGAAGACATTAAAGATCACAAACTGTCCTGTAAATAATTTGTATTTAGTGTGAGATCCAGTAGTGATTGAAATACACCTGATCTATATCACACTGCCAAATGAGAAGTTAATTCCAGCATCATGCTGGAGCATCCAGATAACACGTGTAAATGTGCAGAATTCTGTGGTAAACAAATCTGTAATTTTGAGATGGATTATGTGTGTTTATAGATTATGGAGTAGAAACTAAAAGCAGCAGAAGGGTTAGCACTTCTTATTGGGAAAGAATAACATCAACAGCAATTCAGGTATTTGTGCAATTTAGTGATTGCATGAGCAAATATCTCAGGCCCCCTGCCGATTTGGCTTTCATTAGTCACCCTGTAACTTCTGCTTAAAGCAACAATTACATTTTACTGAAAATAATTCAGGCGGGAACTGCTGTATGTAGGCAACATTCAGCAGAAATCTTCATATTTACAGTCTGGGTCTGTTCCCATCCAACGCTGTTAGACTTTTGTTTCTTCCTCTATGATTCATATGTTTAAAATGATTCAAACTGGAAACACTCAGTTTAAAACTGAGGGTTTAGACCCAGTGGAAAACAAGACACTTATAGGTGAAATAAAGGTAGTGTACTTATACTGTGACTAGATTTGTAGAAATGTAGATGCACACACTCATTCACACCTAAGGCCAATTTAGAGAAACCAGTCTACCTAACAGTCATGTTTTTGGACTTTGGAAGGGAGCCGGAGTACCCGGTGAAAACCCATGCATGCATGGGGAGAACATGCAAACTCCACGCAGAAAGACCCACGGCCGGGAGGTGAACCCAGGACCTTCTTGCTGCATGGCAACAGTGCTATCACCACCACCGTGCAGCCCTATTTATTCAACTTCTTCTAATGAGAATTTGATCAAAGCTGAACGGATGCTACTGTTTCCTTGACTCAACTGATGGCTGGGTCCAAACAATAATGAAGTATACTGTAGCTGACCCAGAGGCGCTCCACAGTTTTGGTACCACAAGTCTGATAAATACATTTTACCTAAGGTGTGGCGATATGGCCCCTGGATGTACATGATGGCAAGATAAATTTGCCATTTAGCCCAAAATGATTTATAGTAGCCCAGTCAGTGTCTTGATCTGTGGAGGGAGCTAAAGATTTGGGTGATGGTAAGGAGGCCTTCCAGTCTCAAAGACTTGGAGTTCATCACCAAATATAAATCATCAAATTACCAGAGGAAACATGCAGAAAGCTGTTCAGCACTCAGAGAAAGGGATTCATTACTTTAATGCCATTGAAGATTTCTCCTCGATTGTTGAGAGGGGTTTAAATAATTTACAGCATGCCATTTATAATTAAATGTAAATAAAATCTGAAAAATATTTTTTCTTTTCAAAACTGATACTCATACATTGTTTTAGAACCATAATCTCATTTCCCTGTCAGTAACAAACCTCTCGGTTAAATAAAAATGATTTTAAATCGAAATCTGCCAGGGGTGTGAATAATTTGGGGTTTAACTGCAGGTCCTCATCCAGCCTTGTGTGTCACAGTTCCAGTTGTTAAAGTAACCTTCTAATTATAGCTCTGACTGTAGAAAAGCAAGTTGCTGTTGTTTTGCAAATGTTCCCAGTCTTATGTAAATGAACACACATTTGCAACACTTCAATGAAATGTTCGCTTGTCATTCCCATCTGTCACGTCATATTCATCCCCCAGCAAACAGGAAATCTTGAATTGCTACATAAAACTTTGTTAACGCTTAGATCTACTTTATAAAGTATCAATGATAAAAGTCCTTTAGTTGCATTTATACTAGAGCAACCTCTGCCAATATTTATGACTGAGTAGATTTTTGTTTAAAAAAATATTAACATGGGATATTTTTTGCCCACTGAACTGAAGATTCAAGTTGGATTATTCTAAATCTTAGATGTTACGTTGCTGCAATAAATAAAGGTGTGTTTTCAAGGTGTGCCTATCACAGTAAACGGGTTGATATGTATGTATTCAAACATGTATGCATGTAAAACATGTTGGAATGAGTTACTTATAATTATTCATAAGAATATAAATTGTCTTCAGATGTTCATTAAAAGTATAAAAGGCTGTGATTTCTATATTCTCATAAAAATGAATAAATTATAAAACTGCTGATTTTTTGCTGATTTCTCAGTTATTTGTCTTCAATAATATTTAGCATTATTTTAAAAACACTATACATAGTAAAACTTAGACCACTGTGTTATTTCTCCCCCAGATCCAGCCCCCGGCAGGCGATACACTCCCCCCTCCACTTCTCTCGCCTCAGGGGGGAAAATGGCCGAGGCTTTGCCTCTAGGAGCCCAGGAGGCTGGTGGGGGTGCCGCTGTGATGGGAAAATTCCGTATAGCAGACCATGGCATGGCTGAAGTACAAAACAAACTGCTCAATAATTCAAGTGCTCTGATTTAGAATTTAGAAAAAAAATTGTGATGCTTTTTTAAATCATTTTAGGTGATTTCTGATCATCCAGGAGAGCTGGTGAAGACTGACAGCCCGAATTTCCTCTGCTCGGTGTTGCCAACTCACTGGAGGTGTAACAAGACCCTTCCCATTGCTTTTAAGGTATGTTTCAACAAAAAATATTTGATAAGATGGATGGATGGATGGATGTGTGTGTGTGTGTGTGGTGTGTGTGTGTGTGTGTGTGTGTGTGTGTGTGTGTGTGTGTGTGTGTGTGTGTGTGTGTTATTAGGGCTAGGGTGAAATCCTACTGCAACATCTTTGTGTTGGAAATCATTATGTTCATTATTGCAGATATCAACCAAAAATAACTATTTAGGAATGACTTAATTGTTTGACTATGCTGATAAAATAAGGGATACTTTCCCCATACATTTTTTGTTAATATTTGTATAAAATCTTAGTCCTACATGAGCACTTTTGAATTCTTCCAGTGAAACATAAATGCATCAATCATTTCTTTGTTCATTTACAGCATTCTGAAAGCACAGTCTGCTGTTTAATTTGTTTCCAGTGTATTCACTGACATGTGAATGTATGACAGAAGCTTTTCTGCTCTTTGAGACTCGCATTTATGGAAAAGCATCTCTAAGCTGCAAAACACACAACAGATTGATTTATTGAGTTTTATGCATTAGTCTTCCCACATGCATTTCTCCGCTTGTTTGTGAATTTGGTACATAATGCATCATTATGGAGCATAATGAGAGGCTGTAACTACCTCTTACTGAAAATGGATGTGGTGCACATATAAATGCACATTTCATGCACACCCATAAAAGTGCACATCTAACACAAACATGATGGGTGTACAGACAGGTCATTTAAATCTTTCCTGTACACATATCTGCACACCCTCAGATTGACTTTTTACGGTTGATTTTGTCTCATTTGTTGTTCGTTTGATTTCCCACTCTTTTACTGTTATTTTTTTAACGAATTATAATACAGTAGTGTTTTCCCTGAAACATCAACATGTGAATATTTTGGTATGTTACAACCAATATTTAACTCACAGAATAATGGCAGCTTTTCAGTCAACACGGGTTGTAGTTGTTTGCTTAGCTCCATGTTAGAAGAGAAGCCATCCATAGTACCATATCTACCCCTGACATTTGCACAGTGATGGTCTGAGTAGATTAGCATTTATATGGAAATAAGCCTTGCTGAGGTGCTATAAAAGCAGCTGTTAGGAGGGGAATGGACTCTAAACCCTTAGCTTAAAACTTGTTAAGTATTTACACCCATTAACTTCATCGGATTTTGTCCAGTGCCGACCACAAACTTCAGTTGACAAGTGATAAACTAGTACAGAGCAGAGCATTATTGTGAAATGTCTTACACTTTGTATAAACGTGATCTATAAATAAAGTTTGATCGATCAATCGATCGATTGATAGTTTTGACTTTGACTAGGCATCTCTAACACATGGATCTGCTTTGATCTAAACCATCCCATTGTATCTCTGGGTGTAAGTTTAGGGTGGTTGTCCTGCTGGGAGGGGAACCTCCACCCGAGTCTCTAGTCTTCTGCAGCCCCTAACAGTTTTTTCCAGGATTCTTCAGGATGTTGCTCCAACCATCTTCCCATCAGCTCTGATCAGATTTTCTCACGTTGGGGGTGGTGTGTTCAGGGTGATGTACGGTGTTGGTTTTATTTTACAAATAGCCAACAATTAAAATTTGATCTCATCTGACTGTAGCAGCTTTGTCATCCAGTTTCCTCTCCTGAGCAATGGTTCTCTGCAGCTCCTCCAGAGTTAATATGGTCCTCTTGGCTGCTTCTCTGATTAATGCTCTCCTTGCCCAGTCTGTCAGTTTAGGTTAACGTCCATGTCTTGGCAGGTCTGCAGTTGGTCTATCCTCTCTCCATGTTCAGATGATGGATTGAACAGAGCTCTGTGGGATGTCCAACACTTGGGATGCTGTTTTAGAACCTAACCCTGCTTTTAACTTCTCCACAAGGTTCTCACTGACCTGTCAGCTGGGTTCCTTGTTTGTTTACTAATGTTCATCACAAACCTCTGATGCCTTCAGAGAACAGCTGCATTTATACTTATTTATTTACTTATTTATTTACTTCTGAAGACAGTTGATTGCACTCAGCGAAAAGGAAGATAAATACAACTGCATCTAAATTTTGAATATAAATATTTTGAATTGTGCACTACTTTGGGTTGGCCTGCCACACACCATAATAGAATCCAGTGAAGTTTGTGGTTGAATGAGAAAAGAATGTGAAAGAGTTCAAGGGGTGGTAATGCTTTCTAATTATGTCTGGATGATTACAGATGAGAATTACAGATGTGTCAGTCTGTACCAAGCAGGAATGAAGTGTCTGTCCAAATAAATGGTACGAACATTTAAGCAGAGCAAGTGGGTGAACCCAACAAGAACTAAACGTTTTTGCTTTGCAATAGGATGGCATATACATGGTACCTAGATAGAAAGTAATACTAAATATCTACTAAAATTTTTGCCATTTCTCAGTCAACTGAAAAAAGAAATCTTCGACAGAGATAATTACATTTGATTTTTTTCAAAATTAGATTCTAAGGAGACCGAAGTTTCTCCACTGTCACGGTTGTGCTTGGTCTTTGTCACCAGATAGTGACCCTGGGTGACATTGCTGATGGCACCTTGGTAACAGTGATGGCTGGAAATGACGAGAACTACTCAGCAGAGCTTCGCAATGCCACAGCTGTCATCAAGAACCAAGTGGCCAGATTCAACGACCTGCGCTTTGTTGGTCGCAGTGGAAGAGGTATGGAAACATGTTGACACATGCAAAATTGAGGGATGCTTATTTTCTTTATGGTTTGGTATAAAAGATCAAATGATAAATGTTGGAGAGGGTATCCGGGCACTTCTCGCCTCAACCGGGTTGAAATTTAATTAACATGTTTTGAACAAGCACTTAGTGCTGAATGGATAAAATAGGGGAAGTACAAGTGAATAAAAACAGCATTCATTCAACTTCCTCTTAGAACTCCATTTAGTGTCAACTTGGCCAAAACACACCCTCCCCATTTCTGTCTTTAACGGACACACTGGACCACAGTTACTCTAAATCAACCATAGGCAAATGTACCAACCTATCTATTTAAAACAGAACTTCTGTGTACACAAATGCCTCCAGCACTTCCACACATCCAGGAATGATCAGTGTTGCTTAGTCCTACCCCTGAAGAAAATATTGGCAGAACTGTGGGAACAGAGGGTTAGCCCAGTACTACTGAAAATTATCTGTAAGTCAAAGTTCCATTAATGCAAAAAAAACACTGAGGTGGTTTAATTCTGAGCTTTACTACAGCTCCACAGAAATGTAAGTTAAAGATCTGGAGGACTGTTCATCACTCCATGACTGCAGGTAACCTGAACACAGTAGTGCTAAAGGTTGGTTGCAGCAAGATGTGATTGGGATATGTAGCAAAACGTTGCTCGATTGTCTGATCAGAAGTAACAAAAAAATTTGGAATTATTTTTATTTTTATTTTTTATATAATTTGGGGAAATTTAACCCTTCTGGGTCCCTTGACATTTTATTTTATTTTTTTTTATGTTTTAAATATGCAGAGCTTTTGTTGTGTATATTGTATAGAGTTGGGTTAGGTTGTGTATTCTGGGAGAAAAGTTCCATTGTTTTCTCTTTCCATTGGCATTTTTCATGCAGTTACTGACAAAGTACATTTTAATACACTACCACTGCGATCTGATATGTTTTTAAATGTTTATTTTTTCATTCCTTGTGTTGAAACCACCTACAGAATTTCATGTCATATTGTTAAATTCAGGTTTCTAAATATGTTGCTGCCACATCAAGGTTTTTAGGTACCTAAACTTAAAAGAAAGTTGAAGCAAATATAACAACATCAAACTTTGTCCCGTCATCCTGGTTAGGAGTTCAGAATGAGGGAATAAAAAACAGGTTGTATGAAGTATGTTTCATCTAGGTTGGATGATCCCTTGGGAAATTTACCGTATATCAGAAAGCATTTATTGAAAATGTATCCTTTTACCCCCAAAAGCTTGAAGAACCCTTTATTAATGACCAGTCATTCTGGAAAAGCTGCTTTTCTGCAAGTTTATTATAAAGTTGTGGAGATGTTTAAAGCAGGGTTAGGTTCTAAAACAATATCCCAAGCTTTCAACATCTCCCAGAGCTCTGTTCAATCCATCGTCTGAACATAGAAAGAGGATGGACCCACTGCAGACCTACCAAGATATGCACATCCACCTAAACTGGCAAGGAGAGCATTAATCAGGGAAGCCAAGAAGACCATAGTAAATCTGGAGGAGCTGCAGAGATTCACAGCTCAGGTAGGAGAGTCTGTTGGCAGAACAACGATTTATTATGCACTCTATAAATTATATTTATATAAAATAATGTTAAGAAGAAAGACCTTATTGAAAGACCTCATTGAAAGTCAGAAGAAGTCCTGTTTGCAGTTTCCCATAAGCCATGTAGAGGACACAGCAAACATGTAGAAGAAGATGCTCAGCTAAGAGTAGGCCAAAACTGAATCATTTTTTGACTTTATGTGTGGTAGAAGACTAACACTGCACATTCTTCATGTATATATCAACCCCGCAGTGGGTGTAAAAGACCCAACCATACAATCACCGTCCAGTCATGAGAAAATCCCTGCAATGTTTTGCAGCCTTAAAATAAAGAATCCACTCAGAGCTTCCGTACAAATAAAATAATTTTATGAAATCTGCAAAGCTGTTAATGCAGCAAATCCTAGACTCATCTGTGTGTATCTGTGTGTGTATTGTGACTAGTTTTCAGTGTCAGTCTTAGTTCCTCTTTTAAACAGAACAGTCATTATTTGGTTTGGCAATATCTAAGCACAAACACACGGACAAAACTTAGTTCATCTCCTCCAGAAATACCCATCTATTATCCACAGACAGTCTGAGGGTGAAGAACGATGTGTGAGACAGATCTCACCAGGACCCCCCCTCTGTAAATTGGGAAGGTAGTGAGTGATGTGTAACGAGCTGTCTCTCGGACACGACACAATGGCTTTGGCGGTTGTTTCTCTTCCTCTCTGTCAGTCTCTGCATGGAAAGATTGTTTTTACAAATTACATTTACATATTGCTATTGAGTAGTTTCTGTACAGTAATGAATACTCAGCATAGACTGTGTTAGAGTACGCTGTGTAAAATAAATGCCTACAAATTGCTTTAAATGGAGGTAATAGACTTTATAGATGCCACCTTGTGGCCATCATTAAACCTGCACATTACTGTGGGTGTTGGTAGGGAAGGCTTTCATCAGGTGACAATCTTTGAAGCTTTGGGGGCTGCAGTATGTCTGCACATATACAGTGCCATGTAAAAGTATTCATGCATATCTTATATTCTTAAAAGCGTGGCTTGCAATTGTAATCACCAAACCTGAGTCCATACAAGTGAACCCTACTCTATCCAAAGTTTTATTTGTAAAGATGCAGGAATCATTTTCCTTCCACTTGACAATGTTACCCCACTTGGTGTTGGTCTGTTCCAAAAAACATCCAAAGATGTTTGAGTATGAAATGTGACAATGTGTGAAAAGATGAAGGGTGTGAATACTTTTTTGAGGCGATGTATGTCTGTGAATGAGGATGACATGAGCCTGTCTGCAGCGGTAAATCTTATTAGAATAGCAGTGAGGGTCTGAGCAGTGGTTGTGGGAGTTTGCAGCCCAGGATAAACTTTTCAGTCCTGTACTGCCCTCTACCTATGCACACACATGTCTCTAAGGTGTAAATGTTAGGAAACCTTTCCCAGCTGGGTTTTAAAGAACTCATGATATTGCTTTATCAGCTGATAGGAAAAATTCAAAAGCCTCATTTTCTGGAGGAGGTTGTCTTCACATCTCCAGAAATCATCCAAGTAACTGAGAGCTAATGCTTGCATTGTTAATGCATTGGTATTGTGATGTACTTTGGCCAGATGGTATTTAACATAGCAGAGATGTGTGCTTAAACAAGGCGACTAATACTGTGGGATAGGAAGCCTCTGACAAACAATGCTTGATGAGAAATGTTCCCTTTAATGTGCTGATCAAAATACAGAAGTAAACTTGACCCATTTTTCTTTCTTTTCACTTACTTCTACTTTATCTATCCTGTCTCTACTCATTCCCCATCTTTTCGTTGTTTTTGTTTTCCTTTTTTAGGAAAAAGTTTCACTCTCACGATCACTGTGTTTACCAACCCCCCCCAAGTGGCTACATACCAAAGAGCTATCAAAATTACTGTGGATGGTCCCAGAGAGCCACGACGTAAGTAACCCTGACTTATATCTCAGTTTATCTGAGATTTTTTTGACCAGACTCCATCTCTGTCAGCAGGTTGGTTATTTTGTTTGGAAAAACAAGCTGAGAAAATAAATCAGCATCCCTGAAGTAGAATGTTGTAAGTGTGCACTGCTAAGACAAGGACGTGTAAAGATAAGATGTATTAGTTCATAAAAAATATACATTCATTCAAGTGAAAGCAGTTTTTCTTTGCTACTTTGGTGCCTATTGCCCAACGTCGTTTTAAAAACAAGGTCAGTAAGGTTCTTTATGTCCTCATGGGGATTTCTAGATCATTCCAAGCAGAACCTGAATTAGCTTATGCTACATCTGAACAACTGCCCTATGGTTAAAGGAAGGTTTTCTACAAGATGTTTAAAGGGGTCTGAAATTATTTATGCAACACATCATCCAAATCAGTACATGAAATGCTTCCATTACTGTTTTCACAGTAAACAAACCTATAAGGTCAAAAACTGCAAGAAGATTTACACTTTATGTAAATCTTCACATCTCAAATTAACATATTACATATGACTTATCATAACAGCATGTGGACAAATTAAGTATTGTAGGTGAGGCCGATGTGTGGAATCCTCACTGGGGAAAACTGGGAGCTGGTTCCACAGGAGAGGAGCCTGATAAATAAAGGATCTGCCTCCCATTCTACTCTTAGAGACTCTAGGAACCACCAGTAAACCTGCAGTCTGAGAACGAAGTGCTCTGTTAGGAACATATGGAACAATCAGATCTCTGATGTATGATGGAGCTAGATCATTAAGGGCTTTATATGTGAGGAGGAGAATTTTAAATTCTATTCTAGATTTAACAGGGAGCCAATGAAGGGAAGCTAAAATAGGGGAAATATGATCTCTCTTTTTAATTTTCATCAGAACTCTTGCTGCAGCATTTTGAATCAGCTGAAGGCTTTTAACTGCATTTTGTGGACATTCTGATAGTAAAGAATGCATATTTAGTAACATTTGCATGTATGCATAATTCTTTTTTTAAACAATAGTGGGAAGGAGAAAGTGAAAGAAAGTCCTAGAAATCTAGTCAAAGATAACACCAAGGTTCTTTGCATTTTTTTCCAGAGGTCAATATAATTCTGCCCACATTAAGCAGTTTCTTTTTCAAAAACACAAAGAACAAAAGGATGCCACATCATTTCATAAAAATTTAAATTATCCACCCACAGAGGACTTAATCTGAAGTCACCAAAAAAAGGAAAACTGAAAAACTGATGGGGCAGGCTAGTCCAGTTTGCTGAAATATCATTGCAGCAATTTAAAATGGTTCTCAGTAGTTTGTATGGCCTCCACATGCTTGTATGTATGCCTGACAACATATGGGCATGCTATTTATGAGATGATGGATGGTTTCCTGGGAGACCTCCACCCAAATCCTGACCAGGGCATCGCTGAGCTCCTGAACAGTCTGAGGTGCAACCTGGTGGCGTTGGATGGACCTAAACATGATGTCCCAGAGATGTTCTGTTGGATTAAGTTCAGGGGAGCTTGGAGACCAGTTAATGCTAGAAATTGTGATCGACTGGATCAAATTCAGCACTGAGATCTAACAGAACAAGTACAGACACAAGTCCATTATCTGAGGCCATAAGAATATCATTAGTGATTTTCACCAGAGCTGTTTCAGTGCTATGATGAGCTCTGAAACCTGCCTGAAACTCTTCAGACAGATCATTGCTGTGGAAATGCTCACCCACTTGATTAGTAACTATTTTGTCTCAAGAATTTTAGATAAAAATGGAAGATGAAGGGTTTTTGACAATCAGATTCTTCTTGTTTTTCTGTTAAGAATGACAAAGTGCAATTTATTGAGATTCTTTAAGATTTCTCAGCAACACTGTCAGAGGAACTTGATTAAGTTTCAGTTCAAAGTTATAGACTGGTTGAATAAACATTGTACCAGGCCTTCAGAATATTGTTGAAAGTAATGACTCGCCCACAGCATAGTTAAAATATTCTATCTCATAGATAGAAGGACATAGTTATCCTTGTTCTCAAACAAATACTCTTTATTAATGTGCTTCCAAAATGTTGTCTTAGTTCCAAGATTTACCTCTTTCACCACGATCTAAATTGTTTTCCCGTCTAGAATTTTTGAGTTTCAGAGAAGAAATAACTGATGTCTTTAGGATGCCTCATGGCTCAGAGGTAGAGAAGGCGTAACATGCAGAGGCTACAGTCTTCAACGTAGTTGTCCCCGATTTCATTTGCTGCATGTATTCTCTTCTCTCTGCCCTCTTTTCTGTCCAGCTACTAATGAATAAAAGCCACCAGTGCATCAAATACCTTAAAGAGGAGAAATAACAGGAGGATGTTTAGAGCTGGGCCTCTCAAGGACCTTCAAAGTTAACTAATTAATCATAAATCTAATAGTCAGGTGACACTTCATACCAAAGAGACAATGCTTTGAAGGTGCTCTGAGATGGGATTAATATCTGCACTACTTCACTTATAAGTAGACAGCTCTCCTTAACCCTCTATAAAGAGTCTGGCAGCATAAAGACTGGGCCTACATGTAAATATCATTGAGGAAGAGTTTGGGTGGGCATGCTTTGAGCTTGTTCTGCTAACAGTCAGTATGCACAAGAATATTTCAGGGGATCTGGTTAAAGTAAACCTACATAACATCTGAATAGCTTAATAAATACAAGAGAGTTTTTCCTGATTTATGCAATTTATGCAGCAAAATAAAGACTTTATAAAATGCAGTCATAGCTTGCATTCAGGGCAAACTTTCATGTTGTTGTTAAAGCAACAACATATACAAGTGACCGGCCAAGTATGAAGGGATATGATGGGTATATTTGTTATCAGGTAATGTCAGAGACTCACAATAAAACTAAATAAAACATGTCAAGTCCACAGATAAGATCCACTGTCTTTGTGAATTCTCAGGTTGTTGTATATATTTCCAACTCATCAGTTATTCTTTATATTCTGTTTTCTTTCTTTTCCTTTTATGTCTTTCTATTAATGTTCAAAATGCTTGAAATAAATTCATTTGTTCATTCACTCATTCAAAACCAAAGAGCATTAACAGACAATTATGGATAATGGCACAGATCAACCAAGTTCTCAGAAAGGCAGATAAAATATGGATTTGGATGGAAAATTATTTCAATAGAGATTATAAATCTGATTTTAATGAGCGAGTTAGATGCAAAACACAAAAAAGCAAAATGAGTCAAACATATTGTTATAGTTTAAGATGTCTACAAGAGAACACTAATCTAGAACATTCTCATAATGAAGCTAGGAAACATGTAAGTTATTAATAGTTTGCAGAGGAGGAACCAGAACCAGAATTAGATCAACTTAAATAAACCAACTTCATTCAGGATTTTCGTAATTACTGAATCAGCTTCTGACGTATTTAACTGAGTGAGTGTAGTTCCTAGGTTACCAGCAAAATTTGACCCAAGAAGGGTTTTGAACTTCTACAGAAAGTTTAAAAATAGGCAGACATAAACTTAGACCCCTCATTCTTTTATTGTTATGAGGTTTCACAGGCCTGGTAGGTGGTGGATGCCCTCCAGGGGGGTGTGCTTGGTTCACCAGGCTTGGTCCTCAGGAGCCAGACCGAATGAGTTGTAGTTCTCAGACCGCTCTCTGGTCAAGAAGCAGTACTTTGAAAATGTATATGCTCCTCTATTGAAAGGTCCAGAAGAAGTTATGGAGATTTGGGGATTTTTTTTTTGACTGAAAATTATTCTTCTGGAGTTTTAGGGAAAGAAAAAGAGTTCCAGAAAGCTGAAATAAAAGATAGAGAGGATGCTATGCCCTGACTGGAGCACGTCTCTACAACAGAAGAGCTTGATGAGTGCATCTGCCCTCTGTAGGTAAACATGTGGTATTAAAACTAGTTGGCAAAACTCTACAGACAGAGGAATAAACCTTTAAATGCAGAAGTTTAAAACTTGTTGATGTGTAGATATGATCAACGCATCTGGATTTTCCTAACAAACTCAGTTTTCCAACCTTTTACAATGAAAGAACAAAGCCGCCACAGGAGGAAACATCTGAGGAACATCTGAATTTCATTTCAAGTCAGTATCAGACTCAGTAACACTTCTGTGCAAACATTTAATCTCCTTTATTTTACTGAGCATTTTCTGAATGACTGATATTATGTTTTATCTTTGTTTCAAAGTTAGTCCTAATGAAAACAAAACATTTAAAATCCTATTTTTCATGTTTAAACAAACCGAATAAATGTTTCATAAATCAAACTGTGTTTTAAATAATTTAGTTTCATTTAGCTTAGAATGATCAGGTTGAGGGTAGTATTTTATATTTTCAACCAGAGAATGTTAAATGCCGTCCAGGTTCCTAAAATAGAATAAAATAGACCTTTAATCTTGTACAAGACAAAAACTACGAAGAAGATGCAAGTGCTTTTTTATAGTCACATCTTTCTCACCAAGGTTACAAAAAGCATGGGTCCAACAGAAATGGTCATTTTGAACATTACCAGGAAATAAATAGCATCAGTGATCAGCTGTCATATTAGACTGAAAGAACTCAGTGTAGTGTCAGACTACAAGCAAACCTTGCTTTGTTGACCCATCAAAAAATGTAACCTGGCTGCTTTATCTTTTGACCTCCAGGTCATCGTCAGAAGCTGGACGAGGTCAAACCTGGCTCACTGGCTTTTTCTGAGAGGCTTTCAGAGCTGGAACAGCTTAGAAGGAGCTCCATCAGAGTAACACCTCCTCATAATCATCACCATCAGCCGTCAGCAAACAGCCACCCATCTGCTGTTCTCACTGCAGCAACATTTTCCAGCCCCACACATTCTGGACTGACAGCTGGTAAGACAGTGAAACTAAGTCATGTGCAGCATTTCAAACTAATCCGCCTCAGTCAGGTTAAATTACCAGATGAACGTTTTTTATTTAAACACACAGGATCCTCAATAAATTTGATCCCTCTCTTCAAAATAAACCTTATCCAACGTGTTTGCTTTCCTCCCTTTCTGCTAAAGCAACTTTTAGCTCCTCTTGAATGCAGTGTGCTTTTGCTAAACTACATTACCCATAGGAAAAGCTGTTGTCTCATTGTTTTTAAATGATGTTGATGTGGATTGGTTCAGGGACAACTCTGTAGGTTTACTGCAGGTTATAATTAATGATGTTTAACAGTGAAAGACAACTCTAAACATGTGGATTTTTAACCTTGATTTAAAAGAACCCAGTGTTTCAGTTTTCCCAATGTTTGTTCCAGATTAGTGGAGCAGAAGAACTGAATGCTGCTTCTCAGTGTTTGGTTCTGATTCTGGGGGATGCAGAGTAGACTTTAACCAGAGGACCTGAGTGGTCTGGAAATTGATACAACGACAACAAATCTTTAATATATTTCGGTTATAAACTAACAGAAGTATTTTAAAGTCTATTCTCTGAGGTACAGGGAGTCGGTGTAAGGATTTTAGAACTAAGGTGATGTGGGGGATAGTTCTTGTGAGCAGGGGGCAGCTGCAGCAGACCTCTGAAGACACTATTGCAGTAATTAATTTCGACCAAAGAATTGATTATTGCAACAGTAATCCCAACATCCAACATTTGCGCTCATTTTCATTCAAAGGACAGATGTTTGGTGTGCCTCAGGCTTCAATATTTATGTCTGACAGCTGATAGATTAATCAGGACTCCAGAGCAGTTTTCTTGATCTCTTTAATATGTGGACAGTGAACTTCAGATGTATAATGAATCTTTGGGATTTTAGAAATGCCTCGATACTAACTCAGAGACTTTTCACATGTTTGAAAGACTTTTTTGTTAGTCTAAACATTCCTCTAGCTCACCTGCATGAATATTGCTTTGATGGTGCCCACAAAATGTCTCGCCGATTTTCCTGGGTTCTGACTGTACGTGCACTGCTTTAATCACTCGCTGGATTTTGTTCTTCAGGAGGTTAAACGTAAGAAGCTGTTCCACTCACTTTTCGGCTGTAGAGACATCATCATAAACAGTTGAGGCTTGTGTCCAACCAGATGGTGTAGGCAGAAAAAAAGCAATCCACACTGTGGTACCACATTGTACACAAACTTAATTTCTGTGCTGGAAAGGACAAGAAGACCTAGCAATGACCAAGAGGTCATAGCTATACCAAAGGAGCAAGACTTCATAACCAGGCATTTAAGGCAAAACCACTGTCCAGTCTACGCTGCTCTGAAGTGCTATTTGGCTCTAATGACCTCAGTCGAGTATATAAATGTTCTGACAGAACGTGTAATGGCACTAAAAGTGAATAGTGTAATGGCAGTTGTCATAAATGATGTGAAAATGACTGCAACCCAAAATGTTCTGAAAGTTATCATCAAACCTGAGAAACAGAAGAACTTTCATCAAACTAAAGAGAAGATTTGACCCGGACGGATAGACTGTTGTGGCAACCTGAGACATGACTGCGAAAATGAAAACCGGTGTGTTTTTCACTTCATACCTACTCTCCAGATGCCTAGAGTTTGACCTAAACAGACTGCAACTGCAGCTGCAGATGTTAAGAGATGTGTTGAAAGAGATCCCTCCACCCTTGCTGCTGTTCTCTTATACCTTCATCCACAAATCGGAGCACTTTTTGGAGAAGCTGACGATTGTATAAACCTATGCATGTGTTTTCCAATATTGGTTGCCTCTTCTGAGAGAATTTCCTCTACATTCCAGTGTTGTGGCTAAGGAGCAGGATGTCTCAGAAAAGATTAACACATCACGCTCATTCTCAAGCAGATGTTCTTCAGCTATGGCTATACAGGAAACGATTAAATGTTTCATCAAAGGAAATTGAGGACAACAGTTTATGTTTGCAGGGTGATATCATAAACCTGATACTCTAACTGTGTAACCCTTTGAGCCTGAGGAGGCCATGATTAATGCTTTTGCTGTGTTTTTGTTTTGTCGTATCAGCAAAGAAGAATTCCACTGAGTCACTGAGAAACAGGGAGGAAATATGTTACCTAAAAGAACTGCACAATGTGTCAGGTCATAATGATCAGCACAATATCAGTGTGTACAATATTGCAATAACAGTTGATAAGAATGCAATATTTGGTAGATTCTACCATTTATACCATTTCCAGATAAACTACTTTGGCTGTTGGACTGACCTTTACTCTCCTTCTTGCCCAAACCTGATGTAGATCTCAGTGACTGAGGTGCTAATTCTCAGTGAGAGTGGTAGGGACATCATGTTGATGGAAAACAAAAAGAAGAATGAAGTAATCGTAAATGAATTATAATTGATTTTATCTCAGTTTTCAAGAATCATGTCACAATTTCTGTTTTTCTGATATCGTGCTGCTCTGCTACAATACTTTACATATAAAGTTAGGATTTATTATTTATTATTTATTTCTTTCTCTCAGATTCCAGACAGATACAGACTTCTCCGTCTTGGTCCTATGATCAGTCGTATCCCTACCTTGGCCAGATATCTACTCCAACTGTTCACACAGCTGGTCCACTTTCACCTGGTCGCTCTTCTCTCGGTGACCTGTCCTCAAGGCTCACAGGTAAAACATGAATATACCCCTTAAGCTTAAATTAGACTGAACCAGATGGTAATTGTTGACCTTTGTTTTTCTTCAGGCCCTGACCTTACAGCCTTTGGTGACCCCAGGATGGCTTTGGAGCGGCCTTTTAGTTCCCTTCCCTCCCTGCCCGACTCTCGTTTCTCTAACCCTCGGGTGCACTACCCTCCTACAGGAGCAGCATTCACGTACACCCCAACCCATAATCCAGTCTCTAATGGTGCTATTAGCATCACAATGGCGACAGCCATGGCAACCACCCAAACAGGACGGTATCACACATATTTGCCTCCACCTTACCCTGCAAACACCCCTCACCAAGGTCAGAATGGGCCGTTCCAATCCACTTCATCTCCATATCATCTGTACTACTCCACCACCACTGGCTCATACCAGTTCTCTATGATGGGTGGGGGAGGAGGCAGCAGTGACCCACACTCTCCACCTCGTATCCTCCCACCTTGCACCACTGCTTCCACAGGTTCTTCTCTTCTACACCCTTCTTTGCCAAATCAGAACGAGGGAGTAGGTGTGGAGGTAGAATCCAGCCACAGTAGCTCACCAACAAACATGGCTGCTGCTGAAGCTGTATGGAGACCATATTGAGTCACCTGAGATGGTAAAAGATTTTCTACTCTTATCACGGCAATACTGCCTAGAGTGGATTCACCTGAAAGGAGTATATTTTCAATAGTGACAACTTGAGGACTAAGTCTTATCTTCACATCATTTAAGTTGTTCAATAGAGGGAGCAAAGCCAAAGTCTTACACCATGGATAATGGAATCCATTAATTAATCTTTTAAAGGTTTATGGCTTCCTGTTTTTTTTTACTATCAGCACCAGATATACTCTTCCATCTTCCTTAAACATCTCTATCTCAAGAAATCTTGAAACGTTACCAGTAATGTATTTTCTTTTCCTTAAAAAGAGCCTAGAGCTGTCCAGAAAATTGTTCATTTTCTGTAGGGTTTAGAAAATGGACTATTTTGGTGTCTATTTTGTCTTTTTTTCAGGAATTAAGGATTACAATTGGTTCTAAAGATGGAACACATTGCAGTAGGACTGTGAATGCAGATCACCTACAGTATAATGTATGTTTTTGTACAAATGATGCAACATGTCAGCTTGTGCAACATAGTCACAAAATGAAGTGTTTTAGAGTTTTGCTCAGACAATAAAGGAGCTCTACTTCACAAACATATGAGATGCGCTGTCTCAAATCTCCACACATACACAGTTACCGACAAAGAGATAAAAGGCATAATTTATATTGGATGTCAATATTGGATGTCAATAAAAAAGGTTGAAGGTGTGCAGACTTTTATTTCATGCTAGCTAACTATAATTTAACACCTTAGTTTGTTTCATGTTTCTACCCAAATATAATAGAGCAGCAAAGTAGGAGTCCTTCCAAACCAAGAATACGCAAATATTACAAATACTGTGACTACACAAATATCCTTTGTGTTGACCTTATTTCCAAAAGGCAATATTTGGAGGACGGCCCCTAGGTATTAGATGCACATTGGATTTTCCAGACTGAACAAAACAATGAATCATCATATTTCTCTTCTTTAAACTACCATCCCCTCCTGGTCACGCCACAGCAGATTATATTTCCGCGTCTCACACTAGATCAAGCATCCTGCTTTGTCACACCAACTCTGCATACCTTCTTTCACTTTATCTATAGATCTTCTCTGTAGCCTTAACTTCATCCCTAGCAGCTCCATATTTAACATCCATTGTGCAATAAATGCACTAATTCCTGTGCACATGTCCAAACTCTGCCACCCTTGCCTCTATATTTTTGTCTCAACCTGAGCTGTCCTCCGGATTTTCTCTTCTTCAGTTTGTTAACTCCTAATGAAAACCTTAACGTTATCGGCTGTTTAACTCCAAATCTTCCTCCTTTCTTTTAATTAGTTCCTACATCTCCCAACATTACTCCTACGGATTTATTTTTCCCAAAAGATTTGATCCTACCACAAATTTTATAAACTTTATTGCTTCATTGTTGTTACATCTTATGGTCTGGTGTTTGGTATTCTGATGTTTGATAATAAACATTCCATGAGTCATAAGCTTTTATTGACAAATGAATTAGTTTATGAAAGTGTTAATGTTCTCTTTTTTTAAGACCTCTGAAGAATTATCCTGGAATGCTAGGTGTCAGCTTCAGTACTTAATCCTGACCAACAGTGACCCATCCTTAACTTTCATTGTTATTTTTATATGTCAACTGTATTTAGAGAAGGACCACAGGGTTTTGATAGGATTGAGACCTATGTAGTTTTCTGGCCGTGAAGCTTCAGTGTTCAATTATGTTTAAGGCACTCAGTCATCAAACATGATGACATGGTGCTCCATAATGCTTGAAAAAAGCTTGGTTCATCACCATTTTGCTAAAGTTTTGCTTTGAGCAAAGCTGGTCTTGGAGGATGTTTTGATAACTTAACACCTGACATGGTAGCGTTCACCTTTTCTTCTCCAGAAAGTTATTTTCCAGATGTCCAAAACAGTCTGAAGGGGTTCTTCATCTAAGAAAATTCATTTTATACTGTTTTTTCTTTGATCCAATCCTGATATGTTCTTCGGAATTTCAGTCCTTGAGAATTTTGTTCTGCCCTTCTTGACACCAGGCCAGCATCCAGAAGTCTCAGAAACACTCACAGCTGCCTGCTGCCATCCCTGAACAAGCTCTGCAGTGTTTACAACCAGATGGTCCTTACACTGCCTGGTGTTTCTTGCACACGCTGAACCTTTCTGTAGAGCAGCTGAAGCTTTTGTCCGTCTTGCGCCGGTCCAGGTGACCGGGACTGCTTGTTGATGGTTCGATCATGACCGATTTGGTTGCGGTCTTACTAGCATGCTTGCCTCTGAAGCACTTTAGATGGAAATAAGATCACATCACTTATTTCTTTGGAGGTAACTATGGTGAAAAATATGACTTTAAGCTTCTCTTCTATTTAAAGCAACTGTTCTGTTCTAATTCACTCAGAAGGACAGAGTGATATCAGCTGACCTGTTCTCATTAATGCTTTCCTCGGAGCCAACTTTTTAAGTTCATTAGAATGATGCTGGCAGGTCATTTTATATAGAAAGACTTAAACACAGTGCAAATTATCTATTTGTTAGTTCTCATAAACTTACATTTATTTTCACGTTATTTAAAAGCTTTTCCATAGCGTAAAGAGTAAAAAGTGAAGCAGATTTCTGTCAGTCTTAAAACCTTTGGCCATGACTGCAGAGTAAAAATAAACTTATAATACAGTCAAACTGTCATCAATGTTACTGTATATTACTGTAGTAAAAGAAACTGAACTGTAGCCATTTGCTCTATTTTTTTGAATATACCAGCAGCTGTGTTTTAAGTAAAACACTATTTTATCGCAGTATTTTAAATGGTATTCTTACATACTACAAGTACTTACATACACTACAGTTGCACTGCAACAGGTCCATTTTTAATTAGTTACTATGTGAATCAAAATTGTGACAAACATACACTCAGAAACATAAGCCTGGTTTAAAATGAGAACCACTGAGATATGCTGAGCTTAATAAAGCCCCTCTGTTCTGTGATCCGGTCTAATGAGCTTCACATGGAAGATTTAGAGTCTTTACTGGAAAAACTCCATAAAGGTGCAACTTAGATGACTTGAAGCTCTATTAATGTCTGCATAAAAAGATAGTTCAGTTTAGTTAATGAACCTGTGATGAACACCAAGCCATGACACACTGTGACTGCATGTCCAGGAAGTCTCTGTGTTCTGATCTCTCAGGATGGATTTTAATGCTAGGAGTGAACTGGGCTGATATTAGTAAATACAATCAATCTGCAAACCTACCAAGACATTGCCATCGACTGGGGAAAGAGAGCATCAACCAGACAGGCGGCTAGGAGGCCCTATGGTAACTCTGGCGGAGCTGCAGAAATCCACAGCTCAGGTTGAGGGGACACCTATTAATCCTTCTCTCCATAAACTTGGCCTTTAGGGAGGACTGGCAAGAAGAAAGCCATTGTTATAAGAAATCCATAAGAAGTCCTGTTTGCAGTTTGCAACAACATGTGGAAGAACATGCTATATTTAAACAAGACCAAAACAACTTTTTGGCCTATGTGCAGAACCATATGTATGGTGGAAAACTAACAGAGTATCTCCCTGAACACACCATTCCTACGGAGTGTTGGAGGATGGATAGAGCTAAATACTTGCTAAATACTTGTGTAGGTTGTACAAAATGCAGAAGCTTGCCTTCTCACTGGAAGCAAAAAGCACAATCACAAAGCCCCATATTGGTAATCGCTTGGCATTCCACTACCTGTCTGATCAGCTTCACTTTCCCCATCCAGCCAAGGCTCACCCCTAGAACCAAACCAGCCAAGACACCCCTAGACCCAAACTAAAAACTTTGAAAATCTGCATTTGAATTATTTACATGCTTTGTATGAGTTGTTGATCTTCTACTGTGTGAAGTACTTTGATCAGCTGTGGTTGTTTTGGATGTGCTATGGGAATAAACTTGGTTAAATCCTGGACAAAAACCTGTTAGAGGCTGCAAAGGACCTAAGACTGGGATGGAGGTTCACCTTCCAGCAGCATAGACAACTCCTGTATTATTTTCCTTCCACTTCACAATTATGAACTGCCTTGTGTTGGTCTGTTACATACAGTAAATCTCTAATAAAATACATAAACGTCTTTGGTTGTAATGTGAACAATTTCAAAGGTAAAATATACTTTTGCAGGGCAGTGTTGCTGCTGCCCATGGTAAGTTTAAGGGCATCCCGTACTTTCCAGTGTCAGAAGCTCAAACTGAGCTCCACTGATGGAAGATAATGACTTCTATGTGCGGTGAAAGGAGCCAGAAGAAGAATTACACTTTTATGATGATACTGAAAGTGTTGTCTCCATAACTACGGACCTCTGCTCTATTAACTGCTTTTTCTTGGTAATAGGTTGCCTTCTGTCTTTGTTTAGCTTTTATTCTCAAGAGTGTCATCAGTTTGTGCACAATCTTTCAGTAAGCAAGATTTATTGCTTGAATAATTAAATCATTAGTAGAAAAAGACCAGCTGGGAGAGTCAAGACAAATATAAGAGTCAAGATAAATGAGAGAGAGGTATTTTAGCTAAACAGAATTTAAAGAAAAATTAAAGAAATGTGCGTGATGAGTAAAAACTGGCAACAGAGATGGGATAAAGATCAGAGAGGAAGGCATTTGTTTGATCTTTAAGAAATGGAGTTGACCCAGGAGAGAGGGTGTGGTGTTTTCTAGGCTCAGGTCAGGGTACAGTGCATTAAATAAAACAGTAAGAAAAACAGGGAAACAAGGTTATGCAAGGAGTATTAGTGAAACCTGCATTTTTGCAGAAAATATAGAACATCTGAGGAGGATGATGAGCTCTAAATACAGGAATTCATTTTCAAGTTATCCAGGAAGGTTAACAGAGGTCTGCTGAGGTAACATCTGAAGGAAACCAGGAGGTGTTTTGGCAGAATATCTTAAAACGTCTAACAGGGTAAATCAACATGACTGATTAACATAGACTGTAAAATCGTGCAATATTTGATGGTTGAAAACAAACAAATGGTGACGGGATTATCTCAGGCATGGCGACACTCAGGACAGGTGATCAAATAAAGGTAAAACCTGAAAGGAGCAAAAATATCTGAGGTGACACCTGAAAGCAGCAAGGAGACATCTGTTATGATTAGATTTAAGGAACAGCGATTACCATCCAATAAGAGCTATGAGGTTAGGCTTTATGTCCTACCACCATTTTATTATCTTTCTCTCTTGGAGAGGGAATAAGTGATGTCAACACATGCAGTCATACTGTTTATTAAAGACTGCCTTACACAAATGTTCAAACCTGGTTATTAAACATTAGCTCTGGGTAAACTCTGAAAGGACAAAATGTCTGATCACTGTTCCTCACACCATGACTTCAAAAATTAGACAACAATTTTGTCCTTTAGATTCAGTTTTCCTGTCCAGTCTGAAAAGCCTAGAAGAGCCGTGTCATTGGACAGTCAGCCCAAACACATATGGGTTCATTAGACACACTGTACAATACCTTGAAATCTTAGCAAAGTAAACACTAAAATCCAAAGCAGTTGAATTTTACATTCCCATAAAGCTGAGACGAAACCACTACCTAACAATCATATCTGGAGAGTATGGCAGATGTATTGGGGCATGAATAACACAAGAAGGCAGTTTTTATGGGTCTTTTATTAGGAGTCATCCCTGTTCCTTTTAAACATGGCCTCTACTCAAAAAGCCATTTGGACCCCTCTGTACTTTCAACTTTTAGAACAGTTTCTCACTAGCTCTTTCTTGACAAAAACATTTAAAAAAGTGTTTTTTAATCTAGGCCTGACACAGACACCTGGCCTGACTCTGTGTCTACCTGTGACAACTCTCTGGAGAGGGGCATCCTCCAAGCTTCTGCTGGCAACAACTTAATGCTCACCCTCTACCGATGATCCACATGGCCCCGTCTTTCAGTGTTTAACCCTTTCTCTCTCCTAGACATAGCTACTGACTGAGCTTTTACTGTGACTAACTCTATGTGCTCTCTTTCAGACTCTAACCTTGAAAACTGGTTCAAAGTTTATCTGTTCTTTCTTTCTAGGTGAAACGACTAAAGGAGCTACATCCATTAACATTTACTTTTCCTTCCCATAGAAAGTACTCCTGAATCAGTGATTCTTTGTTCTCTTTGTGTCTCTGCTCTGTTCTCTCTAACCCCCAGTCGGTCGTGGCAGATGGCCGCTCACACTGAGCCTGGTTCTGCTGGATGTTTCTTCCTGTTAAAAGGGAGTTTTTCCTCTCCACTGTCGCTACATGCATGCTCAGTATGAAGGATTGCTGCAAAGTCAACGCCAGTGACTGTCCACTGTCTCTACATGCTCATCCAGGAGGAGTGAATGCTGCAAGTCACTGACTGGATGCAATCTGCTGGGTTTCCTTAGAAAAAAAAACTTTTTATCCAATTTCAATAAATAACTGAATCTGACTGCACTGTTCAATGGTTAGGATTAATTGGAATGTATGTACCTCAGTTTTGTGAAGGGTCTTGAGACAACATGTGTTGTGAATTGACGCTATATAAATAAACTGAATTAAATTGAATTGAATTAATCAACTGCAGTCCTTTAGAAACTAGTCTTATTTTTTGAAAGTTTCAGTCTGGTATTAAATCTCATCACAGCACTGAGACTGTTGTTTGAGTCCACAGTGATTGAGCGGTCTGTGGATGGTGGATGCCCAACTGTCCCGCTTGACCTCACGGCAGCGTTTCATACAGTGGACCATTTAGTCCTCCTTTCACATCTAAGTCACAATGTTGGCACTCGAGACACAGCACTTAAATGGTTTGCTTCATACTGAACAAAAGATTGTTTCTTTCTGGTGACCTGTCTTCTTCTACTTCCCCTCTTACTTGTTAAGGCTCAATCCTTAGCATTGACCACTTGGATGAATCAATGTAAAACACAACCTGTCCTTTCAATGCTATGCCGATGACATACAAATATATATGCTTGTAAATTCGGGCAGGGATGAAGCTGCTACTTATTTACCTGGCTGTATCTCAGATATTAAGCAGTGGGTGGGTCATTTTTTTTACATCTAATTAAGGATAAAACTGAACAGTAGAGTAGCTAGCCTTGATTCTGTACCCCTTCTGCGGGAAGTCTTGGTGTGCTCTTTGACTCAGATTTGACAAATAAATAACAATGTGGTCAGGATGACCCTATTTCACATGTGGCACCTGGCCTAAGCCAAATAGTTTTTAAATCGTAATGACCTTTAAAAGGCTGTCCACACTTTCATAACTTTGCGTTTGGACTACTGCAATTCCCTGTACTTTGGTATAAACCAGTTTTTATTGAGTCACCTCCAAACCATCCAAAATGCTGCTGCCCATCTCATTACAAACACTGTCAAACAGGTTCACATCACACCAATACTTAAATCCCTTCACTGGTGCCCCATTTGGTTTAGGGTTTTGAAATTTTAATGTTTGTTTTTAAAGTTCTAAATGGTTTGGCCTGATTGTATTTGTGTGATCTTTTAACTGAGGGCCTAAAATCAGCACCTGTTGGAAGAGCCCAGGTCTAAATATAAGCACTGGGGTGACTGAACCTTTTCTGTGGCAGTTCCCAGACATTGCAATAGATTTCTGGCTGAATTAAGATGTATCTCTGACCTGAGATATTTAGGATGGCTTTAATACCTAGTAGTGGGACATTTTTTAAAAACTCTTTCTATTTTTATATTTTTTTTATTATCCCAACAATGTTTTATTTCTTGTTCTGACTATTTCACTCATTGAAAAGCACTTTGGTTAAGCTATTGGTTATTTTATAGGGCTATACAAATAAATGTATTATTATTAATTTATTATTATCATATACAGAAGGAAACTGGAGATAAAAGGAACAGTGTGGGAAATAGAAGCGAAAAAACCATTATCACTGGAATGAGTTAAGATGTTAAAGACTTAATAACAACTTACAACATAGAAGTAAAAACCAGAACAACTGATCTTTAGCAGTATAAACAACATAATTTATAGCAATGTAAAAAGCAATAATTAGAATAATATATCAATAGCTTCCGACACCTTTACAGTTCTCCAAAAAATGAAAACAGGAAACACATTGTGCAGACCAGGCATTTTATGGAACATATATCGCATGCAATCCCAGATACATATTAAAGGCTTGCCTTTCATTTATGTGGCTCATCTAGGTATAGATGGGAAGGAAGAGGTCAATATTTTAGCTAAACAATCACAGATAACCTAAACAACACACACTGCACAGAAATGATGTTATCCAAAGCACAACTCAAGACCCTCACTAAAGAATAGGTTAATATAGTTTGGCAAGAATATTTGGATATCAATCATAATGGAAGGTGACTTAATAATAATAATATAATATGTTGGTAAAAGACAAACATGGGTTAGAAAAAGGAAGGAAGAAAACGTCATAAACTCCACTTAGAATAGGACAAAAAGTATTAAACAACACAATTTATAAAATAGGTAAACATCAAACTGGACCATGTTCTTCTTGCAATCAACCAGTGGTCTGTATCCATAACAGCTTAGAAGGAACAGAAATGTTGCAACAGAGGAAACAAGAAAAACTTGACTTTAAACAATTTACGAGGGAAACAATAACAGACTATGTTTATTTGTTAGATATTTAAATATCCCAGGTCAATAGAAAACAATCTTTGTTGTGTTTTTAGTTTTTTAGATGTTCATACAATGTCTTACACTCCAGTCCGATAGATGGCGGTAATGCAACTTTACGACGGTTGCCAAACGCGAAAACAAAAAGAAGAAGAAGAAGAAGACCAGGGAGGGCGGAGTTTGCGCAGTGCGGAAGGCGCGACAACCAAATAGTGTGTGATCCTGCGTTTGAATTATTTGTTTTATTTTTAGTTATGTTCGTTAGTTATGTCGATTGAAACCTCGAGCATGACTCAGCAGTCCGACTCCTGGTCCATCTGTAAGCGACCTGCTGAGCTCGTTCGGCTGAGGAGAAAAAGACCCCGAAATACTGCTGAGCGTCCTGGAGAGAGCGACTCCTCACCGGCTTCTGTTGCCCCCACCGCGCCTCCCTGCCTCAACAGCCAGTCCAGGAGCAGAGGGAACCGCAGGAATCCTTTTGTGACTTGGGACAACGCGCTCAGTCGTCCGAAGAAAGTTTTAGTTGAAGACGAGGATGGCGAAGATGTGGGCGTTTTGATGAAACTTTTGTCCACAGAGAGCAACTCAAGGGACCCTCCATCAAAAGACAGCTTAGCGGAGGTAGAATCATTAAATCTAAACTGCGCCTGCGTGTTAGCGTGTTATAGCAGTTCTACACTGATTTCAGCCAGATCAAAATAAGGTCACAGCTCAAGGAAAAAGTTAATTCTGATCAAGAGGGAGTTAAAACACCACAGTGATCCTATTTAATAAAACTCTAACTCTGTTTAAGCTCATCAGCTGGAAATATCTGTAATTATGTAAATGAATAGACAGTTTGAGAGGAAAGTGTAACAGATGTTGCTGCAGCTTCATCAGCTCGTCTCTGCTGGATCGCCTGCAACAACGCTCAGATTAATCGGTTAGTTTTGAGGGTTGAGAGGCCTGCGCCTTTAGTCTGAATTAGGTAAAAATGTCATCCTGCAGCTTGCGCACACAGATGATTTCTCAGCATGTTTTTATTTTTGAACCTGATCATAACCTGAAAAAAAAAAAAACAGATCCCGAGATGACTGAATATTAGTTTCCATTCTAAAGCACAAACTATTAACAGCACTCACCTTTGACCTGCTGATTGTAAACTTGAGTGTGTTTTGTTGTAGAAGAATCCTTCTGAAGATGATTCTCTGTTGGAAATAAAGGAGCAACATGCTAACAGTCTGCTGATCGAGGTGGGCTTTTTTTAACTGATGGAGATATATTGCTACAAAAACATTACCTTAATGCCTTAAACATGCTCATGTGTCCTCATTGTGTCTGTTTTAGGACCCACTGGCAGTTGCTCCTGTCTCCATTGCTCCCATTAGCAGTACAGAGTATCCAGCTGACTGGAGCTTGAAAACTCGGGTGCTCTTCACCTCTCCAGTCTCCTTGTCATGGACAGAGCAACCAAAAGCCCAGGAAGAAGCTCTGGGGCTCAGCAACAGCTGCAGAGCTCAGTTTAGCACTCCGCCACCCAATCTGCAGGTAGTTCATGTTATTAACTCAGCTCTTACTGAAGTAAGAAGTAAGAGTGCACTCTTACTTCAGTGCACTTTTCTCATTAGACCTCATTTAGATCTTCCTGTTGAAGTCAGGGAAAGAACGACCTCCAATCGCTGCAGGAGACACAGGAGGAGGAAAATATGAGGATGTTATCGAAATGCTAAAGCAGCAACTGAGACTACCCATCCCTACACAATGTTAGCTAAAACTTACTTGAGGATATTACAGAACCCGAGTGGTTCTGGGTTTTTACTTAAACTGGCCCGAAGTAGAGAAACACCAGTGAGAGGTTTATTTTGATCTCCGATCAGTTTCTAAAACTCTCAGACTCTCTTAAGAAACTGTAAATATGAGAAAAGGGATGATGGACCTGTCATTTTAGTTTGACTGTAACATCATATTTTAGCGCACAGTTAGCATAACTGAACAGCAGTCTCTATCTGTTTTCTCTGTAGACTGAGTAGATCTCATCTCAATTCCAAAAGGTAGCATCTCCTAGTCCAGCATCTTCCACAACCGATAAAGGCTGAAAAGTCAAAAGGTTAAAACTCTGCTTAGCCGACCTGTTACCTGCTGAAAGTCTTGTTCTCTCCTGCCCTGTTGCATACTGGATGAACCACAGACATGTTTAGATGTGCCTCCATCCAAAAATAATTTCTTTTTTAAAAGCTGCTTACATCTCTGTGCGTCCTCTGACTTCATTTTTAAACCTCACTTTTCCAGCAAACCACTTCCTGTTGGGGTTCCAACATACTACAGCTTAGAAGATGGCTGATGCCACCACAGGGTCAAAAAAGGTCCTAAAGAGCAGGTAGAGTCTGCTCTGACCCATCAGTGACTCCAGTCTGATTTACTGTTCAGTTACCTGGGATGTTTCCTGGATGTCCACTGGTGTCCGTGTGGTGGGTCTACGTCTGCGGAAATCCACCACCAGCTCCTTGGTTTTCCCAGTCGAGTATGGCTGAGTCATCAGAGAACTTTTGTAGGCAGCCTGGGGAGTTGATGGGGAATTTCATTGTTATTAAGCATGTTTTAGATAGTGACTATTCTTACTAGTTACAGTATGCCATGGGTTGCTGATCTTATGATAAATGATATCTGATATATGATGTAGGTGTTTTATAGAGCAGCACTTTGTGTGCTTCTCTCTTTATAGAGTAATACCAGTCTGATCAGCTGATATTAGCTGGTTTATTTGTCAGGCTGTTTGCTGTGGTAGAGTCAGCGCCGGTGCAGATGTGCTGTTTGTAGCTTGTTAGCTGAACTGTGTTACTTTAATCAGAGTGATGGGTGGTGCTTTTTGATTTTCACAACATCACTGTTCAAAAAAATGTCCAGACTGGCACGTTTCTTTTTTTTATGTGGCAAACTTTAGTAGTCTTCTCTTCCAGCTGACCAGCAGTGTGCAGCAGCAGGTGAAGGACGGCAGTATGTTGATCTATGCTCCATACAGCCAGGAAACCTCTGGTTCTTTCTTTGGTACCCTTTATGCAGGTTACCTGCATACCTATGTCTGCTCTCTGTGAAATGCAAATCTAATCACTGATTTATATTTTGGTTCCTCCCCCCAGTGAATGTAGTGCTTTGTGTGGATTGCAGGAGCCCAGGTACTGGTCAGAGGTCCGGTCTGCCTTCCAGCAGTGCCTGGTGTACTGGCAGCACCCGTCTCTTCCCTGGCTGTCCCTGTTCCCCAGGATCAATGCTGAAAAAAGCTTCTCTGGAAAGAACAGCCCTTGGACTCAGGACGTTGCAGTACAGGAGAGTCTCATGAAGGAATGGTGAGGCTGTGTGACTGTCTGCTGTCTGGTGCTGATCAGCAATAAACACTCTCTGCTGGAGGTCTGCTCCTGTAAAAGGAGGCAGGTGTCTGACCACAGCAACCAATGAAAGCTGTTTTCTTCTCTTTAGGTCAGTCAGTTTGTCATCTCTCTACAGTCTGTTAAAGGCAGGGCTCTGCCCATACTTCTATGTTTGCTCCTATCAGGTACATTAACCTGCTTCAGTGTTTAATCCTTCCTGGTTTTCTTTCCCTAATTGCCTCTGCTGTGCCTCAGTTCACAGTGTTGTTCAGGGCAGCAGGGCTTGCCGGGTCAGGGTGCATAACCGCCCTAATTTCTCCTACAACTCGAGGTCTCAGAGAAGCAATGAGGACTGAAGGTAAGGCTGCGATTCCATCCAACCTGAGAATCTTTATTTTTATCGGTTTTGTATCAACTATCCTGAACAATCAGAGCGTCGTTCCTGGTACTGCTGGGCTTCATCTCTGATTCGTGTCTTTCTTAAGGTGTAGAGTTCAGTCTTCCCTTGCTGAAGGAAAGCAGGAGAATCCGTAAGCAACACGAAGCTGTTCACCAGAGAGTAGAGGAAGAAGAGGAAGACCAGGACAAGGATTTGTGAGCTTTTCTCTTTTTCTCTGTCTGCATTGTAGATTTAAGACATGACAAACCTGAACAGGCATGTGCTATGTTATACCGTACTCTTCCCGGATTTGACTGTGGGATAATTTAAAATGTAAATGTAGGTTGCGAGAGGATGAACACTGTCAGAAAGAGGATGAAGGACTCAGCCGAGATAACGATGACAGCTTGTCTTGGCTAAAGGAGATGGGAATTCAGGACCAAATAAGGAAGCCTGAAAGCATTAACATACAGCTGTATCCTCCTCCTGCTCCTTGTTTTCGTGCCATTTGTTCCTATTCAGTACAAAACCAGTAAATACTGAAGGCTCCTTGACCACTTGTATAGACAAAAAGAAGGTCCGACTCTATCTTTGGACCATAAACCAGAATCTGCTGTTTGTGTGGAGGGATCACACTCCTTCAACCTCATCAACTTCCTCATCAACTGTAAGAGTGTGGTGGCTGCAGCTGGTTCTCAGACTGGTCTACCACCAACCCTGCTGGCTCCCACTGCCTTCAGAGGGGCTACCATGAATGTGCTGAAGGTAGGGGATAGTCCTTCTCAATGCTCGGAGAAAGGCTTGGTCTAAAACCTGAACAGTTTCAGTTTAACTGGGTTGATATCCCAGTATGTGAATTCATTTAGTGTGCATCATGGAAGAAAATCCTGCAGGTTTATTGAAGTATTTTCAGTAGTTTTTAAATCAGAACAGTGAAGAAAACCTGCTAGGAGGTAAAACGGTAGCAGTCATGCATTTGTATTAGTTTCTGGTGTTATCTGGTAATAAATCACTATATTTATGTATCGCAGTGATGAGGAGTCTTCCACTGAACAAACATTACACCCAGGGGTATACCGATTACAGTTTTCTGGCAGATTACCAATTTTTAAAAAGCCTGCCAATTCCGATTTTTGCCGGATACCCATAAATGTTTTTTTTTTATAACTGTCAGGTGTTATAATGTCACAATACTCCTTCAATGTTCCAATTTTACATTGAACGATACCTGTGAAACGATCCAAACGTGAAATAGAAATGAAACATTTAGAGCATTGCAGTTCCTTAAATCTTTCATTTTTCACATTTTAAAAACAAACAAAACCTGCACAATAGGTTAGACAAGTAGATAAGATCGGTCGGCCGATCAATCAGTGCACCCCTAATTACACCATTTCCTGGAGCGTGACTAAGTGATTTTCTATCATCTTACTTCCTGTATGTTTTGCAGTGCCTTTTACAAGATTCTAATTTTATCAAATAGAGGAAACCCTTTTTAGAAAAATAATTATTATTCTTATTATTATTTGTCCAAAAAGTAAAAAAATAGGCAAATTTATCATCTCCTTTGCAAATACATGCAAATGTGAAATACTCAGATCAACATCTGTTTGATGGTGTGTTCTCCAGGGTCGCAGTGTGAGCGTGAAGAACTTGGTCGATTGTACCTACCAGCACTCAAGCAGTCTGGAGCTCACAGGTACAGAACCACCAGCACTACATCTAGATGCTTCTTACCAGCCTATATACGAAATGAAAAAGTTGATTTGACAGCAACGCTCGTGCACTTATACCCTGAAGCGTGTGCCATACCTGGTTCCTCCTTGGACCCTCCACGATTCTGTTAGTTCTCAACTGTAACTACTAAAACAAACCTGTGAGCGTCCAGAAACCAGAAATGAAACAGAACAGCTCGCAAGTTATATAACGAGGACAGATAAATGACACACACACTTTCTGATCAAGGCCAGATGTAACTGTTGGAGGGGGCCAGTGCTTGACACAGCACATCTGGACGAGGGCAAGAGGTTAGTTAGCTTGTTTCTGCTATGTGCGAAGCAGGGAGGACATAACAGGCCTGAATATTCGGCGGCCCCTGCTGCTGTATGAATCGTGGTTATGTAATCCAGCCCTGAGACTCCGGAGTGTGTCTAGGACCCGCTCTACCCAATGAAGTCGGGATTAACATATAGTGATTAAACGTCAGCTTCTTTTTAGATTAGTATGACAAGGATAGAGGCCTCAATAAGTGTAGACAATATTATAGTCAAGTGAATCCCTGCTCATAGTTCCAAGGTGAATATTGAGTGATCACAATATTAATTCAGTCAATATAGAACAGTAGCGGGATTCTTATGTGCACAACACAGGTGATATACATACAGTATCGATTGGAGTTGTAGAAAGGCGTGGCCGGGGGACCACAGCCCCCATCCAATCAGCGGGCAATACAATCTGCGTAATTGGACTACCTCACGAGCCTCTTGGCGCTCTTCGTCTCCTGCATCAGCGAATCCCAGGTGACCACGCGCTGGAAGAACGCCTCTACTCCACCTCGTTTTACCTTCATCACTTTGATGTCTTCTGCTGACGTGTGTGTGGGAAGATGATAGAGAGTGTATGTGTAGGGAGTGTGTTGTTGAGTCATTTATGGCAGATAACACTATAAACTGAATGGAACTGCTGTGTTTTACAATACATTATGATTTGGAGTGACTGATGTGATGTCAGTGGGAAATGGATTAGACCTATGTTTCTTATAAAGTGGCTTCAGGTGACCTTTGTTCTTTCTTCACTGTAGGACCCATCCTTCCTTCATCTCTTCATGCCATCACAGCTCTTCTTCAAGCTGCACAAAAAGGCAACTTCTCTGCCGCCCTTTATACACACGCTCCTACTGCTGTCATGAACATAGAGACCTGTCAGGAACAGGTAAGATATTTATGGATAAGTAGAATATATTGACACATTAGCTTCACATGTTCATTTGCATGTTCAGACGTGGTTTTTGTGTCTGTATACTTTGCTCTGTTCTGGTTGCACAGTGTACTAGGACTTTTTTATTGAAACTTTTCAAACCTATTTTCAGAACCGACCACCCTAATACAAGGCTGGGGTTCACTCTGGGAGACTCTGTCATCCATTCTTTTGCAACTAATAATGAGCCTTTGGCAGAAGCCTTCTGTCAGAACTTAGAGATTCAAAGCATGGAGGAAGGAGAACCTGTGAAACCACTGTGTTTTTACAGATGCTATTTCACTTTTCATACGAGAAATCCACTACTCTCCGTCCTTATTGCTCGAGTGTGTAAAGGACTGCGGTGTAATTCTGACTCTGACTGTTTTTCCATTCTATACCGACAAGAGTTCTCAACACTTCCTTTAATACAATAAATAAATTAATCACACAGTGTGTTTTGCAAAACAGGAGACCTACCATAAGACTAATAATTTTACATCTTTTTAAAAAATAAGCAACATCTTGGTCCGCCAAACATAAATACTAGGGCAGCACAGTAAAATGCAACCGTACAACGCATTAGAAATGATCTGGAAACAGGAAGGATACAAATAGAACAAAACTTAATTAACGGTACATCTCTATCACTGTTACCTTCTATTTGCACAAATGCATAAAACACAGCTGGCCAGTCACTAGAAAATAATTGGAGGAAGATTATCTGTGTCAAGGGCCATGCCAGCAGTGGGTTCATTAGATATACTAACAAATAAAATAGAATATGTTTTTTATTTAATGGTGGAAAACCAGAATAAATTCCTTGACTTTATTGACAACTCATAAAGAAAGAGGATTGGTTGACAAAACCCTGATTAATATGGAAAGGAAAATTCACCAGCCTTATGGTCAAAGGCTTCTCAACCAGAAAAACAGGTATTGCACATGTACAGTAGGCTTTTAATCAATATCCTACAAAATGTGGACTACATAAAAGAAAATATGGATCTGGATTAAAAATTGTAATTCAGGATGATACCTGAAAGGAGTTGAAACTGGCATAACAGGATTAATAGTCATTTATAGAAAGAGTTTGATTAGAAAGTACTTGATTAGAAAACAGCTTTTAGCATCTTCTGTGTGAATGAACCTTAGTTACATCGGAGAAAAGAAAAGACCACTCAAAGTTTCTGCCTTTGCTCATTTAACAAAAGTTCAAACAAATTGAAAGGATTTTCCCTGCAGTTGTTCCTCCACAGTGTTATTTTTGTTCAGACCTACACTGCTATTCAATTCAAACCAAAGATGTATCTTGCAGATACGTTTCCTAATAGCAAAGAGGAAAATAACAGTAATGTGGAAAGATATTAAACTTTTCATCCAGACGAGTAGAAATGTTGCACAGTACCAGGATCTTTGCATGAGATGTCATCTTAAATTCAAATAAGCCTCAAAACTGCTACTATTGTGTTCTGTTCAACTCTGCTGAATTTGTTCTTGTTATGCAAGGTCCAGTATTAGTAATTCTGTTTAGTTTTCTCCTTTTCTGTAACTAATTGAAAAGTATTAAGTTAAAACAAAAATCTGCATCTTAACTGGAACTATATTATATATTCAGACTGTTTATCTAAAAATACACTCACTGTTGTGTCTCTGGGTTATTACAGCGTAACGGCGTGGGGAAACTGCACTCGATGTGGTCTCCTCCTGACATTAAGCGAGTACCATGTACGGGTCAGCAGACAGGCGTAGCACACCTACCACAGAGTTGGGCAAGGACCGTCAAGGCGACCTACTGGGACAAACGCAATCGTTGCAATGAACAACAACATAGACTGCCCCCTGAACCGCAGGTATGAGTGGATAAAACAGCATGTCTGATACCGTCACACTCCCCATGTCACTGCTTTCAAGTCCTTTTCTTTTTATCAAGCATAGATATATTTTTTGCAATTTTTTTAAAGAATGTTAATAAATCTTATATATGCAAACCATTTTATTGCAGTTTTTGGTTTTCAGTCATTTCACTTTTCAGTGTTTTTTGCCTTAATTGTATTAATTGTAATTGTAGGATTGTGATTAACGAAATCAACATGGACCACAGGATCATGATGTGATTTGCAGTTTGTTCAGGCGATGACAACCCAATGACTGCGTGCATACGGTCCAACGTCACACTTTTTTAAATCGTGTTTCTCGCCTCTGAAATGGTAATGTTGAGCATTGTTCCGAAACTAAGACCACAGGGAAAAAAAGTGTGATCAGTATAGAAGGACACCACCAATTAACTGAGGAAAACTATAGGATTTCTGCATTCAGACGGCAGGAGAAATCCATGCTGGTGTGCTAGTCAACGAGAGGCCCCCTGAGTTAAAGATATGCGGTTACCGGATTCTTTAGCTCGGATCTGACCACAAAAGCCATGTGCAAGACCGCTATCATTCCCCCAACCAGAAGTTTGCAATAAAGTTATTTCAAAGGCGCCCAAACAACTGTCAGTGTGTATAGGGGAAAACAGCCCAGTGGGATAGAACAGTCAATGAAGAGGGAATTCATGCACTGGCAAGCTCTGCACACACAGAATAAACACAAACAGGGACTTTCCAAAATATTAAGTTTTTTTACAAAAATAATTCAGCTTCATGTTAAATTACTTTAAAAAAAAGAGAAATAGAAAATAAATATTAAAATTTTTTAGGTAGTTCATGTATGTTTGCAGATGCTTGTTGAACTTTTACTCCCAATAACAGCAGCTCCAGATGGATCAATGATACGAGTGCTAAGGGGTCTCAGAATGCTCTCAGCACAGATGGAAGCAGATTCTGGAAATCCCACCCCCCTGCAATGGGTCACACCTCTGCAAGCGCCATCCTGTTTGGTCCATTGACCCTGACCCTGTGTGGATGTCGCTGGCTGCATATGGATTGTGTTTTTGATGTTTTGTTAGTTTTATTCGCTCCATCAGCATATTCACTGTGGAGGGACTACAGTACATCACTGCTGTTGTGACCGTTAGAGTAAGGAATTTCTGGGTTCTGTGTCTCACAGAGAATGAATGTGGTCTGTACGTCTCCATGAAAGTAAGACAATAGTATTGTCTTAAATTAAAGCTTGCTTGAGTAGTGTTTGCGCTCTGGACAATGTGTGTTATGTTAGCACCACAAGTGGAATATTAGTAATCTTACGGTAATTTTTCTTTTTATAAACTGAACATTTAAGCAGAAAAAAGCTTTGCCTGATTTATAAGGGTCGAGCTTTTTATACACTGTATGTAAATTACAATGGGTGGGTGTCACCCGTAGGTTTTTTTGGTTCTTTAGGGTGGGGTAAAATTTTCAATGAGTATATCCGGGTTAATCAAGAACCGGGGCAATTTTCCACTGTACTGAATTCTTCCACTGTATACCACTGTGGAGGGAACGTGCCTGAGATGAGTTTGGCAACCTCTAGTGGTCAAAGCTACACACTGCAGCACCAAGATTTACACTGCTTAGGCTCCTTTGTTCAAAAACATTAATCTAGAGTCAATTTCTCTGAGCTAAACCTGAAAATGGATTTAACTAAAGTGATGAGTTCTGTAGTCAGAGGAAGAAAAGCTCCTGATTTGTCAGATCCACATTATCTACAAGATTCACGGAGCAGGAGTTTTGGCTCTCTGCTTCAGTGGAAATGCACAGACTAAATAACAAAAGCTGCAGATTTTAGTAACAATCATAGTGACAAGAGTCAAAGGCTGTCTGCAAAATACTTTGCTCTCCAGTTTAACAGGAACAAGACAACAACAGACTGGATAGATTTCTCTTTCCACTCAGTTGATTTTCATTTTTTTGATATTTCTTTAATAATTAAGGACAAACTGAGTGCCACAAAAATAATGCCCGTTTGGCAAGCTCAACAAACATGAAAGAAAAAACACCCAATTTAATCAATTCTGATTTGAACTGCATTTTGAAGAAAGGAAACAAATTGAAAGGATTTTCCTCTACAATGTTTTTTTTTTTTTTGTAGCTTCACTGGTAGAGATATTCAATTCAAACCAAAGATCTATATTGCATATACTTTCTCTAATGGCAAAAAGGATAATAACAGTAAACTGGACATTTATTAATGGACTTGTGTCTTTACTGGTTTTGTTAGATCTCAGTGCTGCATTTGATACAGTCGATCATAATATTCTCTTAGAAAGGCTGGAATATGCTGTAGGGATCAGGGGAACAGCACTAGGCTGGTTTAAATTTTATCTGTCTGACAGATTCCAGTTTGTTCATGTAAATGATAAATCATCTTTAAACTCCAGGGTTAATTGTGGAGTACCACAGGGTTCAGTGCTGACGATACTCAGCTTTATAAATCCTGATGAGCCCAACCAGTTAGATAGACTACAAGCATGTCTTGAAGACATAAAAACTTGGATGACTTTAAATTTTGTGCTTCTAAATTCAGACAAGACAGAAGTTGTCGTCTTTGGACCGGAGACTTTTAAAAAGAAACTGCTTACTCAATTAATTAAGGTGGGCAGCATTAAATTGACCTCCAGTAATAGAGTAAAATACCTTGGTGTTATTTTTGACTGCTGAAAAACTAGTCCATGCATTTGTTACTTCAAGGCTGGACTATTGTAATTCTTTACTATCAGGATGTCCACAAAATGCAGGTAAAAGCCTTCAGCTGATTCAAAATGCTGCAGCAAGAGTTCTGATGAAAATTAAAAAGAGAGACCATATTTCCCCTACTTTAGCTTCCCTTCACTGGCTCCCTGTTAAATCCAGAATAGAATTTAAAATTCTCCTCCTCACATATAAAGCCCTTAATGATTTAGCTCCATCATACATCAGAGATCTGATTGTTCCATACGTTCCTAACAGAGCACTTCGTTCTCAGACTGCAGGTTTACTGGTGGTTCCTAGAGTCTCTAGAAGTAGAATGGGAGGCAGATCCTTTAGTTATCAAGCTCCTCTCCTGTGGAACGAGCTCCCAGTTTTAGTCCGTGAGGCGGACACCCTGTCTACTTTTAAGGCTAGGCTTAAAACTTTCCTTTTTGATAAAGCTTATAGTTAGAGTGGCTCAGGTTATCCTGAGCTATCTCTGTAGTTATGCTGCTATAGGCTTAGGCTGCTGGAGGACATAATGACCTCTTTCACTCTCTCAACTACATTCTCATACTACTCTCCAATTTTGCATTCTCTGTTTTTTCTCTTTCTACAAGCTGCCTGACCTGGCTCTGTGTTTAGCTGTGACACCTTCCTGGAGGGGGACATCGGCCAAGCTGCTGCTGCCAAAAACTTAATGCTCACCTTATACAGATGATCCACATGGCCCTGTCTTTCAGTGTTTAACCCTGCTTCTCTCCTAAACCTAGCTACTGTCTGAGCTTCTACTGTGACTAACTGTATGTGCTCTCTTTCATACTCTAGACTTAAAAATTGGCTCAGAGTTCATCTCCTTAGTTGTCTTTCTCTCCTAGATGAAGCCTCTATAGGAGCTATAACCGTTAATGTTTCACTTTTCCTTCCCATAGAAAGTACTCCTGGATCAGTGCTTCTTTGTTCACTTTGTGTCTCTGCTCTGTTCTCTCTAACCCCCAGTCGGTCGTGGCAGATGGCCGCTCACACTGAGCCTGGTTCTGCTGGAGGTTTCTTCCTGTTAAAAGGGAGTTTTTCCTCTCCACTGTCGCTACATGCATGCTCAGTATGAGAGATTGCTGCAAAGTCAACGCCAGTGACTATCCGCTGTCTCTACATGCTCATCCGGAAGAAGAGAATGTTGCTAGTCACTGACTCGATGCAATCTGCTGGGTTTCCAATTTGAATAATAAACTGAATTCGACTGTAACGTATAATAGTTGGGATAAATTGGAATGTATTTAACTGATACGATATCTCTATGATTCCACTGAATTGACTTTGTGAAGTGCCTTGAGACGACATGTGTTATGAATTGGTGCTTTATAAATAAAACTGAACTGAAAGGGACTAGTAATCAGTAATAGATTTTACCAATTACTGTTATTCAGATGTAGTCAAACAGTCTTTTCAGAGACAACAGAAAGTGAGCTGGAGAAATCTCATTTTGATGGAACATGTTGCAGCTGTATTTTCTGATCTGTGTTCTAATAAATCATAGAAGGTTTTTATTTTATTTGATCTTCTTAAAAAGTTTGTGAAGCAGAAACATGCCATTTTATTCCTCAAAGCTTTCTCAAATGATGTTGAGCTAAGCTCAGTGAAAATGGTGCTTGGAAACCTTAAACTAATGTATCCAGAAAAACTGGTGAACCTGAATTTGTCTGCTCCATCAGGCTCCCTGTTGTCTGTCCTTGTTTCCTGTTTTCTCCAAGAACAAAGAGCCAACAGACACTGTGGCAAATGATCGGCGTGCCTGGTGACGCTGCAGCGGGTGAGGAGGGGGGACTTCAAATGCTTTTCAGTCAGAGATGTACCATCCTGTCTGCTGCCTGCAGGCCACCTCACAGCCACACTGTTGTTATCATTCAACCAATCACTAAGTCCTCTCTGACTGGTATGGGGTGCAGCTCACACTTTCCGTCGCTCTGGATGGTGGTGTTCCTTTCCAAGAGGGGCTAATGTCTGACCAAAACCTCTCCATGACAGCTGGCAGCTGAGACCATCATGGACCGGAGTGTTGAGACTCTAGAACTGCTGGGGGCCCTGTTATATGCAGTGGGTTGGCTTTGCTCTCTGTGCACTACTATGATGCCCTTCTGGCTTACCCTCTCCACAGACCTACTCCCCACTGAGAGTTTGGAAGTGGGACTGTGGAAGTCATGTGTTGTCCAGGACCTGGGTTTCCAGGAATGTCGGCCATACAACAGCCTACTGGGTCTGCCACCAGACATCAAACTGGCCCGCATTCTGATGTGTGCTGCTCTGGGCTTTGGGCTGGTGGGCTTGGTGCTGGCCATCCTGGGCCTAAATCTGATCAACAGCTGCTGCCGCCAGATGGATGAGCTAAGCCTCAAGAAGGTCCTGAAAGCAGCAGGAGGGACACTGAGCCTGGCAGCTGGGATCCTGGTCCTGGTCCCAGTCTCCTACATAGCTCATCTGACTGTGGTTCGATTCTTTGATAAGTCAGTGCCGGATGTGGTTTCTCGCTGGGAGTTTGGTGATTCTCTGTTCTGTGGCTGGACAGCTGGAGTCCTGCACCTGCTGGCTGGAACGCTGCTGCTGATTTCTTCTTTGTATCTGCAGGAGCAGAACCAGAACCTACCTGTCCACATCCCGCTGGTCCCAGTGTCGCAGAGACAGCGATCCATCAGAATCAGAACTGAATACATCTGAGAACACATCTAGAGCACCCACCAGGAGAACGTTTTTAACTTTCACATTGTTGGAAATCTGAGCTGATGTGAAGGCTTGAACAGAGGTGGACTTATTTCACATCTTAACGTCCTGTTAAATGTCATGTGGAAATATCTGTAGTTTGTTGGAGCCAAAGAAACAAAAAGCTGCTATTTCCTGTTTTCTGCCATTCACCTGACCAAGATTTTTAACGACATTCAGCACTCTCTATCTATTATGTGGACATCGTGGTGTAACTGGAATGTTTAATCAGCAGCGTTGATCGGCAGGTACAACGATGCTTTCAGCTTCATTTTGACCTTGGAAGATATGTTTAATGTCCAACTGCAGATCAGTCCTGGGAACATAAGATGGGCATGAGTAAAAAACAGAAAAGGAAAAGAATACACAAATCACTATAGATCAGCCTTGTTAACAGTTGTCTTTAATAATTAATAATGGAATCATATTAAAAAACCATCTATCCAGGTTCACTAGACTAATTTTAATATTATTAAAATTTGTCTAATATTTGTTTCACCACAAGAGGGACACAAATTATCAAGAGTCCATAGTTTAGTCCAAGAGTCAATAAATCATTTTGATTAGAAGGGGGTTTATTCGTTTTTTTTGTCCAGTTCTGAAATCAAATAAAATGTTCAAATGTCCCCAGATTAAATGATAAATTGAACTGCTTTAAATCCTCTCTTTAAGTTCTCTTTGGAGTTCAACATGATATTGCTTTAACAAACTTTGAACTTATTCAGTTTTATTCTGATTCTCCAGAGGTCATTGTTGGAGCACCATTACTGCATGTCAGCAAACTTAAAAAATATTTGTTACCTTAATATATCAAAATTAGGATAAACTCCTGGAGTTCAATTCCCAGCCAGTGACTCTACTCCTTGTGTTCTGCAACATTGTAGTAAAGAAAATGTGAAATACAGTTTGACTCATTTCCAGTACAAGCATTCGATTTAATGTCTGTAGTGCAACTAGTAGAACATACAATGAATGCAATACATCACAAAGAGCACAAATGTTCATTGCTTTTTGACAAAATACATTATATATTGCTGATGAAATAGCTTGAGATATATGTTGAAAGCTGGTTGGCGCCTCCTTTGACAAATAAATATAAATATGTGCAAATAAATAATGATGACTGATTTGTCTGAAGTAATCTATCTGTGGGATACCCTAAGGTTTACTGTTGGGCCCTAAACTGTTTGTACTGGATAAAGATGACAAACCTACGGAAGCAGAGAGCAGTTTTCCATCTTAAATTTCTGTTCCCTGCCACTAATACTGTATTTTAAATGCTGTTCTTGAACAGGCCAGGATGGCACATTCAGGGACCATTTGGAAACTACATAATCCATACTAAATGGACTTATAACATGTTCACTTTTATTCTTATCAGAAAACCTCCTTGTTGTCTTTGTTGTTCCAGAACTAGCAAAGAGAGGCTGAAATAGAAATTTCGCTGTAGAATTTTGGATTTGAATTCAGAGCATCCTGCCATGTAAACACCCACGGGTGATCTTTTGTTGCTGCAGGCCATCTGCATCAAGGTTTGATGTGCTGTGCATTCAAAGATGGTTTTCCTGCATACCTTGGTTGTAACAAGTGGCTATTTGAGCAACTGACCTCTGAGATCAACAAAGTATTTTTATCCACACATCTGCCAATCACTTTTTCTTCTGTTTTTCTGATCATTGTCCTTGCAACCATTTGATGATTGTGAGTGAAAACAGTAATTCAGTTTCAATTCAGTTTATTTATATAGCGCCAATTCACAACACATGTCGTCTCAAGGCACTTCACAAAAGTCAGGTACATACATTCCAATTAATCTTAATCATTGAACAGTGCAGTCAGATTCTGTTATTTATTCAAATTGGATAAAAAGTTTGTCTATCTAAGGAAACCCAGCAGATTGCATCCAGTCAGTGACTTGCAGTCAGTAGTAGAATAGAACAGAATAGAATAGTAACTGCCTCTCTAACAAATTAATTATTTCTTAATAAATGATTTCTTCACTTTGCGGAACTTAGATTTCATGTTTTTGATGAAGACTGGGACTTCATGCTGGGCTTCATACCCGTTCTCGAACATCTTTAGCTGCAGGTTTTTCAGTTTTCCTCAGAGTTCAGGTAAAGGCAGACGAGTCGCCCTGGTGACGGATCCTGGTTTCAGTGTCAGCAGCTTCCAACTCACAGTTTTTCTTGTTTTGATCTTCAACTTGTGAAGATGAAATGTGAATCTCTTCCGGATTTTGCAAACGTTTTTTCTGGGATTATTTTTATTTATGACTGGGTTTTAATTGTGGGTGAATTATTGTTTATTTATGTTTGCTGTGCATACCAAGCCACTCACCAGAGACTTTGTAAACTTGATCAGTTCTTTTAACTGAGCTTGTGAGCTAGACTTGGTTTTAACTTTGGTTTGGATAGCCATGGTACTGAGATATGTGACTCTGGTTTTTCTGATCACTTCCCAGTTTTATTAGATTTTTGCCTTTTATCTTCTGTATTTAACCTGCACACCTCCGCATGCGCCTGTCAGCTGATCAATGCATCGACAGCCTCACAGTTTACTGCTGTTTTCTCAAACCCTGCTTTCCTTATTGAAGGATTGCCAGGATATAAATGTTAACCACGTTGTTGATGAATAACACAGTCTATATGGACATTCTTGATGTTGTCGCGCCTTTTAAAACTAAAAGGTGTAAATGAGCTACAGAACCATGGCTTGATGACACCTGCGCCCTCAGACGCACATGCTAGCACCCTGAAAGGAAATGGAAGAAGGGCAGGCTTCACGTTTCCTTGGAGATCTTGAGAAACTGTTTTACTGAGAATGAAGCTCCTGTCAAAAACACAAAGGCTCAGTTCATTTCTAATATTGTGTCTGAAAACACCAACAATCCTCAAGTTTTTTTTAAATCACTTAAGTTTCTCCTGTATCCATGTGATGCATTCTGCCTGGTTCCTCCCTCACATTTTACCCTAGATCCTAGTATACCCCCTGTGTCTGCTGCTGTTTTAAATCAGTTTGAACCTGTATACATCACCCAGAACTCGGAAAGCACCTGAAGCCTTTATATTGTCCAGCTGATAGAATTCGTGCTAGACTGTGCTTTTCTATTCTGTGGGCGCACTTATTGTTAATTTATTTAACATCTCTCTATTCTCAGGTTGTGTCCCAGCTGCCTTTAAGCATGCTGTTGTACCAGTAGGACTACTGTACCTGTAAGATCTACTGCTTATGTACGACTGCACATGGCATCTCACATCCTTATTACCCAGTTGAGGACTAACCTGTTCTCAAGATAAGCAACATATATCCTAATGTTCTGTCTAACTTTAGCCTGTAATTGCCTTTCCTTTCTAAAATATTAGAGAAGGTGGTTAATCTCTAATCACAGGAGCATCTCCGACTACAGAGGATAAATGAGAACGTTCCGTTCTGGTTTTATATCATGTGGCAGCACAGAAACAGTGCTACATAGAGTTCATAAGGACATGCTTTTAAGTGCAGATTCAGGAGTCCCTGCTGTTTAAATTTTTCTTGAGTTGTCAGCAGCCTTCGACACAGTGGACCACAAGATTTTCTTATATTGTGTTGTAAAATGGGAGTTTTACTCTCTTTCCTCCCTGTGCACCACCGGGTCCGTTTCTCTCCAGTTCCGAGACCCAACCAGTAAAACCAGCAAAGTATTTAACTTGTGAAATAATGAGAAATGGTTAAGTATAAAATCAAGATTTAATGCCAAAATGATCAGTGTACAGAGTATACAATTGAACAGATACAGTGTGACATTCACCTTCGGTACCGGGCCCCCTCAGCCCATCTTAGGGATGAACCGAGAGGAGCAAAGAATGGAGCGTGAGTCCTGCTTTTATCCATGCCTGTTCTTAACCCTCCTAAAGGTCATCCTCTTGTATCAGTTTATCTTTGACTATGTGTCGCATCTTATGTGATATCAACAGTTATGTTGTGTAGCTGTAGCAGTGAGCGGTGCGGCAGATGAGCAACAAGGGCAGAAATATTCAACTAGGGCAGCAAAGAGATGATCAGAAAAGGCCACAGAATCGTACATCCATAATAATCGCTTGGAGCAGTGTGTTGGTGTTAGGGGCACAGCTCTTGCGTCTTGTTTGTTCGGCAGAAGCTTCTCTCTCCTGTTAGGTCAGTTTTCTTCCTCAGAGGCTCCTCTGAAGTTTGGGGTACCCCAAGGTTCCATTTTCTGCCCGAATTCTTTTCTCTTTGTGCTTGATTCTTTTGGGGTCCGTTCTCATAACAATTTAGTCATTTCATTGTTTTGCAGTCGACATTCAGATCTATCTCTGGCTAATGGCCTGTAGTACTCAATCGGTCAAGAATTTGCTTAAATGTTTAAGGGATGTCAAAATGTGGAAGAGGCTGAACTTTCTGTGTCTAAATGAAAACAAGTTGATTGTCTTTGGTAAATCTGACCTTACCCCTAGGCAAGGCAAGTGGTTTACGTAATGAAAACATTAAAAAAGAAAACACATCAGGAAAAAATACATAGTACTGGCATAATAACTGAAAGTAAAGAAAAGTTGGACTACATATTGACATTAATGGTAACAGTCGAATGCAACGACAAACAAATGGGTTTTAAACCTTAATTTAAAAGAACTCAGGGAGTTAGCATTTTTTCTGAATCCCTGGAAATTTGTTCCAGATTAGTGGAGTATAGGAACTGCATAGTGCTTCTCCACATTTGGTTCTGATTCTGGGGATGCAGAGCATACTTGAACCAGAAGACCTTCGTGGTCAGGATTGAACGACAGCAAACCTTTAATGTGTTTTGGTGTAAGCTATTCAGTGATTTATAAACTAACAGAAGTATTTTAAAGTCTATTCTCTAAGATACAGGGAGCCAGTGTAAGGACTTTAGAACTGGGGTGATGTGCTCTACTTCTTTAGTTTTGGAGAGGGTGGGGGCAGCAGCATTTTGGATCTGCTGCAGCTGTCTGACTTTTTTTTGCCAGACCTGTGAAGACACTGTTGCAGTAATCAATTCGACTAAAGAATGGAGGAGTTTTTCAAGATCCTGTTGCGACATTAGTTCTTTGATCCTGGAAATTTCTTTAGCTGATAAAATGCTGACTCAGTAATTGTCTTTATGTGCCTCTGCGGCTCAGGTCTGAGTCCTAACTCTTGATCGCTCCTTCTTTGGTCTAAAAATAGTTACTTCAGTTTTGTTTTTATTCAACTGAACCAAATTCACGCATCCACGCATTGATTTGTTCTATGCAATCTACCAAGTGCTTAAATAGGTTCATAGTCACCTGGTGACATAGAATATAGAGCTGTGTGTCATCTGCTTAGTTATGGTAACTTGTCTTTTTGTTTGTTATGATCTGAGCTAGGGGAAGCATGTAAATACTGAATAGGAGAGGCCCCAAGATGTTATCTTGGGGAACCCTGCATATAATTTTTGTTAATTGATGTAAAGTTACTTATTGGCCCAAAAAAATGCCCGTCCTCCAAGTAAGACTCAAACCATCTGTACCAAAAAGACCAACCCAGTTCTCTAGTCGCTTAGATGACATAGGTTGTTTCATCTTAAGGACAAAATAGTTCAACATAAACTGAGCGGTGTGGTGTATTAAGTTCAATGCAGTGAGAAATGCCCAAACCTCCATACTGGAGAAACTGCCTGATAGGTTTCATTAATCATATGAATGCTTAGACTCAAAAGTGTTTCGGGTGTGGGCTTCATCAAATACCTTCAAGTTCTTTTTAATTCTTGGCTTATCTCAGCAGGAAGTTGCTGCATGTTAATTATTAATAAGCCTGAAGTCATGCAAAGGTGCAACACTTTAGGATTTGTTTTAGTATGAGAGCAGCTTGCCTATTCAGTGAACTGATGAAAAGGATTTCCTCAAGAGTGAAAACATAGGAAGAAGCTGAGTAAGTCCCAGTTTGATTCCTTTAAGTCTCCAAGTGGAAAGACATTTAGTGTCCTCATGTGAAACAAGTTAGAACTCATGAGACTGAGGAGCAAACACATGTAAGTGTTCACTTAGGAGCTGCAGGTTGTTCTCAAAATAAAATACTTCCAACTATATACTTGGATCTCGCTGTTTCTGCTCAAACTCTGCAGGCTTTATACGTATTTTGTTTCTATCTTGGGCCCCTAAGCAGAATCGGATTCTGATGGCCACTTTGGCTGGATTCTGATACTGTCTTCCTTTTGATACCTTAACTGGTTTTATGATGGATCAGAGTCCAGATTTGTTTGCAGCCGCTATCGATCAAAGTACAACAGTGCTGAATCATCTGTCAGTGACTGCAAGCCAAACCAACACTGTCCAAAGTGCTGAACAAATATAATAATAAAAATAAATGAAGACAGATTAAAATTTAAAATTAAATGATAAAAAGTAGAAATAAAATCCAAGTAAAAGTAGAAACCATACAAAATATAGACAGGCAGAAAAAAAAAAGAGCAGATGTCATGGCTAGTGAAGAGGCTTTTCTAAACTGCAAAGTGTTCCATAATTTGGGAGCTGCAACGATCTCCCCTGAGCTTGGGCCATGTCCTTGGCACCTCCAGCAACATCTCGTCAGCTGATCTGAGTGACCGAGAAGGGGAGTCCAAGTGCAGTAGTTCAGAGAGGTGGGAAGGGGCAAGACCTTTTAAAAACTAAAAAGCAATAAAAGAGTTTTAAAATGAACTTTAAACATGACAGGAGTAATATGCTCTATTTGTGCTCCAGGTAAAAGCCATGCAGCAGCATTTTTCACTAACTGAAGGCTCGATAAGGACGACTTACTAACTCCAAGGTACAGAGAATGACAGCAATCTTGCCAAGTTGGGACAAAGGCATGGATTACTGTTTTAAAATCATCTTTCGACAAGATGCTTTTTATTTTGGCCAGTAGCTACAGGCGAAAAAAGCTGGGTTTCACTACTTCACTGATCTGCCCATCCAGTTGAAAAGCTCTATCTATTTAAAGAAATAAAAAAGCTTTGTGACAATAGGTTTTCTGTAATCTGCCAGACAGCCAACATCTACACAGGAAGAAGACTCATCAGTGACATTTGGACTAAAAATCATCACCTCGTCCTTGTTTTCATTGAAACTATGAAAGTTAAAAGCCATTCAAGCTTTTAATTCCTCGTGACATTCATTTAAACCGTGCAAACAGTTGTCATGTTTTAGAGACACTGCATTACGATAAAATCAATTTTATGCTTTCTAAAATTTGAGCCAAAGGGAGTTAAGGGGAAAATTGTATAGGTCCAAGAATCGAGGCCTGCATGATCCCTCATGACAACGTATTAGAGAAGGATCTGCAATCATTCAGTCCAACACAAAAAGTTATCTCAGTGAGGTATAGTCTAAACACAGTGCAATACCCCAGATACCTACACAATGCTCTAAGTTGGATATCAGAACAGCCCCTTTTCCACCGAAAGCCCCAGGATTTGTTTTACCTAAACAAAAGGAATCCTAGGGATTTGGATGCATTCTGTTTCCATTGCTCAGAGAGGCCATGGACCATTTCTTTAAATTAGCCTAATGACACATAGGGAAGTAGTGAAGAAAACTGCAATACACCTTCAATACAGCAGATGGCATTACTCCTTTACGCTGTTTAAAAGAACTCTTAGCTAAAAAATTTAGTTTGTGTCAGATGACAAATAATAGAAGATGAGCAGCTATAGAGCTTTACAGTTGAAGAGATGGGTCTGAAGGCTTGGGAGGAAGAGAGTCAGCGTGGGGGTACAGTCTTCTGGATAAGGCCTTCCTGAGCCCGCTTTGGACCCCCAGATGGAACCTGCAAAAAGAAAGAGAGAAGAGGATAAAGAAGTAGAGTTGAGAATAATGGTCGCAGAGTGATGAGGTGAGAAGGGTTTTGAGGGTAAGGGAGGTTGGGGTCGAAAGAAGGTAACAGATAGTGAAGGTTGGGTGAGCTTGGTATAAGTAGACAGTTGGGTAATTAGAGGTGTGGTTGAGGCGTGGCCCTGCTCCCGAACCTAAGTTAACATATTAACTTAATTTTGTACAGTTACGCCGCTTTTACTGCAGCTGCTGGTGCAATGCCTCACTGCACAAGACCCTGCCCCTTTAACAATCCTGGGGAAATCTGAAAAGACCTATTTCAGACCAGGACCTCTTACCCGTGAAAGTAAACCCCCAGGAAAGTAAAATGACACAGGTAAGCGCCCTGGGCTTTCAAAAGCCTGGGGCTTTCCACAAGCAACGAAAATGGGCTGTTGTTATGGCCCACTGAGTGAAAGGTATCTGTTAAATCTATGAGAACTAGGATTATATGGTTCCCTGAATCTATAGCTTGGAGGTCATTAAAACCCTCAGATTCTGCAGATTATGTACTATAAAGACATTTAAAGGGGGACTAAATACATCAAGCACCTCACTCTCCCCCAGAAAGGCTTCCAATTGGTAGCAAACTATTTTCTCCAAAATCGTAGAGAAAAAGAGAAGCTTTGAAACAGGTCTAAAGTTTAATGCAAAGTGGGATCATGGCTATATTTTTTGATCAGTGCCTGTTTGAACATTTTAAGAACCACACCTGAGGCCAAACTGCGGTTAATAACGGCCAGAAATACCCCCTTTAAACAAAAGAGGTGAAACAACATCAGTAGGGATATCTGAGGGTTTCAGATGTTCAACAACCCTATATCAAAAGACAAAGTCACATTCTCAAACTGGTAAAAAGCAACTGACCAGGGGACAGACACACCATATACCTTTTTGGTACTCATGTCTAACCATGCTAGAGGTGTCGTTTAACTAAGGCTCAGCTTTAACTTTATGCTGCCTGGGTTTTAATGGAGCCACAGCATCTAACTCAGTTTGGCTGCTAGAGTGAAACCAGGAACTAAGCCCCTCTGTGTCTGATGACAGAGACTCAGGAATGACACATTTCTGCTCAAACAAAGCTGAAAACTGTGCAGCAGTAGTTGGATTGATAACATGTCCCTGCTGCACAGGATAGTGAGGTTTAACACAGCTGCTGGACAAAGTGATGTCAAATAACCCCAGCCTTATGATCAGAAAATCATCAAGTTTGAAACAAACAAACCATTTGACAAGACAAGGTCCAGTGTGTGGCACATACTTGTGTAGGTCCAGACACACACTTTGTGAAATCAAAGAAGTCAGTCAATTAGGCTTAAAAAGCTCTTAACCATCAGTTTATCAGGACAACTTTATCTGACCAGAGCAGCCTTTTCATATGTTTGCTGTGTTCCCTGCATGGCTTCTAGTAAACTTTAGGAATGACTTTGCATGGATGTCTTCGAACATTTAATTGTTTTTTTGCCACTCATCTATTAAGGCCAGTTTTGTGGAGTACATGGAATTTATTGAGGGCAGGATCCAATAGAAGATGGATGATTACAAAGAACAATACCTAAATTGTATTCATAAAAGGTTCAGAAAACAATGTATTGTTTTCTTCTTCCGCACCACAGTTGTGCAGTATCCTAACAAAACCCACTTAAGGATGACGTTGTAATGTGCAAAATGTATGTGGACAAGGCTGTATATCCTGTTGCCAGGAACCATACATGTGTATGTCATATGCAGAATCTACTGTTGTGTGGATCATAACAATATGACTATTAAAAGATCTATTGCACAAAAATTTCAATAATTAGTTCTTTAATGTAATTAAAAGCACATGCTTTGTTGTCCTTAATGCACTTCTAATTAACATGCATTTTTTTTTGTATAATTGGTCTCATCTATAACATTTCTACAGGGCAGAGAAGGAGAATCGTTTCGAAGAGCAGCTACAGGAAACACTGCAGGACATGGATGAGGAAGAAATGAGTGGAGAAGTTTCATCAGCTTCACAAGGTCACAAAGTCATTTCCTTAAACATGCTGACCAATACTGACTCTTAAATCTGTGTTTGAATCTACAAATGTAGATAGACACATAGGTGGTTTGGACAGCTGTTGACACAATAAAAGAGGATACAATTATTTACTAAACTGTTCTGGTTAATCAATATTAACTATACACAGAAAATGGAAAACAGAAAACATCATCATCATGAGTGCATAGATGAGTTCTCATTCAGGACTATTTTTGATTTAAAGACATAATGGTAAAGTACTGACCATTAGCAATATTTACTAAAAAGACAATGTTCTCTTCTTGCACAGAGTGGCCTTGACAAGATTCGTGAAGGCTTTGTACTCAACATGTCAGAAGCAAATCTCAAACAGCTCCTTGATGCCCTACAGGCAAAAAATGTCTTTAATCAATTGGAAAAAGAGGAAATACTTGAGAAGAACCAAACCAGAGCAGATAAGGCTCTCTCATTGACTCTGTGAGAAAAAAGGGACAAACAGCTGGCGAAATAATGCTAAAACATATTTCTAATATAGACCATCATCTTTTCATTTTTTTGAATGTCCTCTGGTGGATACACACAGCAGGGTAAGGGCACACATTTCTTTATTGATATTATTTGTCTAATATTGATCTTAGATATTTATATTTAAACACAGCAACGTATTGCAGTGTTTAAATATACACAGCAACCTATTGAAGGTCAAGGTCAGTACGTACAAAAATGACAGTGATTTGAGATATGTTTCCAACTGTCTACTGCCAAGAAGTTGCAGTTCTGCTACAGTAGTTAAACAGCATGTCAGTATTGGATTAAGATATCATTACAGACCAGGCTTTTAAGATTGTTTAGATAAAACATTATATATTCAGCACAATTCATAGGTTTTTATTGGTTTACCTAAGTTTGAATATCAGAAAATAGTTTAAAAACCTAGTTTTTATAAATGTCCTCATTGAAATTAATATTAACAATGTATCATTCTTTTTCTCACACACATAATCAGTTTATTTATTTCTTTATGAATTTAACTTGTTGATCAACATATTCCTAGCACGCAAACGGCAAAATTTTGCCTGAGGAAAATCAGAACCTCACTGTTTGTTACCATGAAATCTTTTCATAATGAGCAACAGACCACAACCCCAAATGTTTTTTTTTTTTTATTTAGCAGTTAACTTGATTTGGTTGTCTGTGTTTGTTTCCATTGTGAAGTCTGAAAACCAAGGTGTTAAGATCACATTCTCCGAATCAGAGCAGGTCCTCTTCCTGCAGGAGTGCTGCTGAGATCTGGGGACACATAACTCTACTCACAGTTCAGAATTCAATAAAAAACAGTGATATCAGAGCAATACAGCATTATTCTTAAAGTGTTGCATATAATTTATGGTATAAAAGCCAGGCACTGCCACTCTAATCTGTGTGCAAATAAATAAGAACAATGGTTTGTAAATCAGGGCTGCAGGGTCACATAGCAAGAAGGTCCTGTTTTCAAACCCCGGCTTGGGGTCTTTCTGCATGGAGTTTGCATGTCCATCCCATGCATGTGCGGGTTCTCTCTGGGTATTCACGCTTCTTCCCACGGTCCAAAAACAGGACTATTAGGTACATTGGTTACTCTAAAATGTTCCTGTGTGTGTGTGTGTGTGTGCGTGTGTGTGTGTGCTGCTGCCAAACATTATAACCAATTCTTCAGTAAGTAAGGCAGTATTAGAATTAAATGAGCCCTGATCTGTGTTTAGACTGCTTTGACACTTGAGCTTTCTGAGTTGAAAAAATGTAAGCTTCATCTCAACCTTCAACTTGTATGTTAGACCCAATTCCTACCAAATTATTTTAGGAAGTGATTACCACCCCCATTTAAGATATGTTTAACCTATCCTTAGTAAATGGATATGTCCCCCAGGATTTTAGGTTGCTGTGTTTAAACATTCTCTTAATAAAGATAACTTATGTATCGTATTTCTTTTTATTTATAATGCTTTACTGAATTGTTGCTGATTAACTGTGTGAGCATTTGCATATTAATGATCTGTTAGAAGCGTTTCAGTCAGGTTTCAGAGCTCATCATACCACTAAAACAGCACTGGTGAAAGTTACTAATGCTATTCTGATTGCCTGAGATAATGGACTTGTGTCTGTACTGGTTCTGTTAGATCTCAGTGCTGCATTTCATACAGTTGGTCACAATATTCTCCTACAAAGTATTGAACATGCTTGTAGGGTACAGCATTAGGCTGGTTTAAACCTTGTTTGTCTGCCACATTGCAGTATGTTCAATTCAATTCAATTCAGTTTTATTTATATCGCACCAATTCACAACACATGTCTCAAGGCTCTTTACAAAGTCGATTCAATCGAATCATACAGATTTCAAGTCAGGTACATACATTCCTATTAATCCTAACTATCAAAGTGCAGTCAGATTCTATTTATTATTTAAATTGGTGAAAAAGTTTTATATCTAAGGAAACCCAGCAGATTGCATCGAGTTTTTGATGTTAACGTTATTGATAAGTGTTCTGTTCTTTGTGGCCCGGGATTACTTGTGGAGTACCACAGGGTGCAGTGCTTGGGCCAATTCTCTTTGTTACATATATTCTTCCACTTGGTAAAGTTATCAGACAGCACGAGGCAAATAAAATGACAAAACCCCTGTTGTGTTATTTAAAGTTAACAGAAAATATGAATTGCAGGGTTGTATTAACTGGAAGATGACAGGAATGAAATGTTGGGAATATTCAAACAGTGAGAAATGTTTACCACCCTCCCATTACGAGACACCATTAGTTCAGGATCCATCCAAAAAGCCATTTCAGAGAGGTTTTATGACAACAGGTACATCTAAAAAATTACAATATTGCGTAAAAGTGAAATATTTTTTTGTCAGTCATTTCAGAAAGTGAAATGGTTATTTTATAGAGATTCACTCCACATAGAGTAAAATATTTCAGGCATTTATTTCTTGTAATATTGATGATCATGGCTTACAGGTAAAGAAAACCCAAAATTCAGTGTCTCAGAAAATTAGAACATCACATTAGCCCAATCAAAAAATTATGTTTTAAGCACAAATGTCAGGCTTCTGAAAAGCACTCAATGCTTGGTTGGGTCTCCTTTTGCATGAATTACTGCATCAATACGCCATGGCATAGAGGCGATCAGCCTTTGGGACTGCGTAGGTGTAATGGAAGCCCAGGTTGCTTTGATACCTGCCTTCAGGTTATCTGCCTTGTTGGGTCTGGTGTCTCTCATCCTCCTCTTGACAACAGCCCATAGATTCTCTATGGGGGTTCAGGTCAGGGGAGTTTGTGGCTATTCAAGAACAGGAACATCATGGTCATTGAACCAGCTTTTGGTACCTTTGGCAGTGTGGGCCAGTCCTGCTGGAAAATTAAATCAGCATCTTCAGACATCTAATCAGCAGAGCATGAAGTGCTCAAGAATTTCCTAGTAGATTGCTGCGTTGACTGTGGACTTCAGAAAAGACATTGGACCAACAACAGCAGATGACATAGTACCCCAAACCGTCACTGACTGTGGAAACTTCACACTGGACTTCAACCAACGTGGATTCTGTTCCTCTCCATTCTTCCTCCAGACTCTGTGACCTTGATTTCCAAATTAAATGCAGAATTTACTTTCATCTGAAAACCGGACTTTGGATCATTGAGCGACAGTCCAGTTCCTTTTCCCCTTCGCCCAGGTAAGATGTTTCTGACAGTGTCTCTGGTTCAGGAGTGGCTTGACACGAGGAATGCAACATTTGTAGCCCATGTCTAGTATTTGTCTGTGTGTGGTAGCTCTTAATGCTGCAACTCCAGCCTCAGTCCACTCCTTGTGAAAGTCCCCCAAATTCTTGAAAGGATTTTACTTGACAATCCTCTCAAGACTGTTGTTCACCCTGTTGCTGATGCACTTTTTCCTTCCACACTTCTTCCTTTCATGCGTGTCCAATACTGAACTTTTTCACAGTATTCTAATTGTCTAAGACACTGAATTTTGGGGCTTGTTTACCTGTAAGCCCTAATTATCAAAATTACTAGAAACAAAGGCTTGGAATATACACTCACCCACCGGCCACTTTATTAGGTACACCTTGCTAGTACCGGGGTTGGACCCCCTTTTGCCTTCAGAACTGCCTTAATCCTTTGTGGCATAGTTTCAACAAGGTACTGGAAAAATTTCCTCAGAGAGTTTGGTCCATATTGACATGATAGCATCACACAGATGCTGCTGATTTGTCGTCTGCACATCCATGATGCAAAGCTCCCGTTCCACATCCCAAAGGTGCTCTATTGGATTGAGATCTGGTGACTGTGGAGGCCATTTGAGTACAGTGAACGTATTGTAATGTTCAAGAAAGCAGTCTGAGATGATTCGTGCTTTGTTGACATGGTGCGTTATCCTGCTGGAAGTAACCATCAGAAGATGGGTACACTGTGATCATAAAGGGATGGACATGGCTGACATGGTCAGCAACAATACTCAGGTAGGCTGTGCCGTTGACACGATGCTCAATCGGTACTAAGGGGCCCAAAGTGTGCCAAGAAAATATCCCCCACACCATTACACCACCAGCCTGAACCGTTGATACAAGGCAGGATGGATCCATGCTTTCATGTTGCTGATGCCAAATTCTGACCCTACCATCCAAATGTCGCAGCAGATATCAACTCATCAGACCAGGCAACGTTTTTCCAATCTTCTATTGTCCAATTTTGGTGAGCCTGTGTGAATTGTAGCCTCAGTTTCCTGTTCTTAGCTAAAAGGAGTGGCACGATGTGGTCTTCTGCTGCTGTAGCCCATCCGCCTCAAGGCTCGACATGTTGTGCGTTCAGAGATGCTCTTCTGCATGACTTGGTTGTAACGAGTGGTTATTTGAGTTACTGTTGCCTTCCTATCAGCTGGAACCAGTCTGGCCATTCTCCTCTGACCTCTGGCATCAACAAGGCATTTGCGCCCACAAAACTGCCGCTCACTGGAACCCTAGAGATGGTAGTGCGTGAAAATCCCAGTAGATCAGCAGTTTCTGAAATACCCAGACCAGCCCGTCTGGCACCATGCCACGTTCAAAGTCACTGAAATCACCTTTCTTCCCCATTCTGATGCTCGGTTTGAACTGCAGCAGATCGTCTTGACCATGTCTACATGCCTAAATGCATTGAGTTGCCGCCATGTGATTGGCTGATTAGAAATTTGTGTTGACGAGCAGTTGGACAGGTGTACCTAATAAAGTGGCTGGTGAGTGTATCCCTCAATGTGTAATGATTCTATAGAATGACTTTAACTTTCTGAGATGACAGGCAAAAAATATTGCACTTTCACACATTTTTTAAATTTTTTTGAGATGCACCTGTAGATTTGTAGCTGCTTTTGTGTGACTAGTTAGACTTTAACCAGCTTTCTTGGCATTTGAGTAACTGTGTTACTGACAAAGGATCTATGTCTTGTGTCATTCAGATTCAATTCAAAACGGCCAGTCTAATCTCAAGTGTAGTCTGAAGAAAAGGTTTCTGCGTGTTTTTGAAGGGATTGCTAAAGCAGGAAACCAAACTCATCTGAACCAGATCTACACAGAGCTCTACATCACAGAGGGAGGGACTGGAGAGGTCAATGATGAACACGAGGTCAGACAGATTCAAACAGCATTCAGGAAATCAGACAGACCAGAAACAACAATCAGACATCTTTAAAGTCCCACCTGGAAGAGATCAACCAATCAGAACAGTGATGACAAAGAGCACACACGACCTGCATCAGATCCCTCCTGAGTGTGTTGACATTGTAACAGAGGTCAGAGGGTTCACTGACCCACAGAAAGAGGAGTACTTTAGGAAAAATTCAGAGATGAGAAGCAGGCCAGCAGGATCATCTCCCACATTAGAAAATCTCAAAGCCTCCACATCATGTGCCACATCCCAGTTTTCTGCTGGATCACTTCTATGGTTCTGAAGGATGTGTTTGAGACCAGAGAGGGAGGAGAGCGGCCCTTAGGAGTGTTCACAGAGATCTTTAAAGAGGAGAGAGGGCTGTACCAGGACAAGGTGTTTTGCTTTGTTCATCTGAGTGTTCAGGAGTTTATTGCTGCTCTCCATGTCCATCTAACCTTCATCAACTCTGGGGTTAAAATGTTGGAAAATGAAAAAACCTCAATGAAGTTGACATTTTTTAAGAGACCAAAACTAAAATATCTCCACCAGAGTACTGTGGACAAGACCTTACAGAGTCCTAATGGCCACTTGGACTTGTTCCTTTGGTTCCTCCTTGGTCTTTCACTGCAACCCAATCACACTCCTCAGAGGTCTATTGACAAAAGTTACATTTTGCCGAGACAGATCAGAAAACAATTAGGTACATCAAGGGGAAGATGAATAAGGAACTTTCTTCAGAAAGAAGCATCAATATGTTCCAGTGTCTATATGAACTGAATGATCATTCTTTGGTGGAGGAGATCCAACAGTCTCTATGTTCAGGAAGTCTCGCCACAGATAAACTGTCTCCTGTTCAGTGGTCAGCTCTGGTCTTCATCCTACTGTCATCTGAAAACGATCTGGATGTGTTTGACCTAAAGAAATACTCTGCTTCAGAGGAGCCTCTTTTAAGACTTGAGTTGGTTGTCAGAGCATCTTAAAAAGCTTTGTAATTAAATAAATAGCCACATGTTCCTTTTACCCACATTTCTATAGAGAGGATCATATGTTATCTTCACTTAAACTCTATTTTGTCTGCAGTTTCATTAAGGCTGCAGCATCTCAATAAATAATATATGTAAAAATAAATAAATCTATTTAGACAATAATTTAGTGTGTAATTTAAATTAATATTTAATTCTTAAATGTGTCACTGGCTTGAACTCAAATGAGTGAAAATACTAATTGTATTTTCTGTCACTGTCTTACCTCTCAAACAGAAGTTGCGAGTCTCTATCCTGTATTATCGGGTCTCAACTCTGCAAAATCAGAGAGTTGGACCTGAGTAATAACAGCCTGAAGGATTCTGGAATTAAGTCTCTCTTTACTGGACTACAGAGTTCACACTGCAAAATTGAAATTCTCAGGTAATGAACTTATTCTGTTATGACCATATTCTTACCCTCTTGTATCCACATTTTTATTTTACTCATGCTTCATTAATGGGTTTCACCACGGTTTATGATTTTAACAATTATCACTAGTAACAGGTTGTTTTACCTATACCCTTCTTCTTAACTGTCCATCCATCCATCCATCCATTGTCTTCCACTTATCCAGGGTTGGGTAGCGGGGGCAGCAGCCTAAGCAGAGAGACCTAGACTTCCCTCTCCCCAGCCACTTGGGCCAGCTCGTCCGGGGGAATCCCAAGGTGTTCCCAGGCCAGCCGAGAAACATATGCGCCTTTTGCACTGACTCGATTTGGCCCTACTCGAATCCACTCATCTCACTTTGCGAGCATTTCCGTTACAGTTTTTTCCGTACCGGTACCTACTTTTTTGGTCCCTGCTCTTGAGCAGGTACGACCGGGGCTGAGTAGGGATTACATGTGACGTGACCAGACTGCTGTTCACTGATTGGCCGTGGGAGGAGGAGAAATAAGAAGGTTTTCGTTGAGACCGTGCAGGGAAAAGTTAATAAAACACAAGAGCAACTAAAATAATATTAAGGACCACAGTGGCCGGAGCAAGGTCAAACATTTAATTTTACCATTTACAGGTCATTGTCGTGGTGGGCACATGGCTTGGTATTGTGTGTGTGTGTATGTGCTTTGTTTTTAGTAGGTGCTGGAGTGCTGGTGGAGGTGACAGCCGTTCCCTATCTTCGCTGATGAGCTTCGGTGTATTTAAGCAGCAGGCAGCCAGCATCTCACCGCTCGAGTGTTAGCCTTCAGTGGTAGAGCTCCAGCCTTCTCACGTATTGTTAAGTATTTCTCTAACCAGCCTTTGTCTTCTTGTACGCTAGGTCGAGACTACCTGGATACAACCCAGGCTGGATCGTCGTACTGCTTTGTTAAGCTCAATTTGTCTCGGACCTCTGGAGTACCTGAGCTTCACAGACGCCACGTTGTTATTGTTCTACTGGACTAACCTTGCTGGCTGCCGCCAAGTGCCTCCTGCCTCACACCAACAAAACTATGACAGTCATAAACCATGCCTGAAGGCTGACAGAAAAGAAGGGGGACAAATCACCTTTCTGAATTACATGCAGGCACAGCTCTTTATGTAATAACATCCTAAATCAGTTGATCACACATAAAATCAGCTGTTCAGAGGCACAAGCATTTCCCTCAAAGCACACAAAACAAAACCACCATGAAACAACGTGTTTGGTTCAATCATTTTTTTACGGTTCTTTAGCGAACCAGCATCTGCAGGAGGAGGGAGCAGGCAGAGAGCAGCTGCCCAACGTCTTACCCTATCTCTAAGGGAGAGCCCAGACGCCATGCGGAGGAAACTCATTTTGGCTCCTTGTATCCGTGATCTCGTTCTTTCACATAGATGAGGGTAGGATCGTAGACCGACTGGTAAATCAAGAGCTTTGCTTTTCATCTCAGCTCTCTCTTTACCACAACGGACCGGCAGCCGCAACGATCCGTCTGTCGATCTCCCGCTCCATCCTTCCTTCACTCGTGAACAAGACCCCAATATACTTGAACTCCTCCACTTGAGGCAGGAACTTCCCTCCAATCTGAAGAGGACAAGCCAGCCCTTTTCCAGTCGAGAACCATGGCCTCGGACCTGGAGGAGCTGATCTTCATCCCAGCCGCTTCACACTCGCCTGCGAACTGCTCCAGTGCATGCTGTAGGTCTTGGCTAAAGGGGGCCAGCAAGACTACGTCGTCTGCAAAAAGAAGAGACGAAATCCACTGGTGCCAAAACCATACCCTCTCCGGCCAATATTCAATTATAGTTTGAAATAGTGTCAGTGTTATATATTTTCTGCATCATCACTGCTGTCCAATTCATGTCTACCATGGTCTCCTATTCTTTATGTACTATATATCATATTCTCATCTAATACATGTGATATGTGTTTTTTATTTTTTCTTCAGTCTGTCAGGCTGTTTGGTTACAGAGGACAGCTATGCTTCTCTACATTCAGCTCTGAATTCCAACCTCTCCCATCTGAGACAGTTGGACCTGAGTAATAACGACCTGAAGGATTCTGGAGTTAAGCTTCTTTTTACTGGACTACAGAGTTCACACTGCAAAATCGAAATTCTCAGGTAACAAACTTAGCCTGTCATAACTATACATATATAACTATATGTCGTACACTCTTATCTATATTTTTATTTTACTCATGCTTCATTAATGGCTTTCACCACTGTCTATGATTTTAACCATTAACAGGTTGTTTTACCTAGGCCAGGGGCGGCAACCTTATTACCAAAAGAGCCATATTGATCTATTTTTACATTTTTGTTTATTATTTACCTGTTACAACAATAGAATTTAACAAACAGAAGTGCAGTGTGCTACTGTGGGCCTATTTTAAAATAAATCAAATCTTTTTTTTAAGTAATAGCCAGGTAAATGCTAGTGTTTATACCTGTTTATTGTGACTTCTGTTTCTGTTTCTCCATGCTGACCTTCCCAAATTTGGGGCTGTAAGATGTGACATTGATTGACTTCATTGTTGGCAGTGAAGGCAAAGGAATCTGTCGCTGCAGAATTAAACTTTGTTTTCTTCTGAGATATTTCTTTTTTGAGATGTATTCATGATTAGCTTACCACGGGGGTCGCAACCTTAAGAAGCCATGTGCAGGTAAAGACGAGGGCTATAGATGTGGATGTGACGAATATGACGTTTTGACAGTTCATAAAACCTTTTTAAATTCAATGTTAATGTATCACCTCGAACTCCTACATAACTATGCATCAAAATTATTAAAAATATCTAAATACATAATAAATTACTAAATATTTTTTAAAATATTTATTTATTCTTTTTCCTTTGTCAAAGCCAAGGGAACCACAAAAAGGAAGCTGAAGAGCTGCATGCGGCTCTTGAGCTGGGGGTTGCCGACCCCTGACCTATACCCTTCTTCTTAACTGTTAATCAGGTTAATACGAGTTTAGCTATTGGCCACCTAAGGTGCCAGTAGCAATGATCTGTTTCAGTCAGGTTTCAGGGCTCATCATAGCACTGAAACAGCACTGGTGAAAGTCACTAATGATATTCTCATTATAATGGAGTCTTGTGTCTGAACTTGTTCTGTTAAATCTCAGTGCTGCATTTAATCCAGTCGATCACAATATTTTCTTAGAAAGGCTGGAACATGCTATAAGGATCAGGGGAACAGCACTAGGCTGGTTTAAATCTTTTTGGTCTGACAAATTCCAGTTTAGTAAATCATCTGCAAAATCCACGGTTAATTGTGCAGTACCGAAGGGTTCAGTGCTTGGGCCAGTTCTCTTTAATATATATATATGCCGCCGATAGGTAAAATTATCAGGCAGCATGGGATACATTTCCACTGATATGCAGATGATACTCAGCTTTATTTATCTATAACGCCTGATGAGCCCAACCAGTTAGATACACTACAGGCATGTCTTTAAGACCAAAGTGTACTTCCTACAAAGGAATATGCGTGATGACATTGGTGGATGAACTATCACATGGTTTTCTTTCACACCAATGCCCGCAACAACCGCAAGTGATGTCATTTCCCGGGTGATTTTTCCCGGGAGTGGTCTTTTTTTCCCCAGTAGTTGTAGTTTTTTTTTTTTTTGCGGTAAACTTCGCTCGCACTTTCACTTTCATTTTCGTTGTTTATTGCACTTTTTACTGTTTGACGATGGTCTTTTGAACATATATGTGTGCTCATAGGTATCTGACACACTTAGAGATTTAATTACACTTCTGTAAATAGTTTATTTTGAAGTACATATTATATTTTCTCAAACTGTTCACAATGTACATTTTATGTTCGTTTTTGTCTCTGTTCATAAAAATTAGTTCTTTCAAAAATGAAGTTATGGAAACACTCCAAATAAATTTGCTGTGGTTTGAAAGGGTTTTGTGCATACAGCTATGATATTTCTGTATTTAGGAAAATATGTGCAAAAAAAAAAAAAAACGATTTTAATTTTTCTGGTGGTTAATTGCACTTTTTTGCCATTTACTTACTTAATATGGAGTTATTATATACAAAATATTAAAATTTAGGATGTAAGGGTTGTATTGATGCATATAGCAAATTGAAATGCTCCAAAAAATGGCTCTACAGCATGTACAAATGTAAAAATATGCTCTGGCGAACTTGTTCTATGGAAGGTCATAAAGGGTTAAACTCTATGTTTCTCTCCTAGATGAAGTCAATAAAGGACCTATAACAATTTGCATTTTACTTTTCTTTCCCATTGAAATTTCTCCTGGATCAGTGCCTCTGGGTTCTTTTTCTGTCTGTGCTCTGTTCTCTCAAACCCCCAGTCAGTCATGGCAGATGGCTGCTCACACTAAGCCTGGTTCTGCTGGAGGTTTCTTCCTGTTAAAAGGGAGTTCGCTACATGCATGTTCAGGATGAGGGATTGCTGCAAAATCAATGGAAGCGACTGTCCACTGTCTCTACATGCTCATTCAGGAGGAGTGAATCAGAGTATTTACAGAAAAACAAGGAAATTGACTCCGGTACACAATGTTAATAAAGAATAAACAATAATAAAGAATATATTATTAAATGTACATTATACACAATTGACTTTACAATATAATATAACTTGAGATCAGTCCAAGTATGCATGGTGTTGTTCTGCAACTCTGATTTTCAAGTGTTCATCAGTAAAACTGCCTGTGGTGAAGAAACTGTCTCTGTGGTGGCTGGTTTTAGCAGACAGCGCTCTGTAGCGCCACCAGAAGGTAAAAGCCTAAACAGATTGTGTGCAGGGTGTGTGGGGTCTGCAGAGATTTTAGCTGCCCTTTTCTTGATCCTAGACCTGTATAAGTCCTGGTTGGAGTTAAGGTCAGCCCTGATTATTCTCTCTGCAGACCTAATTGTTCATTGCAGTCTGGACCTGTCCTGATTTGTGGATGAGCTGAACCACACGGAGATGGACGAAGACAGGAGAGACTGAATTATGGCAGTCTAGAAGATGACCAGCAGCTACTCTGGAAGGTTGGACTTCTTGAGCTGCCTCAGGAAGTACAGTCTCTGGTGGGCCTTCTTCTGAACATTGTTTATGTGTGAGTACCATCTCAGTTTTCGAGAAATGGTGTTTCCTAGGAACCAGAAGGTGTCCACAGCAGACACAGTGTTCTTGAGGATGGTGAGGGGGTGTGTGGGGTTGGTGTTCTCCGAAAGTCCACCATCATCTCCACAGTCTTGAGTGGGTTAAGTTCTAGGTGGTTCTGATCACACCAGTGGACCAGCCGATCCACCTCTTGTCTGTATGCAGACTGTCACTGTCCCGGATCAGTCCAATACGGTGGTGTCACACACGGGTCTGCTGAGGTGCAGTCATTTGTGTAGAGAGAAAAGAGGAGTGGGGAGAGAACACACACCTGGGGGGCACCGGTGCTGTCAGTTCTTGCGCAGGAGAAGATACTCCCCAGCCTCACACTTCAACACACTTTATTAGAGAAACAAATAGGAGGACAAATAAAAATAGAAGACTTAAGATAAAACTAAAACAGTTTTATCTGCAAAATTTAAAAAAAACATAGTTAAAAATATTTTTAATATTAACTGTATATTTTTTTAAAACTTAGCCATGGCTAAAATTAACTTGGGACCAGGGAAACTAAGCCTTACCAGTGAGGCAGTCGTCGGAAAGCAGGAGACAACACCAGTCAGGAAAGAGGGACACCTTAAACACTACAAAACACAAAAACCAAAAGAAAGGGGCGCTCCAAAAACCCATGAAACAAGACACCGCCACCAGGGGTCACCACTGCCACCACATGGAGCCTCAGTACCTGCAAAAGAAAACAGCCTCAGTACACTATCACCATGATACATTGAAATTAGAAATGTTCACAGTCAGAATACACTTCCCAATAATGCAATCAGTCTGTTGGATATACAGAGTCGAGTCCAACTTGTAAAGCAATAGCTAGACTAATGCCCCAAGGCAAAACAGCACCGATTAAAAGAATTTTTACGGCAGATGGCAGGCCAGCAGGATTCTCTGCATTCCGCTCTAAATTCCAACCTCTCCCATCTGAGAGTATTGTACCTGAGCTACAATCATCCAGGAGATTCAATGGTGAATCCACAGTGGAGACTGGAGACTCTCAGGTGTGTAAAGATCTTCAGCAGCCACACAGAAAACTAAAAATATAATTTTAAATGTGAAGACAAAACTAAATCAAAATAAAAACTAATGAAAACTGCACAACTATTAAAACCATGCTGACTGGACCATTCTAGCAGCTTTATTTTTTTTTCACAGAAATCAACAGACTTTCCTTGGGCTTTGTTTTTATATCATTTTCTTGTTTATTTTAAAGCCTCAATAAGATGTGCAGTGTCAATCCCACCACTCTGGAATACTAATATGAGGTGGCTATGATGGTTATGGTTATGATGTTAGCTTAGTGCAACTGCCATATAGAGGATGGAGATTCTTGACCACAAAAAACAGGGACTACTTATTTTGGTGTGATATGAGACTGCCTCAAGCTGTTGGAGTTCAGTTACAGCAGGAAGGATAAGTACACAGTTGATTGCATTTTTTTGGGGGTAAATATATTTCTAATAGTCCTACTGAGTGAAATTCTCACCCCAACAAGCCAAGCAATCAACACATACAAAGAAATCAAAAGAAGTTAGTCCATAAATTAAGTTATTCAGTGTTTCATTCTACAGTATTAAAGATAGATATAAAACAAGTTTGTGGCACAGTTGGTAGCACTGTTGCCTTGCAGCATGCGTGGGTTCTCTTTGGGCCTCTGGCTTCTTCTCAGAATCCGAAAACATGAATGTTGGGTTAATCTGTCTCTAAATTGCCCTTAGGTGTAAATGGTTGTCTGTCCTGTGTGTTGTCCTGCATTGGTATCCAGGGTTTACCTTGCCTGTAGACTAGAGGGTGACACGGGAGTGGATTTTCTCTCCTGTCCCATCCCGCTCCCACAGAAAAATGTCTTGTCCCATCCCACTCCTGGTAAATTGACTCCCACTCCCATCCCGCTCCCATTTAGAACGACTCCCACTCCTGTGCCACTCCCATTTTTGTTTTCTTCATTTAGTCTTTTGGCAATTTCTTTGAAGGACCAGTTAGGTCCCTGTTTTTAGCTGTAGTAAAGGCCAGTTAAAATAAAAAGAATAATAATGAAGAAATAATAAAATATCAAACAAGGAAACAGACCATGCCTATCTTAGCTGAATAAACAAAATATACATAGTTGTATTTTACTCATTTATTAAGTGATTGTTTCCTTTGAACAATGACATTACTTTTATGTTTCAAGTTGCTGAAATGAAAGAAAAATGCACTTAGCAAGACAACTGTACTTGGTGAACAAAAGTGCAAAAAGGCATTACCTTCACAATTTAGAAACTGTATCTCAATGGTTCACAGTCCTCAGGGACCCCTTCCCTGCAAGTTTTAGATGTGTGTCTGCTCCAGCACACCTGATTCAAATTCTGACATGACCTCCTATACAGGCATCAAGAATGGAGGGTCAAACTGGACAAAATTAATACAATAAAATCATCATTAAATAAATACATGTTGTGAAGTAAATGTAACATGAAAGAGATGTAACATTAAATGTGCCATTAAATTAAATGTACCATTTATTTATTTAATACATCATTAGAAACAATAAATGTACCATTATATCATGAAATGGACTATTATGCAATTAAATGTGCCACTAAATAATTAGGTATAATTTCAAAAACGACGTAGTTAATGGTACACTTAATATTTAATGATGTATTAAAATAAATTGTACATTTAATGGTACATTCAATTTATTCTATTACACAATGTATTTATTTAATATCTTCCCTCGATGAAGCCTTTCTACGGAGCCCGCGAGGGGACATGGGGGAATATTTTTCTTTTGCGTCCCCACGCAATAATTTTGCGTTTGCACGCAATACTTTTTGCGTTCACAAGCAATATTCTTTGCGTTATCCCGTAATGCTTTTTGGGATAGTTTACAAACCAGATAACTGCAAAAATGGAACAAACACTACACCCGTTTTTGAGATTTATTGAGTTTTATTTTGAAATCGGCCTTAAATAAAATGATCTTCAATCAGACTTAAAGACCGTTATTATCCACAAGCTGTCAAACTACTGAACTCTGGACAATAATACTGCACGAAACCACATCTGTGACACTTTATTTGCTTATCACTGCTGCATGTGTACTTTTTTTTTGCAAGGCATTAGTGCTTTTGTTTTTATCGTGATTTGAATGGTTCTTCTTATCCTAAGCATTTAATCGCATTGTTGACTGCATATTAACCTGCATATGACAAATAAACCATATTAATGCCATATCAGTGCTGTTTGTTTTGTGAGCAGTTTGTCAAATGTGCTGCTGTTCCAAAATGCACAGCTCTCTCAAGCCGATTAGCAAGTTTTGCGAGCAAACGCAAAAGTATTGCGAGCGAACGCAAAAGAAAAAAATTCCCCCATGTCCCTTCGCGGGCTCTGTACCTTTCCCCTCTACTGTGTCAAAGGCTCTTAAATCTTTAGTGCACATGCAAGCAATTTTGTTGGTCAGATGAGACTTGACACGTGATGGTACTTTTCGTTTGACGAATGAAGAGATGCCGGGCTGATTCAATCCAGAATTAGCCTTACAAGTGTGCCTTAATCACTGGTGTACTTGATCATGACTAAACACATTTTACAAGCAGGATACTCCGTGTAAACACCGCTGCATTCAACTCTCCTGAAGTTCGGTAATATTTGCGACTTTCCTGTCAGCTCTATGAGTTTAATAGATATTACTTCTGACTTTACGTTGCAAATCCAATTTTACCACGTCCAGTTCTCCACCTGCGTTTGCTCCCTCCATTCTGAACGCAGGTGGAAAACATCGATCAGAAGCACTGTTGGCTTGTGGGTCGTGTAGTTCGTTTGCTCGCATTATAGTATATGCTTCCTGGAAAAAAAACTACACAATGGTGGCGTCGATCCAAGTTTTTTTTTTCTTAAAGTTTATAACAAACTCTCAGTTTTACATTTCCAAAGACAATTGATCCTAGTTTGTTTTGCCTCTTATTGGTTAGCTCACGCTCCCGTCTGCTCCCGCTCATTTTTTATCCTGTACTGTCCCAATCACGTGATCTTTACTAATGCTGTCTCCCATCCCGCGGGAATCCCATGACCCGTGGGATTCCCGAAAAAATGTCAGCCTCTACTGTAGACCGCTGTAGACCACCAGGAACCCTAGAAGTGGGTATAGAAAATGAATGGATAAATGTCTTCTCTACTTAAACTAGCCACATGCTTTACTATAGGATGAGTTGGATCCTTTCTACACAAACTGCCTTTATAACTGAAAGTTTGTGATGGCCTTTTTTCACACCAATCATCAGTCCTTTCTGTAGAATTTCAATAAGATTCACGTTGGATGACTGACTGGAACATTCCAGTTTCTTTCACAGAAGCTGACTGAAACTTTCCTTTGCATCATCTTGCTCATACAAAGCCTCACACCGTGATGTCCCGGGTCATTCCTCCTCTAAACATGGTGTGTGCAAGCAAATTATTTTTCCTTCAATTCTGACCTCACTTGACCAGGCTTTATTCCCGCTGTATTTCATTGGTTTGTCAAAAAGCACTGCAGTTAGCTTTAAACAAGCTTCAACATCCTTTTATTTACATTAAATAATATCATGGAACAACTGTATCAGGGTTTCCGCGGGTCATTAAAAGTCATTAAAAGTAATTAAATTGATTTTCTGACAATCAAGGCCTTAAATAGCATTAAAAAGCATTAATTTCAACGTCCGGAGGCATTGAAAAAATACAAACACTTGATGGAACAAAAAGTATAGCGTGATAATCAGGCGGAACCTATAATTGACTATGGCGTACAGCCGGTGCACGAAGTCACAACACTCGATGCTTGGAATGCAACGTGCTGTCCTATGTCGCATGTACGTGCTGTGGCGAAAGAGCGGAGCTAATTTTAGGAAAAGATGGGAAAATGTAACTTTCAGCAAAAGTGGTTGGAGGATGAACGATTCAAAACCTGGTTAAAGCCCGTTGACGGTAAACCAGGAGAAGCATTTTGCAGCGTGTGTAAAAAGATGTTCAAACTTTGTACAATGGGCGTCAATACGGTGAAATCACATATGCTGTCGGGTAGTCACAAGTCGGTTATTAAAGGCAGGCAGCAGTTAACTGTGCCGAATTTCTTTGCTGTGGCCAGCAACCCAACCTCTGCTGTCACCACAACTGTAGCGGCTGCTACAATCACCACTCCTACCGTGACAGTAACTGCCCCCTGCAGAGCCCCGCCGGGGGGGAAGACCGGTGGCCTGCGAGTAGTATTTGGCTCGACTTCGACTTTGGAAGCCGAGGTGATCTGGTGTATGAACACTGCAGTGAAGCACCACTCTTTTGCATCCAACGACGGTGTCTCTGAGTTATTTCAGACAATGTTTCCTGACTCCGATATAGCCAAATCTTTCACCTGTGGAAAGGACAAAACCAGCTACATTATAAAATTTGGACTTGCCCCTCACTTCAAAAACGTGCTGATTTCTGCAGTCAACCAGGCAGGACCCTTTGATTTAATGTTGGATGAAAGTCTCAACCAGTCGACAAAAAATAAACAACTAGATGTCCATTTGCGGTTTTGGGAAGGCGGTTGTGTCCACTCCCGTTATCTCGGATCACAGTTCATGGGACACTCAAAGACACAGGATCTGCTGCAACATTTCAAAGTAAGTATAGTTATGCTTTCACAAATAAAAACAATTCAACTTATATTTTTAGAGCATCTTTTCATACACATTTAATGCAACACAAAGTAAAAACTCTCGACCAGGTTTATCCTGAGTTGCAGAGTTTTTTTCAACGCCTGCTGCACTTATCTCATGGCCAAGCTACAGTGGAGAGAGGCTTCTCTGTCAACAAGGAAGTGGAAATCTGCAACATAACTGAACAAACTGTTGAGGCCCAGAGACTAGCCTGTGACCAGGTCAGAGCTTGTGGGGGTGTTCTCAAAGTGCCACTCACTAAAGAACTACTGGCTTCTGTAGCCTCAGCCAGGACAAAATACAGGATGTACCTCGATGAAAAGAAGAGGAAGCGAGAGGGTGCAATGCGTGAACTTAAAAGAAAAACAGTGGAGGATGATCTGGATGCACTGAGAAAGAAAAAAGCTGTGTTGACAGAGGTGTGCACCAGGCTTCAGAAGGATGCTGATGAACTTGCTGAGAAAGCTGAAAACAAAGCAGGCACACTCATGGCTCAAATGATTACCAAATCAAATACTCTGAGGATGAGACACAAGGAGAAATGCCTTGAACTCAAAAACGTTGAGACAGAGTTGCAGCAAAAAGGAAATGAACAAAAACTTATGCAGTATTAAGCATACACAATTATTAAAGATTATCATTTTCAAATGGTTACAATTGTTTCTGTGTGTGTGTCTACATATATACAGTATATGCACAGTTAGCATTAAAAAGCATGAAACTAGATTTGCTTATACCTGCAGAAACCCTGTGTATCTGCTGATTTCAGGTCCTTCTAAAGCTCTCTGTGGCTCTTTCAGAGTTCTTCTGAGAAGCACCTTTTTGTGGCTATTTTCAATGTTGGATTATGGCCTTAATGGTTTCCACTGGAAAATTCAGAAGTTTAGAAATATATCTGTATTTTGATGTTCAATACTTATTTCCCATGTAATTCCACTTTATTATACATACCTTAGTTTGACTTATTTGTTTTAATTTCTATATGATAATTATATGGTTACTTTGGTTCTTACCTGTGGTGTCAATTTCATGTCAATAGCCCCATTAGAAATGTATGTATTGAGGAAAATAATCTGTTCAACATGTATCTTCCCCTTTTTAACCTGGTGGATGATGGATGCACAGATAAGGATTTCATCTATAGTGCTCCAGTCTGTCATAAAAAAGAAGGAGCTGGATCAAAATGTAGTAAGGGTCTTGATTTAGGGTATGATAATGCCTCAAAACAGTGGATAATTAAAGGACTCAACTGTGGAGATGAATAGAAGTCAGGCTAAGTAACTATATGATAAAATAAGGAAGAAAACTTACACAATGGTCTTGCACAAGTAGATCTAGCAAGAAGTACAGGGAATGGACCGGGTATAGCAGTCAAACAGAAAGATGAGGAACACATCAGCTAACGGAGCGGAGAACATTCAGAGGCCTAACAAAAAAAAATAACTAAAGGTACATAAGAATAAACTAAGAAGCTAAATACAAAGAATGAACTAATATGGAGACACGTAATAACAATAATGAACACATAGAAATAAATTAAATAACATAACACAAGCAAATGATCAGAACACAAACACAAAAGAAAATTAAAACCCAAACACCTCACCTATTTCACTTAATCACCGAGATATTATTGTATGACAGAGTATTAGAGCCTTTTTTTAAAATTACGAGAATAAAGTCAAAACGTTACAGGGAGAAAGTTTAAATTTTATGACAACTCTTATAAAAAAGTGCCGTCTTCCTTGTGTTAAAATGGGGAACGTTGAGCATCTTTTGAAATTATATTTAGTATCGTTTCAAGAAAAGGACAATCTTTTAGCACATCAGCTTCAAATTATTATTATCAGGATTTTGAAACAATTGTGCATATCACTCTGTTTTAAAGAAAGAACCAACATTTTAAATTTTCTGTAGATGAAATTTGTTATATTTGTTTATGAGAATACTATTATAGTTTCAGCATAAATAAATCAAATGATTTAAATAGTTTAAATTGAAATTTAAGTTTAAGTACAAAGACTAATCTTCATTGTTTGACTATTGTGTTACCATAGTTACAATCTGATGCTATGAGTTCAGTCTTTTCCTTGTGTTTGCACTCTATCCAATCACAAATACAGTTCAGCAAATAATTACCGATTATCTGTGATTGCTTTTAAAGTCATATAATTAAACTTGGCCCCCTCTCCCAGATTCCACCAAATCTGTATTGAAACACTGTTAGTGGAGGTAATGTCCTTAACAGGAAGGGGGCCCCAAATCCAATTCTGCCTAAGGCCAAATACAACCTCAGGCCAGCCCTGATTTTGCTGTTGTTTCTGTCTTCCGTTGCCGTTCTTACTATAAAATTTAATTTAATGTTTTCTTTATTGTCTAAGTTTGCAGTTAATTCCTTGAATAAAATGTTAACACATTTTATCATAGCACTTGTCTGCTTCTGTGTATTTTTTCCAATAGTCTTTGACAGCTGAAGACCAGACTTCTATGGTTTGTCTGATTGTCAGTTAGTCTGATTCAGCTGAATTTTGCTCAGTTTTTATCCATGCTAAAATTGTACTTGTTCTATTTCAGTTTAAAGAGTTTGCTGTTCAGTGAACAAAGTCGCAGAAAAACCACAAGGTCTTCAGTTCATCCTCATAAAGCAATATATCAGGACTTCAATACAATTGAAACAGGAAAACGTAAACTGTATTTTCTCCCAAACTGAAAAATAACATTAAAGGTTATCTATCTAGAAAACACATTTTCTGCTTTCATTTCTGTGTTTTTGTTTAATACTTCGTCTTCGTCGTCTTCCGCTTTATCCGGGACCAGGTCGCGGGGGCAGCAGACTCAGCAGAGACACCCAAACGTCCCACTCCCTAGACACCTCCTCCAGCTCCTCTGGGGGGAGCCCAAGGCATTCCCAGACCAGTCAAGAGACATAGTCCCTCCAGCGTGTCCTGGGCCGTCCCCTGGGCCTCCTCCCGGTGGGACGTGCCTGGAACACCTCCCGAGGAAGGCATCCAGGAGGCATCCGGTATAGATGCCCGAGCCACCTCAACTGGCTCCTCTAGATGTGGAGGAGCACCAGCTCTACGGAGGAAGCTCATTTCAGCTGCTTGTATCCCGGATCTCGTTCTTTCGGTCATGACCCAAAGTTCATGGCCATAGGTGAGGGTAGGAACATAGACCAACCATTAAATCAAAAGCTACAGAGGAAGCTCATTTCAGCCGCTTGTATCCAGGATCTCGTTGTTTTGGTCATGACTCAAAGTTCATACCCATAAGTGAGGGCAGGAACTGGTCAAAGCTTTCCTGGCGGTGGGAGTTGAATGCATCCCTGGCTGAGGGCTCCACCAGACGTTCCCAGCAGACCCTCACTGTGCACTTGGGCCTGCCTCTTCCAGCAGATCCAACTCACCCCCAGGTGGTGATTGATGGACAGCTCACGAGAGTGTCCAAGTCATGCAGCTGAAGGTCCGAAGAAAGGACTACAAAGTCGATCATCTACCTCCTGTCTAGGATGTCCTGGTGTCAAGTGCACCAATGAACACCCTTATGCTTAAACATGTTTGGAACACTGCTCGATCAGAGACTACTGCCCAACCCAACCCAAAGACGCAGGGATCCACTGGCGTAAATCCCAACACGAGACGGCTGAGCTGGGGGGCGACAAGCAAACCCACCCCAGTCCGTCACCTCTCCCCACTGGCCACTCCACAGTGGAAAAAGAGTCCAGCCTCTTTCAAGGAGCTGGGTTCCTTTCTCCCACACTATGTGTTGAGGTAAGTCCAACTATTTCTAGCCAGTGTCTCTCGACCTCCTGCACAAGCTCAGGCTCCTCCCACCCCAGCGAGGTGACATTCCATGTCCCTAGAGCCAGTTTACGCATCTCCACCTTTGTTAGCTCCCCGATCCTCTTTGCACCAGTCCCTCATGCTTCGCCCTGGAAGTGGTGGGCCCGCTGGGGGATGGCCATGCGTCTCTTGTTCGGGCTTAACCCGGCCAGGTCCCGCGAGGAGTAACCCAGCCACAAGATGCTCGACAACGAGTCCGGACCCCAGGCCTGGCTCAAGGGTGGGACCCTGGCTCCACCTAACTCAAAGGACAAAAAAATGACAGAAAAAGCACTTTTTGCCCTCCGGTTGTAACTCGCTTCATGCTAAACACTGAACCAAGTTCAGTATTGAGCATTAAGCAAGTTCCATCTATCAATCATACTCACACATACACTCAGGAACAGGAACAAGAGGTGGGTCCACCTGGACATCCTCTTCAAAGAACTCAGGAAGAGGAACACAAGGTAGGTCACATGGGTAGGGTATTGCATCCGATGTGTTATATGATTAAACAGCACAGGGTAACAGGAGTGTAAAAAAGCTGAACACATTTTTTTAGCCTAAACTTCACAGATGAATATGCCTACAGAGCCCCAACATTTAAAACCACTAAATATATGTGGTGCCATGAGACATTCTAATCAGGGAAAGGAAAACACCAAAGGTGTCAGTTCTGGTATTGCCTTTCTAAAACAACATGACAGAAACAATGTTCTGTAAAATATAGTGATATTGAACTTTTTCTGCATCATAGATGTGTGATTTAGATTAGGACTAAAACAGCTGGTTTGATAATACTGTGACATTTTGAATGTAACTGCAAATTGATCTTTATTCTTGGATGAACCACTGCATGAAAGCAAAGCCACAACATTCCAGTTTACAGTAAATCGGGGTATTAATTTCTGCACAACATCGTTATACAAACTGAATATGTGTATCGATTTATTAAATCACTAACCACATTTTATGGGAATCAAAAACATTTGAGCATTGTGTCAAATATTGATGATTGATAAAAATGGGATTGGGCAATTAACTACAAATCCTCTGATTATTTAGATTGCATCCCACCACTAATTATTGCAACTTTTCTCAGTGCAATGATTTATATTCAATCAAGACAGGAACATGTCTTCCAACGTATATGAGGAAAAATAAGAATCAGAATCAGCTTTATTGCAAAGTTTGTACAGACAAGCGAGGAATTTGACTGGTACACTTTGCTCCCAATAACAAAGAATATCTTTTTTAAATGTGCATATATACACAATTCACTTTACAATGGTATATATGAGATCAGTCCAAGTATGCATGGTGTTGTTCTTGAACTCTGACTGTCAAGTGCTCATCAGAGAAACTGTCTCTGTGGTGGCTGGTTTTAGCAGACAACCCTGTGTAGCGCCACCTGAAGGTAAAGTAGTGCCGGCCTGAAGGTAAAATCACCATGAGCTATAAATCAAATCAAATTGTAATTTTTTAAATTGAAACAATATATACTTGCATAAATTAACTGATTAAAAGTGTATATAAAAAACTAAGAAAACAACAAATATTAGGATGAGCAACAAAGAACTTATACTAATTAAAAAAGAATGAAGGCATTTTTCATATATATATATATAAGGCAAATTTCATTAAATTAATTATAGAGCAATGCTATTATTCAACGAGTTAAGCTCAAATTGTTATTTTAATTGAATTTTAATGAAGCGTTGTAAGAAAATATCCCAACATTTAAGGTCATGATTAAGTTGTTCTAAAAAGCTGGTTTTAAACTTGTTGAGTCAACCAAGGGTTGGTAATTTTAGCACATAAGAGTCAGTTTTGCCGTCTCTTGCTGAAAGCAAGAAGTAAGGAGACAAAAAGAGGACATTGTTCAGAAACCCCAATTGTTTCCTTTTTCAGGGCATTGATTTGTAGAAAGGTACTGTGACAGCATGAATACTTTCATTGAATATTATGCACAAATAAACATACTGCCACACCCCAATTCATTTCTGAGTGACATCCTCCAACGTGGGAGGGTCCCAGCCGAGTGTTCCTAGTTGGAATACCCCACTGTCAGTTTTGAAAGGATGCACGCTGGTGGAAAGGGGAGAGATCTTCTGACAGCTCATCTAGCGCTCAAGCAGGAAGTCTTTAGTGCCTGACCTTGTGAAAAACAACCCATTATGCTGAAAGAGGTGCTGTGGCTTAGGTGGCCAAAGTGCCTGTCTAATAAACAGGAGATCCTGGGATCAAATCCCTGCAGGGCCTTTACCTTGCACTGTTTTGGGCAATCAATGTTAAGTACAATGTTGCTTTGCTTTTGTTGTTAAAATAACAAGCCAAGCCAGGTTGCTACAAAAAGATGGTAGGCATACAAGGACCTGTGCATTAGAAGCTCAGAGCATCTCCCTTGTACATAGAAGATCCTAGGTCCAACAACCAGTAATACCTAATGAATGTTAGAAGACCTATTGCCACTGGTGCTGTTAATATTGAATGTCTGTAAACCTAAATTCATTTTAGATGTCTCCTGACGGTATGGTGAACTGCCGGAGCTGTAGGCCGGAGGCGCTGTAGCTTAGGAGGTCAAAGTGCCTGTCTTGTAAACAGCGGATCCTGGGCTCAAGTCCCAGCAGTGCCTTTGGGATTCATCATCTGCATCTTCCAAATGAATTCGTTATGATAAATATCCTTATAAAAGCACTTGAAATAGCTCATGGTGCAAATAATCTTCCACCAATTTTTTTGTCTTATTTTTGTATTTGTGCTCTTCACAATTGCAGAACTAGATAACAAAAAAACTTTATGTGGGTCCTGCTTTGCACTTTATCAAGGCCCGTGTCACTGCTCTAGGTTTCTTGGAAATAATATGACGAAGGCAGTTATTTAAAAGCAAGATTTGACCTACAGCTACTCTGTATCTTAGGAGTTTAAAGCTCCTGGCTCTTAAATTGGAGATCCTGGGTTCAACGTCCATCAATACCTTGTGGTTGTTGTCCTGTGGCTTATAGTTATATGAAAATCAGGTAAGTGTTTTCATTACTGTTCAAGTGTTGACACTGGGTTACTCTTTGTGCAAAAGGTCTATGTCTTAATTTAAGAAATCTACCACATGACTGAACTGGACATGCTGTGTTCTTATTTTTTTATACTGAAAAGAACATCTTGCTTGTAAATCCTAGCACTGCCTCATTGCTACTGGTCTATGGCTGGCGTTATCTCTGCAAATGTGTCATAGATTTAAATGTTTTCAGTACTATCTAGGTTTTGACAAAGTACCTTTTTCTGCAGAACACAGGGACCACCAAGATGTAACATTATTCACCTTTCAGGCCATGCAGAGAATCACCTCTGATTTTATTTGTTTTTGTAACAGAATGAGTTTGATTGCTCCACAGCTTCAGACTAAGACCATGAAGAGACAAGAGTATTCTTTTCATCCGAGGTGGCATATTCACAATGTTGAATCATTACTTTTAGAACAAGCTAAAACATGAAATACACAGTAAGATTATGGTGACATTATATTTAAAGATGTGATTCTGGGTTTTAAAAGTCTCTGTTGAAATGCTCATTCCATTTCGTTTATCTTCTATAAGACTTTTCACATTTAAATGTGCTATTGTTTGATGATCAAAGACTTCAGGATTTTTTTCCCAGCATCTGTATGAATACCTCACCATAGTTTTCAGGATAGATTGAGATCTGCAAATCCCTAAATCACAGTGCGACAAGTGCCAGCAACTAAATTGGTGGTCTTGCGGACATGATATTGACCTCTGAAAGTAAGGATCCTTTTTCTAGGTGACAAACTGGGAGACGCATCAGTGCATGGTCAGAACTCCAATTCAGCAATATCGTGTCATCTGTGACACTCCGTGATCATTTGGTCCTGCGGATGGGAGAAACGTCATTTGCACTGGTCAGTTCAGTATGCTATCAAGTCCCTGCAATCCTGAAGTACGGAAGAGCTTTCTGAACGAAAGCCTTAAACAGCCCATAGGGAAGTTTTTTTTTTTTTACAGATTCTTATTTCAACCCAAAAAAAAAAATCAACTTTAAATGCAAATGGAAAAGAGTTTACATCAATTTAATTTCACTAGTTGGTCTAAGCTCCTGTCCAGTAAACAGGAGATCCTGGGCTAAAATCACAGCAGTGCCTTTGCCTTACAACAACCAGTAGTTTCTCATGGCTGTTAGAAGAGTTATTACCACTGGTGCTGTTATACCTTTAGGAAGTGATCCTGTTTTCCTGAGTCCTGAGTTTGTGAATAACAACCCATTATGCGGCAAAGAGGCGCTGTGGCTTAGTCGGTCAAAGTGCCTGCCTTGTAAACAGGAGATCCTGGGTTCAAATCCCAGCAGTGCCTTTACCTTGCACTGTTTGGGCAATCAATGTTAAGTACAATGTTGCTTTGCTTTTGTTGTTAAAAATAACATGCCAAGCCAGGTTGCTACAAAAAGATGGTAGGCATACAAGGACCTGTGCATTAGGAGCTCAGAGCATCTCCCTTGTAAATAGAAGATCCTAGGTCCAACAACCAGTAATACCTCATGAATGTTAGAAGACTTATTGCCACTGGTGCTGTCAATATTGAATATCTGTGTGTCTCGATTCATTTTAGAAGTTTCCTGACGGTTTGGAGAACTGCCAGAATTGTAGGCTGGAGGCGCTGTGGCTTAGGTGGTCAAAGTGCCTGTCTTGTAAACAGGAGATCCTGGGTTCAAATCCCAGCGGTGCCTTTGAGATTCCTCATCTGCATCTTCCAAATGAGTTCTTTATGATAAATATCTTTATAAAAGCACTTGAAATAGCTGATGGTGCAAATAATCTTCCACCAATTTTTTCTGTCTTATTTTTGTATTTGTGCTCTTCACAATTGCAGAACTAGATAACAAAAAAACTTTATGTGGGTCCTGCTTTGCACTTTATCAAGGCCCGTGTCACTGCTATAGGTTTCTTGGAAATAATATGACGAGGCAGTTATTTAAAAGCAAGATTTGACCTACAGCTACTCTGTATCTTAGGAGTTTAAAGCTCCTGGCTCTTAAATTGGAGATCCTGGGTTCAACGTCCATCAATACCTTGTGGTTGTTGTCCTGTGGCTTTATAGTTATATGAAAATCAGGTAAGTGTTTTCATTACTGTTCAAGTGTTGACACTGGGTTACTCTTTGTGCAAAAGGTCTATGTCTTAATTTAAGAAATCTACCACATGACTGAACTGGACATGCTGTGTTCTTAGTTTTTATACTGAAAAGAACATCTTGCTTGTAAATCCTAGCACTGCCTCATTGCTACTGGTCTATGGCTGGCGTTATCTCTGCAAATGTGTCATAGATTTAAATGTTCTCAGTACTATCTAGGTTTTGACAAAGTACCTTTTTCTGCAGAACACAGGGACCACCAAGATGTAACATTATTCACCTTTCAGGCCATGCACAGAATCACCTCTGATATATTGTGTTTTGTAACAGAATGAGTTTGATTGCTCCACAGCTTCAGACTAAGACCATGAAGAGACAAGAGTATTCTTTTCATCCGAGGTGGCATATTCACAATGTTGAATCATTACTTTTACAACAAGCTAAAACATGAAATACACAGTAAGATTATGGTGACATTATATTTAAAGATGTGATTCTGGGTTTTAAAAGTCTGTGTTGAAATGCTCATTCCATTTCGTTTATCTTCTATGAGACTTTTCACATTTAAATGTGCTATTGTTTGATGATCATGACTTCAGAATTTTTTTCCAAGCATCTGTATGAATACCTCACCATAGTTTTCAGGATAGATTGAGATCTGCAAACCCCTAAATCACAGTGCGACAATTGCCGGCAACTAAATTGGTGGTCTTGCGGACATGATATTGACCTCTGAAAGTAAGGATCCTTTTTCTAGCTGACAAACTCGGAGACGCATCAGTGCATGATCAAAAATCCAATTCAGCAATATCGTGTCATCCGTGAGACTCCGTGATCAGTTGGTCCTGCGTGTCGGTGGGAGAAACGTCATTTGCACTGGTCAGTCCAGTATGCTATCAAGTCCCTGCAATCCTGAAGTACGGAAGAGCTTTCTGAACGAAAGCCTTAAACAGCCCATAGGGAAGTTGTTTTTTTTTACAGATTCTTATTTCAACCCCAAAAAAAATCAACTTTAAATGCAAATGGAAAAGAGTTTACATCAGTTTAATTACACTAGTTGGTCAAAGCTCCTGTCTAGTAAACAGGAGACCCTGGGCTAAAATCCCAGCAGTGCCTTTGCCTTACAACAACCAGTGGTTTCTCATGGCTGTTAGAAGAGTTATTACCACTGGTGCTGTTATACCTTTAGGGAGTGCTCCTGTTTTCCTGAGTCCTGAGTTTGTGAAAAACAACCCATTACACTTAAAAGAGGCGCTGTGGCTTAGTTGGTCAAAGTGCCTGTCTAGTAAACAGGAGATCCTGGGTTCAAATCCCAGCAGTGCCTTTACCTTGCACTGTTTGGGCACTCAATGTTAAGTACAATGTTGCTTCGCTTTTGTTGTTAAAAATAACATGCCAAGCCAGGTTGCTACAAAAAGATGGTAGGCATACAAGGACCTGTGCATTAGGAGCTCAGAGCATCTCCCTTGTAAATAGAAGATCCTAGGTCCAACAACCAGTAATACCTCATGAATGTTAGAAGACTTATTGCCACTGCTGCTGTTAATATTGAATGTCTGTATGCCTCGATTCATTTTAGATGTCTCCTGACGGTTTGGTGAACTGCCAGAACTGTAGGCTGGAGGCGCTGTGGCTTAGGTGGTCAAAGTGCCTGTATTGTAAACAGGAAATCCTGGGTTCAAATCCCAGCAGTGCCTTTGGGATTCATCATCTGCATCTTCCAAATGTATTCTTTATGATAAATATCCTTATAAAAGCACTTGAAAACAGCTGATGGAGCAAATAATATTCCACCAAATTTTTATGTCTTATTTTTGTATCTGTGCTCTTCACAATATCAGAACTAGATAACAAAAAACTTTATCAAGGCCCGTGACACTGCTCTAGGTTTCTTGGAAATAATATGACGAGGCAGTTATTTAATAGCAAGATGTGACCTACAGCTATTCTGTATCTTAGGAGTTTAAAGCTCCTGGCTCTTAAATTGGAGATCCTGGGTTCAACGTCCATCAATACCTTGTGGTTGTTGTCCTGTGGCTTTATAGTTATATGAAGCTCTGCAAACTCCTAAATCAGAGTGCGACAAGTGCCAGCAACTAAATTGGTGGTATTGCGGACATGATATTGACCTCTGAAAGTAAGGATCCTTTTTCTAGCTGACAAACTCGGAGACGCATCAGTGCATGGTCAGAACTCCAATTCAGCAATATCGTGTCATCTGTGACACTCCGTGATCAGTTGGTCCTGCGGATCGGTGGGAGAAACATCATTTGCACTGGTCAGTTCAGTATGCTATCAAGTCCCTGCAATCCTAAGGTACGGAAGAGCTTTCTGAACGAAAGCCTTAAACAGCCCATAGGGAAGTTGTTTTTTTTTTACAGATTAATATTTCAACCCAAAAAAAAATCATCTTTAAATGCAAATGGAACGGAGTTTACATCAGTTTAATTACACTAGTTGGTCAAAGCTCCTGTCTAGTAAACAGGAGATCCTGGGCTAAAATCACAGCAGTGCCTTTGCCTTACAACAACCAGTAGTTTCTCATGGCTGTTAGAAGAGTTATTACCACTGGTGCTGTTATACCTTTAGGAAGTGATCCTGTTTTCCTAAGTCCTGAGTTTGTGAATAACAACCCATTATGCTGAAAAGAGGTGCTGTGGCTTAGTTGGTCAATGTGCCTGTCTAGTAAACAGGAGGTCCTGGGTTTGTATCCCAGCAGTGCCTTTACCTTGCACTGTTTGGGCAATCAATGTTTCTCTGCTTTTGTTGTTAAAAATAACATGCCAAGCCAGGTTGCTACAAAAAGATGGTAGGCATACAAGGACCTGTGCATTAGGAGCTCAGATCATCTCCCTTGTAAATAGAAGATCCTAGGTCCAACAACCAGTAATACCTCATGAATGTTAGAAGACTTATTGCCATTGGTGCTGTTAATATTGAATGTCTATAGGCCTCGATTCATTTTAGATGTCTCCTGACGGTTTGGTGAAATTCCAGAACTGTAGGCTTTAGGCGCTGTGGCTTAGGTGGTCAGAGTGCCTGTCTTGTAAACAGGAGATCCTGGGTTCAAGTCCCAGCAGTGCCTTTAAGATTCATCATCTGCATCTTCCAAATGAATTCTTTATGATAAATATCCTTATAAAAGCACTTGAAATGGCTGATGGTGCAAATAATCTTGCACCAATTTTTTCTGTCTTATTTTTGTATTTGTGCTTTCAGACTTGCAGAAATGGATAACAAAAAAACTTTATGTGGGTCCTGCTTTGCACTTTATCAAGGTCCGTGTCACTGCTCTAGGTTTCTTGAGAGAAAGAAGGGCAGAGAAAAGGCCCCAACTACTACGCACCATATATGTAGGCTGCAGTCTTTGACGCAGCTGTCCCAAGTTTGACTCCAGGCCCCGTGCCATTTACTGCATTTCTTCGCCTTCTTTTTGTCAAGATAATCTTTCTGTCTTGTGTATGCTTGTGGTCGCAGTAGCCGATGTGCAGGGATGGGGGTATTGGCCAGGTAGAAACTGGCCACTGGGCTGTAGTCATTTTCAGTGCAACGCTGTGCACATATGTTGGAAAGTGTGGTTAGACAGAATCATGCATACTACACCCTAACATTCTTTTCTTTCTATAGAACATTCTTTTCTTTCTATGCCAGCATTCATAGAGGCTCTGAAGCCTAAAGCTGCACTTTACATGTCGGGCTTCAACTTATTGTAAATACACGTAATTTTACAAAACCCATGTGCAACTGCTCTCCCTTTTTTCATATTATATTTATTGTCAAATACCCTGCCAAAGCTTCTCTTTGACACCGATTTTTGTTTGACATATTTTGCATTTGACCTGCAACCTGAAGAACTTACCACTTCCTGTAGCCCCACGGCAAACAGCCTTTATTAATAACTTAGTTGTGAAAGCAAGGAAGCTATACCCTCTGTATGTGAGTGGGGGGTCTGAGTATAGAGTTTTTTTTACCCAGAAGGGGAGGAAACCATGAAGGTGAACATCACACTTCATGAATAAGCTACTACTGCTGCTCCTGAATACATGACTCAAATATGCAGCCAAAATGATAAATAGCCATTGCAATCTTACCACTTAAGTTTTGTGCATGCTCAAAACAGTCAGAGAACTCTCAACACCATCACCTGTATTCTCTCTCTATTGGTAAATTGGTGAAAATACTTACCTTTTTATGTACTCCAGACATTGGTGTAGTATTACACAAATAGACTGCATGTCCTGTAAGTGAAATTTCAGTAAATTGCTAATCAAAAACAGGCATATTGGAATGCATAGTTGGCAAATTCATTAATTAAGGATATTCAATCTCCTCTCTTTATTTATGGTAAAAGCCAATTTGAAAATTATTTATTGCACAAAATCCAAAAGTAGAAGACTTTTTGTTAGGATATATATATAAATATACAGGGGTTGGACAATGAAACTGAAACACCTGGTTTTAGACCACAATAATTTATTAGTATGGTGTAGGGCCTCCTTTTGCGGCCAATACAGCGTCAATTCGTCTTGGGAATGACATAAACAAGTCCTGCACAGTGGTCAGAGGGGTTTTAAGTCATTCTTCTTGCAGGATAGTGGCCGGGTCACTACGTGATACTGGTGGAGGAAAACGTTTCCTGACTCGCTCCTTCAAAACACCCCGAAGTGGCTCAATAATATTTAGATCTGGTGACTGTGCAGGCCATGGGAGATGTTCAACTTCACTTTCATGTTCATCAAACCAATCATTCACCAGTCTTACTGTGTGTATTGGTGCATTGTCATCCTGATACATGGCACCGCCTTCAGGATACAATGTTTGAACCACTGGATGCACATGGTCCTCAAGAATGGTACGGTAGTCCTTGGCAGTGACGCGCCCATCTAGCACAAGTATTGGGCCAAGGGAATGCCATGATATGGCAGCCCAAACCATCACTGATCCACCCCCATGCTTCACTCTGGGCATGCAACAGTCTGGGTGGTACGCTTCTTTGGGCTTCTCCACACCGTAACTCTCCTGGATGTGGGGAAAACAGTAAAGGTGGACTCATCAGAGAACAATACATGTTTCACATTGTCCACAGCCCAAGATTTGCGCTCCTTGCACCATTGAAACCAACGTTTGGCATTGGCATGAGTGACCAAAGGTTTGGCTATAGCAGCCCGGCCGTGTATATTGACTCTGTGGAGCTCCCGACGGACAGTTCTGGTGGAAACAGGAGAGTCGAGGTGCACATTTAATTCTGCCGTGATTTGGGCAGCCGTGGTTTTATGTTTTTTGGATACAATCCGGGTTAACACCCGAACATCCCTTTCAGACAGCTTCCTCTTGCGTCCACAGTTAATCCTGTTGGATGTGGTTCGTCTTTCTTGGTGGTTTGCTGACATTTCCCCTGGATACCGTGGCTCTTGATACATCACAAAGACTTACTGTCTTGGTCACAGATGCACCAGCAAGACGTGCACCAACAATTTGTCCTCTTTTGAACTCTGGTATGTCACCCATAATGTTGTGTGCAATTTCAATATTTTGAGCAAAACTGTGCTCTTACCCTGCTAATTGCACCTCACACTCTGCTCTTACTGGTGCAATGTGCAATCAATGAAGACTGGCTACCAGGCTGGTCCAATTTAGCCATGAAACCTCCCACACTAAAATGACAGGTGTTTTAGTTTCATTGTCCAACCCCTGTATATATTCATAATGTATTGTATGAAGGAGGTTATTTATTAAATTGATGTGCAGCACATTTGTAGTTGGACCACTTTGTGTAATGTGCTGCCATCTACCACAACAGTTTTTGATTAAAATTGTAAAGTATTTTATTTGCAACTGGGCTAGATACTAGCAAGTTATTATGTTACTGGCTTTATTGCTTTTGAAATGGCCAAAATGATCCTGTCACTGGTAGGTATTACATTCTTGGCATTACTACATATGTAATATACATTCTATTGCATCCCTACTGACCACCAGAGGCGGTACGTGAAGCGCTGAGTGATCATTCTGAGGCATGTTCAGGTCGAGTATTAATGACAATAAAGTCACCCATGACCTACCACCGACTCAGGTGAGTCTGTTTAGTCACATGACACCAGATGCGTAGCCCCTTTTTTTTCTTGTCATACACAGTGCATGTGTAATTCTTGTGTATGCTACTGTTTGTTTCATGTTTATTACTGCTAGTAGCCTCTAGACTAGTTTATGGTGAGAGCTGTGACTGGGTCTCGCCCTACAGGGGACATTATTTGCAAGTTGCTTTCAATTTGGAACAGATTGGTTCTGAAGGTGAGCTTGATTTCTTTATTTTATTGTTAGAGGAGCACAACATGGATGTTTCAGTCTAATATAATATTGAAAAGTGGGAGGGAATAATGTTGAAACAATCTGATTGGCCTCTTCTTCACACTTACTGCCGCCACAGTGCAAAATTACATCAATCATGTTTCCAACTGAAGCATACAAAATAACTCCTTGTAATAACACCAAGTACATCTTTCATGGTGTAATTTCATAGTGTTGGTCTTACTGAAAAAAACAGCAATTTATTTTAAGAACTTTGCTTATTTATTCAGCTTAACCTTTTCCTGTATTTACATAGATTTCATGTAGGTTCACCTGCTAATAGAATTTTTAATGATTGGTGGGAAGTGGAAGAGTGCTCATCCTGCAAAGACTTTCATCCAAGGGTATTAAAATACAGGAAACTGTACTTGGTTTCAACATTTTATAGCTCATAGCTTGGTTTCTTTAAGAATTAATTTTGGTATGTATGATGTTAGGCAGGATTAGACTGCAAAGCTGTCATTCAAAGGACTCTTCTCATTACTATTATTGGAAACAATGGTGATTTTTGATATAGACCCTCTGGACAGGATACACAGAGACACACAGGACAAAAAACCATGGACACACAGACACTTACACAAAAGCAATTGAGGGACAACAATCAACTTTACAATCTTGTATTTGTACTGTATTTGTACCCAGAGAGAGCCCAGGATTGCTTTGGAAGAACATTCAAACTCCATGCAGAAAGCCCCAGGCTGGGATTTCTTGCTGCAAGGCAACACCACTAACAATGGTGTCACCATGCAGTACTCGACTTAAACCCACTCCAGATAATCCAAGCCAATCTTTTAAGGTTCTGACTGGCCTCCATGTGTGTGTTTTAGGTGTATCTCTTCTTCAGCCCAGTTTAGTTTAAAAGTTGATGTTCTTAATTCAATTTAGTTTTATTTATATAGCGCCAATTAACAACACATGTCGTCTCAAGGCACTTCACAAAAGGTTTGGAATGGTGGGGAGGTTGTTAGGGAGGTGAGATTAAACTACTGAGTGTTAAGAGTTCAGCCATTTTTAGGATGGCCTATGTGTACGGGTACTAAGTAAAATAATAAACTGATAAGGTTTGTCCATGTAGAGCCCACTGGTGTCCATTGTTATACCAACAACCACAAGAATGGGGGTACCTCTCACTGTCAGACTGATTTATAACCATTGAGAAGGGGTCGCAGAGGTAGCAGAAATAGAGGGTGTGTTTGCACCTCAACCATAACTGAGCCGGTTTAGGCTAAACCTGACTCCCCCCTTACTCCATCCAACGGGGAGGGAGGAAGGCAGAGGTAAAAATAATTGGAGAGTGTTGTTTCCTGTTGCATTGTGTGAAAGGAGGGTAACTTTAAAATGGGCTAAGTCAATTCAAGCAATTCATATAGATTTCAAGTCAGGTACGTACATTCCAATTAATCCTAACCATTGAACAGTGCAGTGAGAGTCAGTTATTTATTCAAATTGGATAAAAAGTGTTTCTATCTAAGGAAACCCAGCAGATTGCATCGAGTCAGTGACTTGTAGCAGTCGCTCCTCCTGGATGAGCAGGTAGCGACAGTGGACAGTCACTGGCGTTGACTTTGCAGCAATCCCTCATACTGAGCATGCATGTTGCAACAGTGGAGAGGAAAAACTCCCTTTTAACAGGAAGAAACCTCCAGCAGAACCAGGCTCAGTGTGAGCGGCCATCTGCCACGACCGACTGGGGGTTAGAGAGAACAGAGCAGAGACACAAAGAGAACACAGAAGCACTGATCCAGGAGTACTTTCTATGGGAAGGAAAAGTAAATGTTAATGGATGTAGCTCCTTTAGTCGTTTCACCTAGAAAGAAAGAACAGATAAAGTCTGAGCGAGTTTTCAAGGTTAGAGTCTGAAAGAGAGCACATATAATTAGTTACAGTAAAAGCTCAGTCAATCGCCATGTCTAGGAGAGAGAAAGGGTTAAACACTAAAAGACAGGGCCATGTGGATCATCGGTAGAGGGTGAGCATTAAGTTGTTGCCAGCAGAAGCTTGGACGATGCCCCTCTCCAGAAAGGTGTCACAGGTAGACACAGAGTCAGGCCAGGTGTAGCTTCTAGGAAGAGAAAAGAGAGAAAACAAAGTTAAAAGCTGAAATAACAGCAAATAATGCAAAATTGGAGAGTGGTGTGAGAATGTAGCGAAGAGGTGAAGTGGTCATTATGTCCTCCAGCAGCCTAAGCCTATAGCAGCATAACTACACAGAAAGTTTCAGTTCAGATTATTTAGTTAAACAGCGCTTATTTTCAACAATGTCGTTTCAAGGCACCCCACAAAGGGTCCCACTGATGGTCATTGTTATACTAAAAACCACAAGGATTGGGATACCTCTCTCTGTCAGACTGATTATAACCATTGGAAAAGAGAAGGGGTCATACAGGTAGCAGAAATGGAGGGTTTGTTTGCACCTCAACAATAACTGAGCCGGTTTAGGCTAAACCTGACTCCCCCTTACTCCATCCAACAGGGAGGGAGGAAGGCTCCCTCCCTGATAAACTAAGCCAGTCTAACTATAAGCTTTATCAAAAAGGAAAGTTTTAAGCCTAGCCTTAAAAGTAGACAGGGTGTCCGCCTCACGGACCAAAACCGGGAGCTGGTTCCACAGGAGAGGAGCCTGATAACTAAAGGATCTGCCTCCCATTCTACTTCTAGAGACTCTAGGAACTACCAGTAAACCTGCAGTCTGAGAACGAAGTGCCCTGTTAGGAACATATGGAACAATCAGATCTCTGATGTATGATGGAGCTAGATCATTAAGGGCTTTATATGTGAGGAGGAGAATTTTAAATTCTATTCTGGATATAACAGGGAGCCAATGAAGGTAAGCTAAAATAGGAGAAATATGATCTCTCTTTTTAATTTTCATCAGAACTCTTGCTGCAGCATTTTGAATCAGCTGAAGGCTTTTAACTGCATTTTGTGGACATCCTGATAGTGAAGAATTACAATAGTCCAGCCTTGAAGTAACAAATGCATGGACTAGTTTTTCAGCATCACTCATGGACAGGATATTTCTAATTTTGGCTATGTTCCGGAGGTGAAAGAAGGAAATCCTAGAAACCTGTTTAACATGTGATTTAAATGACATGTCCTGGTCAAAAGTAACACCAAGGTTTTTTACTTTATTACCGGAGGTCAATTTAATGCCATCCAGGTTAAGTGATTGACTAAGCAGTTTCTTTTTTAAAGACTCCGGTCCAAAGACGACAACTTCTGTCTGAAATTAGAAGCAAAAAATGTAAAGTCATCCAAGTTTTTATATCTTCAATACATGCTTGTAGTCTATCTAACTGGTTGGGTTCATCAGGATTTATGGATAAGTAAAGCTGAGTATCATCAGCATAACAGAATCTGGCTGCACTGTTCAATGATTAAGATTAATTGGAATGTATGTACCTGACTTTTGTGAAGTGCCTTGAGACGACATGTGTTGTGAATTGGCGCTATATAAATAAACTGAATTGAACTGAATTGAATTGAACAGTGAAAACTTATCCTATGCTGCCTGACAATTTGACCTATTGGAAGCATATATATAGTAAAGAGAATTGGCCAAGAATTGGCAGAGCTGTTTCAGTGCTATGATGAGCTCTGAAGCCTGACTGAAACTCTTCAAACAGGTCATTGCTGTGTAAATGCTCACGCATTTGATTAGCAGCTATTTTCTCAAGAATTTTAGATAAGAATGGAAGATTGGATATAGGTCTGCAATTTTTCAAGTCATCTCGATCAAGCGAAGGTTTCTTAAGTAAAGGTTTAATTACAGCTACCTTAAAAGCCTGTGGTACATATCCATTTACTAAAGATAGATTAATCATATCTAAAATGGGGCTGGTAATCAGAGGGAACACTTCCTTAAATAATTTGGTTGGGATTGGGTCTAACATACAATTTGAAGGTTTAGATGAAGCTAATAGTTCTGATAACTCAGGAAGCTCCACAGGATCAAAACAGTCTAAACATAGATCAGGTTCTACAGTTCCTCCCAATGTTGTCTCACTTGCTGAGGATGAAGTAATCATCTTCGGGAGTATGTCAAAGATTTTATTTTCAATATAATCAATTTTATTTAAGAAGAATCCCATAAAGTCATGACTGCTAAGAGCTAAGGGAATGGATGGCTCAACAGAGCTATGACTCTGTGTAAGTTTAGCAACTGTACTAAAGAGAAACCTAGGATTATTCAGTGATAATGAGGAGATTAAAAGTGGAACAGATTCTTTAAAGGTTGTTACAGCATGGTCTGATAATGATCTACTATAATGAAATTTTCTTTCAGGTGTGGAGTACTCGGTTAAATTAAACCCAAAGGTTATTAAGAAATGGTCAGACAGGACAGGGTTATGAGAAAATATTGTCTTTACACTCAATGCCATATGTCAGCACAAGGTCCAGAGAATGAAGACAAAGGTGGGTAGGTTTGTTAATGTTTTGAGCAAAGCCAATAGAGACCAAGATAGCATTAAAGGCTATCTTTCAGTGTCAACATGAATGTTAAAAATCCCCACTATAATAACTTTATCTGTATTTAACACTAAATCAGATAAAAGGTCTGAAAACTGATCTAAAAATTGAGAGTAAGGGCCTGGTGGACGGTACAAAACCACAAACAGAAGTGCTTTTAGTGCTTTGCAATTTGGATGAGGAAAACTAAGGATTAAATATTCAAAAGAGTTGTAGCTATTGATTGGTCTGGGACTAATCAATGAATCGGACTGAAAGATGGTTGCTACTCCTCCTCCTCGCCCAGTATTTCGAGGAATGTGAAAATTTAAAAAATTAGTAGGATTTGACTCATTTATAGCAACATAATCCTCTTGCTGCAGCCAGGTTTCTGTGAGGCAAAATAAATCAATCTGATTGTCACAAATCAGGTCACTAACTAGCAATGTCTTTGAAGAGAGTGATCCTATGTTCAGTAGGCCACATTTAATTGTTCTATTTTTCTTTTTAGTCTGAGTTGTGTTTATTTTTATGAGATTTTCTTGATTTCCTCCTTTTAGATAATTTTTTTATCTATTCAGTTTTGGCCATGGGTGAGACACTGTCTTAATAGGGTAATGGGTGGGTAGCAGTACAGAAGCTGCAGAGAGGAGTGTTAAACTACGACCCTGGATTGTCAGAGGTTTGGAGAACTAATAAATTCGGCCAGATTCCAAGAAAGAAGAGCTGCTCCATCCAAAGTGGGATGGATGCCGTCTCTCAGGATCAGAACAGGTTTTCCCCAAAATGTTCGCCAGTTATCAACGTAACCCACATTGCTTTCTGGACACCACCTAGACAGCCAGCGGCTGAATGACAGGACGTGGCTAAACATGTCGTCACTGGTTAAATCGGGGAGGGGAACAGAGAAAATTACGGAGTCCAACATTGTTTGGGCAAACTTAGACAGTAAAGCAACACTAACTTTGGTGACCTCCGATTGACGCAACCGGGTGTCATTACCGCCAGCGTGAATAACAATCTTACTGTATTTACGCTTATCCTTAGTCAGCAGTTTCAGGTATGATTTGATATCGCCTGTTCTGGCCCCTGGCAGACATTTGACTATGGTTGCTGGTGTCTCTAGTGCCACGTTTCTAACTATGGAGCTGCCAATTACCAAAGTTTGCTTCTCAGCCGGTGTGTCGCTGAGCGGGGAAAATCTGTTAGAAACGCAGACGGGTTGGTGGTGACCTGTGGGCTGGGATCTAGGACTATGCTTTCTACGTACCGTCACCCAGCCGGCCTGAGGCCCCGGCTGCGCGGGCTCTGCTGGAGGACTGCTACGGGGAGCTACCCTCGGTGGCTCCGCGCTGGCTAAGGGGCCTCGGCTATCTGCTGGTTTTTCAACAGCGCGGGCCTCCAATTCCGACACCCTCGCCTCCAAAGCTACAAAAATGCTACATTTATTACACGTACCATTATCACTAAAGGAGGCAGAGGAGTAACTGAACATCTGACACAGAGAGCAGGAGAGAGGAGAAGACTCGGAGAGAGAAACAGTAGAACAGGGTAGCCATGGTGCAGCTAAAGCTAACGCTAAGCTAACAACCCCTTACCACTACTAGAAAACCGTGTAAGACACAGTGAGTCCCCAAACGTTAAAAGCAGCAACAGAAAGTATGTGTTTTAACGTGCTTATGTATTAGAACAAGTAAGAGATATCACAGTAGAGAGAAATCAGATCAAACGAGAGAGCCTTCACACACCAAACAATTCACCAAGTGCAACAGCGAAAACAGGAAGTGACGTTACCCAGAGCTCCAGCCTCAGAACAGACCAGAGACAGAAAAACAACACAGAAGCACTGATCCAAGGAAAAGTAAATGTTAATGGATGTAGCAGTTTTAGTGGTTCCATCTAGGAAGAAAAAACAGATAAACTCTGAGCCAGTTTTCAAGTTTAGAGTATGAGAGAGAGCACATACAGTTAGTCACAGTAAAAGCTCAGTAGCTATGTCTAGGAGAAAAATAGGGTTAAACACTGAAAGACAGGGCCAAGTGTATCATTGGTAGAAGGTGAGCATTAAGTTGTCGGCAGCAGGTGTACAGGGCAGGTGTAGCTTCTAGGAAGAGAAAGGGGAGAGAATATAAAGTTAAAAGCTGTGTCGCACCGCTTTTGGCTGGCAGTGCAACACAGATTTCTTTATTCAGGTGAGACCAGACCTCAGACAAATAAAAAGATTTGGAATTAAATTCAACTGTTTTAATAAATGAATAAATGATAATACAACAAATAAGCAAAACATCAGCTCAACACAAATAGATGCAAAGAGACAGTTACTGTCTGCCGAGCTGGACCTCAGCTTAGTTCACCTTTAAGAGATGTAACCAAAGACGCCCAGATGAACTGCAGCAGTCGGTATATATCTACTAAGGTACACCCGCTCTAGGGTTGTTCCCCTGTGTATATCAGTGTGTCTATGTGTGAACAAAACTAGTCTTAACCGATTGCAACTGTTTTAGGTGTGTAAGCTGTAGCCGTGTGCATGCATGCTGAGCAACTACATAGTTCCAGATGTCATTCCTCATGATACATCCTGAGTCCATTCATCCTGTGACCTTTCACCATGTGACCTTTTCACCAAAAAGCAAAACGTGACCTATGTGCTTCTGCAAAATTTAACCCTTCACAGCTGAAATAACAGCAAATAATGCAAAATTGGAGAGTAGTATGAGAATGTAGCAGAGAGAGTGAAAGTGGTCATTATGTCCTCCAGCAGCCTAAGCCTATTGCAGCTTATCTACAGAACGGGCTCAGGATAACCTAAGCCACTCTAACTATAAGCTTTATCAAAAAGGAAAATTTTAAGCCTAGCCTTAATTGTAGACAGGGTGTCTGCCTCACGGACTAAAGCTGGGAGCTGGTTCCACAGGAGAGGAGCCTGATAACTAAAGGATCTGCCTCCCATTCTACTTCTAGAGACTCTAGGAACCACTAGTAAACCTGCAGTCTGAGAACAAAGTGTTAGGAATATATGGAACAATCAGATCTCTGATGTATAATGAAGCTTGATTGTTAAGGGCTTTATATGTGAGAAGAAGAATTTTAAATTCTATTTTGGATTTAACAGGGAGCCAATGAAGGGAATCTAAAATAGGAGAAATATGATCTCTCTATGATCTCTTTAATTTTCATCAGAACTCTTGCCAGCATTTTGAATCAACTGGATGCTTTTAACTGCATTTTGTGGACATCCTGATAAAAACACAGTAGCACACAGACCTTTTGTATGACTTTCTTATTGAAGACAGCTACACTTGTATACTGAACACTGTAACACAGGCCCCTGAAAGAGCATGTAGACCTTGTGTATGACTTGTTATTGAAGAAATGTACACATCTGACATAATGTGTAATATACAATTTCAAGCCAAAGTAGCCAGGGGTGCAGCATGTGGTAACAGCAAAAACTGGCTCAGATGGAAGGAGTGTGCCTTCCAGATGGAGTATATAAGGAAGAACAGGGACCATCTCTCTGTACTCTCCTATCAGGATACTCTTCCATCAGGAATTTTACTGACTGATTGTGAAGATTATTACTGAAGATTCAAGAATGATGCTGAAGATGTATCTGTGTGCTTAAACAGTGCAGGATGGAATGAGCCCAGATCTCATAGCACATTTGACGTTTTACGACTTGTACGGATACCTCTTCCATTATGGAGGTAAATTTGTCTCACTATTATTCAATCAAACAAAAAACTAATCTCAATCAAAAAAACTAATCTCAATCAAAAAATTAAATTGTGGTCAAAACTTTTGTAATATTCAATCAAAAAAAATAATCTCAGTCAAAAAATATTAAGTTGTGATCACAAAAATTTTTTTGAAAAAACTTTTTTTGATTAAAACTTTTATTTGTGCATGTCAAAAATCTTTGGTTACGACTCTCGCTCTTTCGGTTTTGACGCTCTCTGTTTTTGGTTGAACTCAAAGAATTTTGAGTGCTGGAAACAAGACCAACGATATAAGACGTTTCCCTATTGGTTAGCGCTGATTAAAGCGGCCGCTCGAACTGCAGTGCTTGTACAGAAGAAAACTGCGGTTAAGTGAGCCGATAGTCAGAAATACGCGGTCACGCCAGCCGACACCAGCTCTCTCTTAAAGATTAGTGTAGCGCATACAAGGTGCATTTCGGTAATGGAGCAGAAAGGACGCCGATCCTGGCAACGGTTGAGAAAATAAGAGAAAAACAAAGTCCATGTCGGGCAGACGGCATACCATAATCCTGTGTGCTGTCCTCACCACCAGTGATACTTCTTTCCTCTCCTGTGCAGTTCCCACACCACAGAGTGCTTTCCACCGTGGCCCTGTAGACATTTGTAAGCAGCTGAGGAGAGAGAACAGTCTGTTTTCATGTCCTGATGAAGAAGAACTGTTGTACATTCTTCAACAGGCGAGGGGCGTTTCCAGTCCAGGAGAGCTCAGAGGAGATCTGGATGCTCTTGCACTTTAAGCTGTCCAGACCACTTCCCACAGGACCTCATCGACCTCACCAAAAAGAAGCGTTTGTGGTACGTTGTTGGGGTAGTTGTGTATTTCTCCTGAAATCTAAAGGGAAATTATGAAATACTAATTCTGGTTATAATATAGATGACCCTCTAATATAATCTGAAGAGATTGTGTTGTCACCTCTCATGGTTTTGGAGGAATAAATTCCTGAAAGTAGGACAAATGCATATAATGGTTGAGCATTTTGAGGTACTTTGACAAGATATTTCTCCAAAACTGTACAGTAAAATATTAAATATTTATTCTTTTACATAAAACATGAATGTGAAAGTTGTAAAAATGTAATTAATATAAATGCTCTGTAGGTTACTTTTCTGTTTTCCTCTTATTTTCTCAACCGTTGCCAGGATCGGGTCCTTTCTGCTCCATTACCGTATTGCACCTTGTATGCGCTACACTAATCTTTAAGAGAGAGCTGGTGTCGGCTGGCGTGACCGCGTATTTCTGACTGTCTGCTCACTTAACCGCAGTTTTCTTCTGTACAGTTGATGTCTCCTCCCTGGAGCGACGCTGCAAGCCCTGCAGTTCGAGCAGAAGTTTAGAGGTGGGGATCAGTCTGCCGCTTTAGTCAGCGCTAACCAATAGGGAAACGTCTTATATCGTTCGTCTTTATGCCCCGCCCAGGATGTTCATGTTTCCAGCACTCAAAATTCCTTGAGTTCAACCAAAAACAGAGAGCGTCAAAACCAAAAGAGCGAGAGTCGTAACCAAAGATTTTTGACATGCGCAAATAAAAGTTTTAATCAAAAAAAGTTTTTTCAAACAATTTTTTTTCACAAACTTAATATTTTTGACTGAGATTAGTTTTTTTTTTATTGAATATTCCAAAAGTTTTGACCACAATTTAATTTTTTCATTGAGATTAGTTTTTTGTTTGATTGAATAATAGTGAGACAAATTTACCTCCATATTCCATGTGCTCAGTAATACAACATTCATTAAGGTGGGTTTTCTAGTAGTACGAGGATTGCAGAAAACGCTGATCGTGAATGCCAAGGAGCTCTTGGATTTAGTGCCCAAAGACCAGTGCACTGTTATCGCAGTTTGCACAGAGAGTCGGAGACGTTGATTCATGTAACCACCACATTGTTCATTCTCGGATAAGTGTGTGCATCCAGATGATTTAACTTTTTTTTTCTTAAAAACATGTACTTTCTTGCAGTTTAGACTGCTAGTATGGGTGGGAAATTGTTGTTTTGCTCATGCAGTTTTTTTTCTTGTATCCTGTGACTGTCTGAATAAAGAATGCTACCATACAAACTTAGTGTGACAGTTATTCACAGAGAAAAACACACATGTCTACACTTGATAAGTGGTACCATATGTTACCCCATAATATAAAGGGAATCTTAATAACAAAGTCTCTGAAAATTCATGCTGTTGTCCCTGTGTAAAAGCATGAGAGCGGCTATTTATTAATCTAGGCACTCTGGCAAGGTACTATACTGAAACGAGAGAGACTTTAGTCTTAAACCATGGAACCGACATTCTGGGATTCACAGGGTCCCAACAAAACACAGTTTTCTCGAACCCTACGAGAATAAAAGTACTGTCCGCTAGCATCCGACGCCGCCGTCTCCCTCGCACACTTGTTCCACTCTCATATATGTATTGCCTGGTTTTGTGTGTGTTCTGTATGTGAATAAAAGACATCAAGACGACCCTATATTTATTCTTATCTCTTTCTACCGTAGTAATATTCACACTTGTCGTCCAATGGCATGGTAGCGGCCCAAACCTTCGACGCTGCAGTTTCTCTCACTTTCTCTCTCTCTCTCACACTTTAGAAGCATCATTGTTGTCTTGTATTGTTTGTACTGTGTGTGAATACACGAGATGGACACAGACACATTTTTTGAGTCTTTATTTAATTTAATTTTATTTCATTTTATTTTCCTCAAGTTCTTCTACCATAGTAATATGCACACCAATCTTTCAGTGGCATGGGATCTGTGGCGTGGAAGAACAGCAGCCACTTTCTCAGCAATACCTGATCGCTGAACTGTGCCGTTGGTGCCGTTGAATACGGTTAACCTGAACGGTATCTTTCTCATGTCAGGTGCCAGCAAGGATGACCACAGGTACTACTTCCCTCACCTGTACCCTCACTTGGCCAAGAGAGTGCTGCAGTCAAGAGCGCTGCAGTAAAGAAATGAAGGTTCGGTATAAGGACCACTGACAGTTCAAAATGCATAGTGGACAGGGTGTTCAACGTCCTCGTCAAGACCTGGTTCGGTGAGAGAGACGCCCTGTACCACGGGCTCAGAGAGATATTGGGAGGCGAGCTAAACAATTCCAATTTGTCTCCCGGATCTACACTTTCCCTAATCCACAAAGTGTTCTATCTGTCACTGGGAAAGCCTCAGGAGCGTGCGTGTGGCTCGCAGGCTTCCAGTCGGTTGAAGGTCTATGAGCAGGTGTTGGTAAGCTACCTGCTTTGCGACAGCCTCCAGGTCAGACGACTTTTTCAAGCCTCAACCACGTTCAATTACATCATCTCGAACATGGCTCTGCGCTACACGATAGAGCTCATCATGCTGTACAACATCACGGGTCCGGGCGAAGGGAAGAGTAAGCGAACAAGGTCCTGACCTATAAGTTCAGCAGAGTGAAAGGCTGTATAGGGACGTTGACCTCTATCACGCCACAGGTGTATAAGCAGAAGAGGAGCTTGTGCGTGGTGATAATCAACGACGCTCACATCACCCATGAGAAGAACACGCAGCTGAACAAGAACATGCTGCGAGCCTGGACAGGCTGAGGTGCGGGCAGCTTTGCGTAGAGACCAACGCGGTGTACAAGCTCTGCACGGCGGCCTGTCTTCCAGACATATGCCCTCAAGTGCTGGACGAACAGGGACGCTTCGCGTATAAAGTGCTCGGTTACATTCTGACCCAGATCCACAAACAGAATCTCGAGAACACAAAGACCCAGTACGATTCTGAACACTCGAGACCACGGCCGCTGTTGAGCCATTGAACGAACTGGTGTTTGAAAAAGGCGTCCTGGGAGGCGAGGTATACGTGGAGGTGCCGGTTGCAAACATGAGCTCGTTTTGCATGACATGCACTACGTATCATCAGCATAGCGTAGATACAGGGTGTTCTTCACCTTGTCTGCCCCACTACAGAAGGAACTGTGGTGTAGTCCAGCTTTGGAATAAGAAGTTGATAAGAGCAATGAGAGTGTTGTGATCCAAATATCACGTAGGCTAGTTTTGAAATCTTGCAGATGTTATTCTATTCTTGTGATTCCCGTAAGTACTGCTAAAAGTCTGGTGTCCATGCTGCCAAAACATGTGCGTAAATGGAAATGGTACATCGGATTGGTCAAGGGTTTCACATATAGAACAATGATATGACTTTTGTATATATACCCCCTGATTCCTGTCAGGGATATAGGATTCTTTGGGATTTTGTATTATGAAGATGCATTCAGAGATGTAACCTGAATAAAAGGTCCCCTGCGTCTGCTTTGAGAGGAAACCAGTTGTCTTTTCAACATTTTACATTCTTCTCCCACATAATTGGTGGCCCGTACAGGGAATCTTTTTGGTGAGGGACAAGAGAAAAGTGGCCGGTCTAGGCGGAGGGATGTGAACTGCTGAAACTGGCCCGTTGAACCAGAAGGGGTAAGACCATCTGTCTCTTCTGTTACACTTTAGAAACACAGCTGCTCTGGTTATTAATTTAAGTGAACAACATCCGATGTACCCCTTTCAAATTAGACAGGACATCCGGTTTCCTTCATGCACTGACATGTGCTTGTGCACGCAAGAGGCTGTCAGTCAAAAACCACAATGTTGGAATTGGCTACCTGGCAGTTAAAATGAGTATTGTTTACATCTTGGCTAGCGTCGTGGTGGCGTGGACAGGAATAATCCTAATATGATTGCATGCCCGTTCAATACTATATTTCTCCAGGGAAATAAGACACCACTGCAGGAAAATAGCTATTTTAATATATTAAAGAGTGCCTCTGGACTGGTAGACTGAGGTGGTGGTCCCCCTTCATAAGAAGGGTGACCGGAGGGTGTTTTGCAACTACAGCGGGATCACACTCCTCAGCCTCCCTGGTAAGGCCTACCCCAGAATATTGGAGAGGAGAGTCCGGCCGATAGTCGAACCTCGGCTTTAGGAGGAGCAGTGTGGTTTTCGTCCCGGCCGTGGAACAGTGGACCAGCTCTATACCCTCTACTTGAGGGTTCATGGGAGTTTGCCCAACCGGTCCACATGTGTTTTGTGGACCTGGAGAAAGCATTTGACTGTGTCCCTCGTGATGCCCTGTGGAGGGTGCTCCAGGAGTATGGAATCGGGGGCCCTCTATTAGGGGCCATCTGGCCCCTGTACAAGCGGAGCAGGAGTTTGGTCCGCATTGCCGGCAATAAGTCGGACCTGTTCCCGGTGCATGTTGGACTCCGGCAGGGCTGCCCTTTGTCACCAGTCCTGTTCATAACCTTTATGGACAGGATTTCTAGACGCAGCCAAGGGCCGGAGGGGGTCTGGTTTGGGGACCAGTGGATCTCGTCTCTTCTTTTTGCAGATGATGTGGTCCTGCTGGCCCCCTCTAGCCAAGACCTACAGCATGCGCTGGGGCGGTTTGCAGCCGAGTGTGAAGCGGCTGGGACGAAGATCAGCTCCTCCAAGTCATAGGCCATGGTGCTCGACCGTAAAAGGGTGGCTTGTCCTCTTCAGGTTGGAGGGGAGTTCCTGACTCAAGTGGAGGAGTTCAAGTATCTCGGGGTCTTGTTCACGAGTGAGGGAAGAATGGAGCGGGAGATCGACAGACAGATCGGTGCGGCTGCTGCAGTAATAGGGGCACTTTGCCGGTCCATTGTGGTGAAGAGAGAGCTGAGTCGAAAAGCGAAGCTCTCGATTTACTGGTCTGTCTACGTTCCTTCCCTCACCTATGGCCATGAACTTTGGGTCATGACCGAAAGAACGAGATCCCGGATACAAGCGGCTGAAATGAGCTTCCTCCGTAGGGTGGCCGGGCACTCCCTTAGAGATAGGGTGAGGAGCTCGGCCCGCCTTCCTCGGGAGGTGTTCCAGGCACGTCCCACCGGGAGGAGGCCCAGGGGACGGCCCAGGACACGCTGGAGGGACTATGTCTCTCGGCTGGCCTGGGAACGCCTTGGGCTCCCCCCCGGAGGAGCTGGAGGAGGTGTCTGGGGAGAGGGACGTCCGGGTGTCTGCTGCCCCCGTGACCCGGTCCCGGATAAAGACGACGAGTAGGAGTACGAGTAGTTGTGAAAGCACTATTTTAGATCAAGTACCTCTAATGCAATGTACAACGAAAAAGGAAGAGGAAAACACAGAAACAAACCATTTAGAAAACACGTACACTTGAAAAGGGGAATCTTCCACTGTAGCCACATGCATGCTCAATGTGAGGGATTGCTGCAAAAATAACAACACAATATAGTTGACTGTCCACTGTTGCAACAAGCCTGGAGAAGTTATTGAAAAAAAATTGGTAGAATCTATTTTCCCTAATGTTTATGGACATGGCAGACCACACTCTGACTTGTATGATGAAGAGGAGAATGGAGAGAGAAAGGAGACAGAACACAATGCAGAAATGACCAGCTAACACAGACACAGGAAGCTGAGCCCAACCTAGTTGTGTAATGATGCACAAAAATCATGGTTCAGTGCGTATTCACGATTCAAGGTCAAGATCCAGTACTTTTTTGATTCGTTCAATCAAGAAAAATAAATATAATAAATGTATGATAGTTTTTTTTCTTACTTTGGTCAGCAGTAAACATAGAATATTTTTCAATTTTTGAAATGAATTTGATTTTATTATGTTATAACATTTAAAAAATGTGAAAAGTGTAGATATGACTGGAAATTTGGTTGGATTTTTTTCAGTGAATCAAGTAATATAGGCAGGCATTTCCAATTCCTGGATAGATTGACTATACAGCAATGAAACCACTTGAAAACGGTCAATGTTTATTTTTAAATAGGACTGTGCCCATATTTGAGAAGAATATCAAAGCAACTTTGAAGTTGCTTTGATATTTAGACAAGTGTCTTAGCTGTTTCTTAATGCGGCATGTGCAGCTGATGGTAAAATCCCCTCCCATCAACAGAGATTCCTCCGAATTTCATCTCATGTGGTGAACAGAATTTGGGCTGTTTGGATGCTACGGGTTTCCAGCTATGGACTTCAACTGATTTCCTCCAGTAATTATTATGTTTACATTCAGCTTAATGTTGTTTCAGGTGGGTAAATTCAGTTCAGTGTAGAGCGAGCTGCTGTACATACCTTATCACTGCTAAAAAAAAAAAGCAGCATTTATTAATATCGCAGCAAAAACACATTGTGCTGGAAAGACTGAGCTGATGAACTCAAAGACATATTAGTTACAAGTAATTCTAATGCTACTTGAGGTAATATCCAATACAGGACAGAAGACTGGAACTCTAAATTGATTTTCCAGATTGGTGGAGATGAGACGGTATAAGAGCAGCCTGCGAGCCCAAATTTGGTGGATGTTGGTGCGGTAACTAAACCAAGAAGTAAAGAAATTACTAAGTGATGAGAGAGAGCTAGAAGTTATCAGACAGAACCTCGCCTATAGAAAAGATGTTCATAGCAATGAATCGCACTAGGACACCAAATACTGGAGTGAAAATCTCATTTCGCTGCCCAACAACAGGAATGTGGTGAAAGCCACCTCTCTGAGTACAGAGAGACAACTCAAACAGAACCAGAGTGAAAAGGCACATACATGGCCCAGAAAGGCAGAGAAAATCTTACAGAGGATATAATTTAAAACTGATAGAATTGACCACATTCTATCACAGCACCTGTGTGACTAGTTAGGAATAGCAGCCAGAAGTTTCAGGGGTTGAGTATGAAAGACCTCTTAAAAGGACCTGATGCCTTCCCAAAGAGTACTACTCAGGTTCAGAAGAAGCATTAATGCTGCTTACTCTACTACCAGAGAACAATAAAATCAAGTAAACTGAGAATGAGTTGTCCCAGTGGTCCTTTTGTTTGAAGCAAGCTATTTTCAAGTGGGGCAGGAGCTGAAGAAAACTTGACTATTGTTATTAATATTGTTGTTATTATTTTTAGTATTTCTATTATTATTATTATCTTATTGTCATATCTTACTCTGACTGTGTAATTGGTGAGTAAATCTGTGATTAAATGGCATTGCCTTGATAAATGGTAAAACTCACAACTTGTCTTTCAGTTTATTGTTTAGTGATGAAACGCATCAAAACAAGGAAACAAACACCAGATCTTTCACAATTTATATATTTTGCTTTAGAACTAAAAAGGCACTCACATTAATCACTTACTAGTACAGTGATTTAGCTCCATCTAGTGTCATTTAATAATACTGATTCTCACTGCGTTTAATTTGCCATTCAGGAATCAAACCTGACAACAAACGATAATCCTTAGAATTTCTTTGAAATAAATGAAGCAGACTATGATTTGGATGTTTCAGCAAAGCAAAGCCAGCATAGATCCTGAAGAGTTAGCAATCAGGGATGAAATGGCTCTAGGTTGTTGTGAGGAGATTCAGCTGCAGAGGTCAGTGCTACAGCATATTGCAAATGCTCCAGGGGTGCTAATGAAGCCCTGACTAACTGCCATGTTCATGCACTAGCGAAAGGAGCTTTCTAGGAAGAAAAAGACATTGCTTCAGAATTTGTATGTTAAGTTGTTTCAATATGGCTTTGTCAAAAATGCCAATGGGCCCTTTAGACATAAAATGATGTCTCGTTTAGACAAAAGTGAGGAGTACAGTTTATTTCAGCTATGATATAATGTTCTGATTTTATGATATATATTCTGCTGTTCTAACAAAGTACTTATAGTGAGATATTTCAGTTTTTATACAGAACTCACGGACTGCGCCTGTTAGAATGACAGCACCACAAGCATCTTGTCCCACTGGACAGGTCTGAACGCTGGTGGGGCTGCAGAGATCACTTGACCATGAGAAACAAATGTTACACCTCAGTGCTTCTCTTGAAAACATCACAAACATAGGTAAGAAACTTACACAAAACTACTGATACAGTTACTGCACCAAACTGTGGATAGAAGCCACATGTAATGTAAGCATTTAATGATCTAAAATAAACATAGAAAATCGCTTTTGTTTTTAAAATTCTACAAATAATTTCAGAGTTTATACTTACATTTGAAGCCAGCAATTCACATGCAGTGTAAAAATGACATATAGCATGTCTGAGATAAAATCAGACTAAACTTTTCCTATTTTAGGTTGGATCTAACTTTAGGTTGGAACAGAGAAGCTTTGCCTACATACCTTGGTACAAAGACAGTAAAAGAAAGAAAGTGGCAACTGTAGCCCTCATTGTAAGTCTGCAAAAATAAGAGTGACACAACAAGAAGTCAGCACTGTTCTTCAATCTAGGCCTGTTCAGATCAATCCAGTTTAATTCACTTTTAGTTCACATTCATGACAAAAGGCACCTCAAAGCACTTCACAGATGAAACAGGTCTAATTCATATCCGATAGCATATTTTTGTTTCTGATTAGGTAAATATTACACTTCATATATTTTCTAAATAAGAGGAATCTGCTTGTATTTGTTTTTTTTGAAAGTTGAATTAAATGTAAAACATAAATTCAAAGGTATTGTAAGGTATTAACGCGTATGTGGTAATAGGCCTACTGACAGATCAAATTCCTTACCTACAGAAATGCAGAAAATAAGAAAATTCAAACATTAGAGAGCTGAATCTTGACTTGGACTTGCTTCTCAAATACTTAAGGATTGACTTGGGTTTTCATTTCAAATACTTTAGTCTTGGCTTGCCTCTCAAGGGGTTTGAGTCTTGACTTGAAAATGCATTTTAAAGATTTGAGAGTTAAATGGCAAATGGACTGAACTTAAATAGCACAGTTCCAGTAAACCGACCACTCAAAGCACTTTACACTAGATCCACATTAACCCAATCACTCTGACACATTCGAACACCAATACACACATCGGTTGGCAACTTGAGGATAAGTGCTTTGCCCTGGGGCATATTGACATGTGGCAGGAGGAAGTTGGAATTGAACACACACATTTTGGTTTGCAAGATAACTGCTCTTCCTGGCTCGTTAATTTATATACGAATCAAAAACGGAAGGACTTCTGTTCAGATGAATCTATATTATCCTGTCTGAACTCAGTATTTTTTTTTTTATCTTGCAGAGCCTCTGCTCTGTTCTCACAGACATCCCGTCGGTCGTGGCAGATGGCACTACCATCTCACACTGAGCCTGGTTCTGGTTCTGCTGGAGGTTTCTTCCTGTTAAAAGGGAGTTTTTCCTCTCCACTGTCGCTACATGCATGCTCAGTATGAGGGATTGCTGCAAAGTTAACGCCAGCGACTGTCCACTGTCTCTACATGCTCATCCAGGAGGAGTAAATGCTGCAAGTCACTGACTGGATGCAATCTGCTGGGTTTCCTTAGATAGAAAAAAATATTTTAACCAATTTGAATAATAAACTGAATCTGACTGCACTGTTTGATAATTAGGATGAATTGGAATGTATGTACCTGACTTGAAATCTGTATGATTCGACTGAATTGACTTTGTAAAGTGCCTTGAGAAGACGTGTTGTGAATGTGCACTATATAAATAAAACTGAACTGAATTTAATCTTCTCTACCAACACAATGCATGTTGTGAACAGAGGAAAACTAACCTGTTTTGTATCTTGTATCTGTTTTTTTCTATTTTTCATGTTTTCAAAAGTTATTTTATATCACTGACGGCAAAAAGGATTTTTTTTTTTACTTTTTTACTTAAGTAGATGCCAGAACCTGTATTTTTTTTACCTGTACTTAAGTAAAGGAGTTCAGTCACTACTTTTACTTTTTTCAGTTTTTGTTTTTTTACACAGGTATCTGTGTAAAAAACTTTAGTAAAGAATGTGAGTACTTTTGCCATCTGTGGTCCTTGCAGATAACAAGTGGAAGCTGGTTTCACAGGAACTGATAACTGAGAGCTCTACAAATAAAACTACATCAAGCAAAAGATTCTAACTACAACATTGTTGCAGATTAGGCTGAGGTCGTTTACCTGTAAGTAGGTTAATAAGAAGTCCTTTCTGCAAAACTGCTCAGTTTAAACTGAGTCCTTGTCTTCAGTAACAAATATCTGTTAATCTCTGTAACTATGAAGTTGCATCAATCACATGCGCCAGCCTCTTGTATGAGCTTATAGACTGTGATTGGTTAGTAATAAGTGAAACTAAATGGAATTACCCATGTGCTCTAAAAAGGGGAACTTATACAATATTTATTACAGACGTCAGTAAATCTTTCATGGTTTGAGGATTAATTATCTTCCTGTTTCCCTGAATCTTTCTGCAGTCCTGATTCTTTTGATTTGTTTTTTAAATGATTGAGTAACCTGTTCCTTTCATCCCACCATCTGTCTGTTTTTTTCTACGTAACTGAGGCTGGGTCACAGGGTTACCAGATTTTGGAGTCAAGTCCAGATATTTCAAAAGCAACATTTTCCAACTCAGTCTGGAAGATTCCTGTATACTCGGACTGTTAAAGTGAACTGGATCTGTTATGGGATCTCCTTTCCAATGGGACCCTATTTATAAAGCAGAGCCTATCAATGCGTAGAAAGGCAGAGCATAAACCAAAATTACTGAAGATTAAATTCTGATGTGTTTGTACATCTCGGTACTCTGAGGTTTAGCATCAGTGAGAATCTTATTAAGTTGAAATATGCCCTACTTGAGGGACTAGGAAGTAAAATCCCTTGATATTTATCAGATGTTTTAATACAACCAAAACATGAGTCTTTGGTTTTTTTTGAGAAATTATCAAAACCTCATTGATGGCAACAAACCTCCTTTGAAACTCTACAACAGCTTAGAAGAAATTATACATCAACTAAACTCCTCTTCCTGCTGTCTTAATATTTTACCCACAGCTTTCTTTAAGAAAGTTTTGCCTGTCATAACATCTGACTTGATTCATATAATAAACTCATCTCTTTTGTCAGGGGTTTTCCTCCAGGCCTTAAAAACAGCAATTATCAAAGCACTGCTGAAAAAGAATAATCTGGACGAGTTGGCATCGCAAAGCAACAGAACCATCTCAAATCTCCCATGTATCAGTAAACTTATTGAAAACGCTATGTTTCATCAGTTATATACCTTCTTAACAATGATCAGCTGGTTTGACGTCTTCCAATCAGGTTTCTCTGCTCACCACAGTACAGGGACTGCCCTTGTCAAGGTGTTGAATGACATCCACATAAATGCAGACTGTGGAAGAACCACAGTGCTGGTATTATTGGACCTCAGCGCAGCAGTCAACACTGTTGATCAGAGTATATTACTAGAGGACCTGGAGAACTGGGTCAGTCTTTCGGGTACAGTAATTGACTGGTTTGAGTCTTGCCTGAAGGACAGGGACTCCTTTGTATCAATAGGTAACTTTACATCAGAGTTGACAGAAATCACATGCGGGATTCCCCAAGGTTCCATCTTGGGTCCCTCATATTTAATATCTACAGTTCAGTAAAAACAAAACTGAATGAATTATTTTTGGACCAAGGAGGAATGATCAAGAGTCAGCTCACAGCTTCAATTATTACTGCTAGAAATCACTGATCAGACTGAAATCTGGCTGTAGGGATGAATTTAGACCTGAACCTTCTGAGACACATAAAGACAATTACTAAGTTGGCCTTCTGTTACCTGAAGAACATTTCCAGGATTAAAAGACCAATCTCCCAGCAGGATCTTGAAAAGCTAAGCCATGCATTTATCTTTCCGACAAATGTCCTGGTTTTTAAATACCAGGGATTTGTTTTTTACCCGGGTAAATACCCTGGGTATTTTGTATGCTTTCTGTTTCCATTGCTCCAGAAGACCATGGAATAGGTATTTAAATCAGCCCAATGTGGTATGGGGAAGTTGTGAAGATAACTTCACTTCACCTACAGAATAATAAGAAACTAATTGCCAAACAGGCAAAGCCCGACCAAGACAACAACAAAATATCTGTATCACAAACAGAGATAAGATGTTTTCCGTAAAAAATTTCATAATCATTTGGAAGTGCAGGGAATTGATGCAATGAGTGAATGAATGAATGGATGAATGGTCTTTATTTCAGATACATGCATAAATACATCTCTTAAGAATAGACTTTGATTGCACTTTTTTCATAACTATCTGCACCCTACTTCTGTGTTACTAAGAGCTGCTGTTACAAGTTAGATGTGCGATACTGCGATACCTGTTGTCTCCTCTCCATCAGATAGGAAGGAAGCCAATTCACTTGACGTGATTATAGAAAACGTCTCTTTGGGGACATCTCTGGCTCAGCTTGCTTTTCTGCAGAAGCTCAGAAAAAAAACTTGAAGACCGATTGTCTTTATGCCTGTTGATAAAGATTTTGGTACCTTGGAAAAGAGCCATCGTTATAACCTGATACTTTGTGTGACCTAAAACAGTAAACGACCCCTCTCCCTGTCACTTAATCTATGGCCTAATTTTTACAATAAGGGCCCGGAGCAATGGATCTACAGGTGGCTCTGTTTGCCTCATGAAGGGTTCCAGGGATGAAGAGTTCCAGATAATCATACCACTGTATCAGAGCTTCAGTTCCAGGAATTACAACTGATTCTGCATTTTCTTTAACCTCTTATAAAAGAATGCTCTTTGTTTGTCTAGTTAAAACGGTTTTATTAGGGCTCTTGAATACATATATACTCCTGTAAACTATTCTCCCTAGCGCATGGTTATCAATAAAGCTGATCTGAGTGACGATCACCGATCTTTTCCCTTAGTAAATATGAATTTTTCCATAACATTTGGATGATCATTAGGTGCTCAAGCAGCAGTTCATACTTCATACGCAGTTCATACGCCAACATCAGATCGTAGTCAAGTTTTGGTCCAAGTTTGAAGAATTAGTCCAGCCTGCCAGCACAATGGACATTCAGATTGTGCATGCTGCCTCTCCTTTCGCTGCTAGGCAGCAGGATAGAAAACTAGGTGGAGCCGGGAAAGTGTTTTTGTTTGTGGCTGCATGACATCACGGGGTTTAAAGCTGTGACTCCTCTTTCCTGCAGAGTATATGTGAGTGAATCCCAAATTTTTGATATTTTGCCTTAAACGGTAAGCTAAATAGTTTTAGTGTATAGGTTTTGTTGTCACTATGAGTTGAGATTAGCATTTGATTTGTAGCTTCTAGAAAAGCAGTTTCCCTTTTCACTATGAAATTGAAGGCTTTGGATCAGATGCTAACTTTAGTGTCATGTTTTCCACCTGAAATAGCTGCGATCTAATGTTAGAGCAGCCTTATACGAGTTTAGCAGCTGGATGGTTGTTGGAGTGTATGGTTCTTCCTTTGTGGACAGACCAAGGAAAGGCAATACCAGGTTGAAAGATAATCAGTAATTGTTTTTAAAAAGCTTTAACGTGTTTTTATTCCATATCAGATGCATTATTATTTATAAATTGTATCCTAAGCAGTCCAAAGTTTTATTCAACTGTTAATTCATATGGACATAATAGGTGTGAATAGAATGTAAATATCGCCTTCTTTTTCATATTTGTGTCTTACGTGTTGCAGATTTGATCATTTTTTGTTGAGGGTCTGATTTTACGAAGCTAGCTTAAGTCAAATAAAGTTGCCTAATAATGTTACTCTAATGTTAAAAATCGCAGCTAGATAATTGATGTTGAAGACAACAAGTTGTCTGTCTTCTGCAGCTGAATTCTTTCTTGTAATGTTTAGCAACAGGTGAATCTAACCTGTCCGTGCTAGACTGATGAACCAAGGACATATTTTCTACATCTGTCCACACATGGAACCTTTAAAAGAATATTCTTACTGTGCTAAACCTCCATAGAGACAGAAAACAATGTGAATTGTAGCCTCCAAACAGACAGATTTTTTTTAAGGTTTTGCCACATAGTTCACCTTTTTAAAGGACTCCATTTAAGAATATTAACCGCTTCTAATTTTCAATGCTATATTAGACACTTCTATTATGATAGTAAAAGGAAAGTTGTGTGTGAGCAAGCTGGCATATAAACCTAAATTAAACCAGTTCTGTCAGCAGAAATGAGCCAAAATTCCAACAAACTATTGAGAGAAGCTTGTTGGCGGTGGTTCATCTGGTTTTATGATGCTTTGTACACTGCAACAGAAGAAAGTGTTTTCATATATTTCTATACTGGAAAGCCAAGACTAAAGCTGGTTAAATGTCTTTCCCTGGTAGAATGATCTGTCTTACAACTTGTCTTTCAGCACATTATTTAATGATGAAAGGGTATAAATGACAAACACCCAGACGCAAATGTAGGTAAAAAGCATCCACATTTATTTGTCTTTAGAAATCATAAGGACCCATTTCCATCAGTTGCAAGTAGAGATCCATTGTTTAAAATAATCATAATAATCATATTGCCGTTTAGTGCAAACCAACAGTACTGATTCTCACTGCTTTAAAGTTTGCATTCTATAACCATTGGTTCAGCTCTTTAAATCAAATCAAGTAGTTTGTGATTTGAATGCAGCAGGAATACAAAGCCAGTTTAGAACGTAAGAGGATAGAAAGATTTCAGGTTGTTGTGAGGAGGCTCAGTTGCAGAGGTCGGTGCTGCAGCAGGACGCAAATGCTCCAGGTGTGCTGATGAAGCCCTGACACACAGCCATGTTCATGCACTGACGAAAGGAGCTGCCTGAAATCACAAAATCAAAGACGACAAGTCTGAGCAGCAGGACTTTAGATATTAGAAATGTCTGCATTTTAACTATTGTTTCTTTCTTGAAATACTTCTTTTATATCCAAGTCATAATTAACGTTCAAACAAGATATGATTCATCCCAGTGGCGTATGCAGGTCTTTATTGGGTACTCACTGATGGCGCCTGTAAGGATGACTGCACCACAAGCATTTTGGTTTCTTGTGCAGGTCTGAATGCTGGTTGGGTTGCAGAGTGTACTGCTTGATGAGAAGCAGTAGTTACATCTCAAGGCTTCTCCTGGGAAAATACAAATACAAACTAAAGTGTAAAAATCTGTACGCATTTTTATAAGCTTTATATTATACTTTAGGGATTCCAAGAGTTGGCTTAGAGACAAAGTACAGAGCATGCTTAAACTGATAGCGGTTTGCAGTAAGCACATCTGTGCACAGAGTGCAGGAAATACTTGTGAAGAAAACTCTTGTCTCAAGAAGAGAGGAACACAAGGTCAGTCTGTCCATGGTAAACATTTAGAGCAAGTACCAAAGCTTTTCAGTAAATTAGAACATAATCACAAAGATTAATTTAGGAATTCATTTCAACAGTTAAGCTTGTGTATATTTTTTATCTATACTGATATATTAAAAGCATGTATTTCTGTTTATGTTGATGATTATGGCTTACAGTCCAAGAGGGTGGTTGTGTTCTCACCTTGACACAGAATCAGCAAGAGAAAGAAAATGCCCACTGCCAGCTTCATGTTTGCAAAACCAAGGTCAATCGGGGACTGTGAGACTAGAAAACAGTGGAGTGAGCACGAAAACATTTTTTTACCCCCAGCATTGTGATCATAGTGAATGCTTGAAAGCGCAGTGGAATTCCACTGCCCTGGTAAAATGGCAGGTTTTTATGATGTAATAAACTGGGTCCTTGAAAAACTGTCGAACTTCATTTTAAGATTTCTTCTTAACAATTTCACTTAAAAACAAATACGAGTTTGAGGGAACAATATAAACAATAGAGAAGTAGAGTTGCTAATACTGTAACAGATTTACTGTATTATGATTCTATATTAACTTTCATAAATGAAGAATATTGGCCTGAAGCACAGTTTTATACAGACTATATTCACAAACAATCAATAATTACATCAGAAGCAAACTTTACTGCAGTTTTGTTCAGCAGGAGGAAAGTTTTTCAGTATTAAATTGAAAGAGGTATTAAATTGAGCAGCTGCATTATGGTGAGTGCTCTGATGTTTTGTATTATATGCTGGTTTTGTCACACACACACACACACACACACACACATGCAGACACACACTGAGGAAAACATTACCCACTAGCAGTAGGCAGTCTGAATGACACAGAACACTCCCAAATGACATATATTATTTTCTATTTCAATCCAAGTCCAAAATGCTCGAAAAGTCACTTTTGGGTTTTCTAAGTTGGTTCTTGTAAAACTCTAAATGGAAATTGCAGTGACATTTGTTCTTTTTGATAATTTTACTATTTTGTGTTGTTTGAGCAAGACTGCAATAAAGAATTTACGTTAGACAGTTAAGTATGGCTTTTGCAATTTCCGAGCAGTTTCTGAAAGCATCTTTCTGGTCCATTCACCTGTACAGCCACCCACACCTCTAAAGAAGCACAAACCAGAATATTGATACTGAAGGATTAAACTGGACAGAAAACAAAAAGAAGGCAAAATAAAGTCCTGAAAACCTTTCTTTTTTCATTTATTTGCTTTTTTCTCTGTTAAATAGAAAATTCTCAGGTGACACTAAATTGGGAATTAAATCCTGCAAACATATATAATTAGAAAAAGGAGATCAAGATTGAGATTGTAGAACTTTTGGATTCTGTTTCTAAAATATGCCGACAAAACAAAAACAAAAGAGACACTGTAGAAAATACTGAAAAGATGAACGTCTGTAGTAAATAACGTGTCAGCAAAACAATATATTTTATACAAGATATAAGATTAATTTGTTAGTAGATGCAGAATAATAAAAGTTACTAAGAGAAAGTTTGTAGTTGGGGCTGGAGTCTCCTACCTGTGAGCAGAAGGATGTGTTGTCTGTGTTCAGATCCCAAGGCTGTCAGATCCTCAAGTCTTTCTAATCTTCATCCCTTTAACAGAACACCTTCTGCCTGCCTCGTTTGTGCTGAAATTCTGAGATTGGTCAACACTGACTGCAACAAAGTGGAATTACCCATTATGTTTGAAAAGAGGAACTGACAAGTTAACTCACTGACAAGCTGTGGTTGATTACAGGCTTTTATGGTGCAATAAGGATGAAACCCTTTAAGATTTCTTTTTAAAAAATCCTGTTTCACACAAAGCTGCTGCTAAATCGTTTTAGTTTGGAAATGAAGTTTTTGATCTGTGGAAAAAAAATTTATTTGAACTTCATTCCATCAAACGTTGCATAATTAAATAAAATTTAAATAAAAATAAAGAAAATTATGATTTTCTTAAAATGACTGACTAACCTACAAGCACTTCAATCAGAACATTTAATTCACAATGTAAGGTTAGACTATTGAAGCAAGAATGATCATGCTACAAACAAGAGGCTAATATATTTCTGTATTTCATATGCAACTATTGGAAAAAATAAAAGACAAGAAATACATTTAAAGAAGTACAGATAAACCTAGATATTTACATACAATGTCCAACATGAAATCAGGCTAAAGTTTTTCAGGTCAGTCAGGATTACCAAAATTATTTCTATTTACTACATGCCAGAAAAATGGTGGGAGAGAATTTTATAGATTTCTTTTTAAATTTTCTTCAGATTCAGACGTTTTCATCTATTTCCTCAGTATCTGATGCAACCTCAATTCCAAGTTGGGACGTTGTGTAAAACATAAATGAAAACAGAATACAATGGCTTGGAAATCCTGTTTGAAACTGAATACACTACAAAGACAAGATATTTAATGTTCAAACTGATAAACGTTGTTTTTGTTTTTTTTTTATATTCACTCATTTGAATTTGATGCTTTCAACATTTACCCCAAAAGACTGGGAAGGTTGAGAAATGCGCTAAAAAACACCTGCTTGGAACATTCCACAATCATTCTGTAACATCTGTGATGGTATGAGTGTCTGTTTAGTGCCCATGTCATGGGTAACTGGCACATCTGTGAAGATGCCATTAATGCTGAAAGGTACATCTATGTTCTGAAGCAACTGTTCTATCTGCTGCCATCCACGCAACGCCACATTCTGGACGTGTTCCAGCAGTGTGGCTAAAGGAGTGCGGCTGCCAGATTGGGCTGCCTGCAGCCCAGACCTGTCTCCGAATGAAAGTGTGTGGTGAATTATGAAGAGCAAAATACAACAACGGAGACCCTAGACTGCTGAGCGACTGAAGTTGTACATCAAGCAAGAATGGAAAAGAATGCCACCTACAAAGCTTGAACAATTACTGTCCTCAGTTTCAAATTACTTATTGCGTGTTGTTAAAGAAAAGGTAAAGTAACACAGTGGTAAACATGACCATGTCCCAGATTTGTTGGAACGTGTTATATGCATCAAATTCAAAATGAGATTTGCAAAAACAACAATTCATAAACAATTTTATCAGTTTAAACATTACATATAGGTTGCACAGGATTTGCAAATCATTGTATTCCAACAATGTCCCAACTTCATTGGAATTGCCTTTTAACCTCTCTGACTAGAGTGAAACATTTTGGGTCTCATGGAACCCTCAGAAAATGATTAATGGGCACATGATCCCTCTGCTGGTCAAAGACGGTTTAACAGCCAGGTGGGTTACTGGTCTGTAGCAGCCACAAGCTTGTTTAAAGGCTCAATAAATAAAAGTTCTTATGTTGCACTTAGAAGAGATTGTGACAATGTATTAAATCTGTTTAGGTTTATTTTGCCTAAAATTCTCCCTTACTATGTGATGAATTCACCTTTTTGTGTTAACTCAGTGAAAGTGTTGAAATCAAAGGTAAAGTGATTTCAGAGAAAATCCCCAAAACAGAATTGAAACAGAATATCTCAAAGTATAAAACAACAAAATAATAATGTGAACTTTTCAATTTACATCCAGTGTTAACACTGAGAAGTCTATATACACAGACCAAATGTAAAACATGTATATCTTAAAGCAATAAAAACTGAAACATCTTCAAAACTTAAAGAATTGCAAGCTTTTAAATGAAAGACGAAAGTGAAAGTGTTTACACAGGTAGAGACTCCTCCTCTCAGGTGACTCAGGAAATAACAAAGTCAGGAAGGTTTGACAGAAGCAGGAGAACAAAGGAGCCAAAACAGGGTAAGTTAAACTCCTCATTCTTCTTTACCCATCAGACTGGGGTTTCTGTCTGTGGACTGTGAAGGGAGAAATAAACAGAACTCAGATTCTCCATCTAAACAAAGTCGACTGACAATTTAAGGACTGATCACTGATTTCCTGTAGTCAGCTCAAGCAAATACAGAGGTTTCTTTCGTGCCTGTGTTCAGACATAAACTTACTTTGGGGCACAGGATTAATTTTTATAACAAAATTATTTTGAAACTAGTATTTCAGTTGTTGAGTCAAACTGGTAACTATTATTTTTTAAATGGCCTTGCTGTCCTCTTCCTGTTTTGGTCTTGGGTTTGTTGACGTCACTGACACTGAATACAAAATAATAAGAAGACAGAGTTTATCTCAAATTAAACAGCATATTTTTGTTGCAGATTTACAGTTTTTAATTTTGTATAGTTTTGTTTGTTGTTGTTCAGATTTTTTAAACAAGAAGGTGGTCCTTTAGCTTTCTGCCAAAATTAAGTGTTTGTTATCAAAAGAGTTTGGTATGCTGTGAGATAAAGCCTGGTTCTTATACAACATGAGACAGACTTTTTAAATTCATTTGAGTAAAATCATCTAAGAGTTTCTTTGCAAACACTCTGAACTTATGGAAATGCTGAGCATGGATTTGGATAATTGTAATAACCTATCGTTGAGTGACATTTCCGTTGATATCTTTGGTACTTTAAGGTGTGTATTTTGCCATTTTCATCATAGACTTTATTTTACATTTAGGATCTGTATGTGACAAACAGTTTTTTCTATGGTTGAAGTGGATTTTTGTTTCTTAATTATTGCTTTCCTTGTAATATGCAGCTTTACCAACTGATGGGAAATCTAAGTTATATAAATCAAGAGAAACCTTACCATAAAGAAAAAATATATATTCTAGGAGTCAGTTTTATTTATTTTCAAAGAATCTAAAAGTGTGGCCCTAGCATGTTTTAGCAGTTTAAAAGAACCATATGACAGCATACTGACATTTATTTCTAGCTATCACAGACATTAGGGTGTGTGTTATGATATAACGTAAAGTAATATTAGGCCATTAGCCATTATTCTTTTTAAATGCCTCTGAATTGTCTGTTAACATCTTGGCTAAAATCAGGACAATAGTCTGAAAGTTAATTTAGATGTCTAGATGAAATTGTTTTTGTATTTCAGCTGACATCCGCAAGACAAATTATTCGATGATGAAAACACAGTTCAACCCTACAACCGTTTTCTATTTTGCAGAATGAGCTGAGCTTTTTACATGAGCTGCACATGATGCGTAACAAATAAATAAGTTCCTTAGCTGCTGTGCATTGTTTACTGTTTTGTTGTTCTTATTCCGGAGTTCTTTTCATTTCCCTCAATTCACATAAACTCTCATAGTGACCCAGAGGAGACATGAGGTTCCCAAACTCCATGTAGCGGACAGTCTGGGTCATTGGACAAATGGTTCTGTGGAATATAAACTCAAACTTTCTGAAACTGCTAGGCAGTTATGACCTCTTCATGCACTGTGCCTGGATGTTTTGCTGGTTTTCCTAGCCTGGATCCGAGCAAAACAGATAGGAAACAGACAAATGCAACATAGCATATGTTGCAGGCAAAAACACATTCAACACATGTACACCTTGTGAGGTTAATTTTATTGTCCTCGAACAAATTGTCTCTTTGAAAGATTCTAAATTTCTGTCTTTCTCTGAACTCACATCCAATGAGGTCTTGTCATGAAGGAATGGTCAACAAATCAGCACTGTAGAACCTACATTAGCCCAGCACCTGGGCTAATGTAGGCTCTACATCACTTTAGAAAACCAACGATAAACGGATTCTGCATTTTTTTATACAAAATTTCATCTGTGCACATTAGAGACTTATTACTTATAAGAATTCGATTTAATTCAGTTTTCATTACATAACGCCAATTCACAATACATATCGTCTCAAGGCAATTTACAAAGTCAATTCAATGGAATCATACAGATCTCAGGTCAGGTACATACATTCCAATTAATCCTAATTATCAAACAATGCAGTCAGATTCAGTTTATTATTCAAATTGATTAAAATTTTTTTCTATCTAAGGAAACCCAGCAGATTACATCGAATCAGTGACTTGCAGCGTTCCCTCCTCCTGGATGAGCATGTAGCGACAGTGGACAGTCACTTGCATGCAATGTCCAGAACAATGTGACAGAGCATGCATGAAGCAACAGTGGAGAGAAAAAATCCCATTTAACAGGAAGAACCGTCCAGCAGAACCAGAACTAGGCCCAGTGTGAGCAGCCATCTGCCACGACCAACTGGGGGTTTGAGAGAATAGAGCAGAGACACAAAAAGAACACAGAAGCCCTGATCCAGGAGTACTTTCTATGGGAAAGAGCTATGGTTATAGCTCCTTTAGTGGCCTTCATCTAGGAGAGAAATACAGCTCAGAAGATGAACTCTGAGCCAGTTTTCAAGTCTAGAGTATGAAAGAGAGCACATACAGTTAGTCATAGTAGAAGCTCAACCAGTAGCTTTGTCTAGGAGACAAATAGGGTTAAACACTGAAAGACAGGGCCAAGTGGATCATTTCTATAGGGTGAGCATTAAGTTGTTGGCCGATGTCCCCCTCCAGGAAGGTGCCACAGCTAAACACAGAGTCAGGCCAGGTGTAAATTCTAGAAAGAAAAAAAACAGCAAAAAAAAAAACAGAGAGAGAACATAGAGTTAAAAGCTTTAATTATAGCAAACAGCGCAAAATTGGAGAGTAGTATGAGAATGTAGCGAAGAGAGTGAAATTGGTCATTATGTCCTCCAGCAGCCTAAGCCTATAGCAGCATAACTACAGAGATAGCTCAGGATAACCTAAGCCACTCTAACTATAAGCTTTATCAAAAAGGAAAGTTTTGAGCCTTGAAAGTAGACAGGGTGTCTGCCTCACGGACTAAAACTGGGAGCTGGTTCCACAGGAGAGGAGCCTGATAACTAAAGGATCTGCCTCCATTTCTACTTCTAAAGACTCTAGGAACCACCAGTAAACCTGCAGTCTGAGAACGAAGTGCCCTGTTAGGAACGTATGTAACAATCAGATCTCTGATGTAAGATGGAGCTAGATCATTAAAGGCTTTATATGTGAGGAGGAGAATTTTAAATTATATTCTGGATTAAACAGGGAGCCAATGAAGGGAAGCTAAAATAGGTGGTACTGTGGTACTCTAAACAAATATATATGTTTTTAATTTTGATTTAAAGCAACTTAGGGTTTCTAAGCTTTTACAGTTTTCTGGGAGTTTTTTCCAGATTAGAGGAGCATGAGAACCAAAAGCTGCTTCTCCATGTTCTGGTTCTGGGTATGCAGAGTAGATTTGAGCCAGGAGACCTGAGAGTTCTTGGTGGTTGATACACTGACAACAAGTCTGTAATGTATTTTTGTTCTACGCCATTCAGTGATTTCTAGACTAACATAAGTATTTTAAAATCTATTCTTTGAGATACGGGGAGCCAGTGTAGGGACTTTAGAACTGGGGTGATGCGCTCCACTTTCTTAGTTTTAGTGAGGACGCAGGCAACAGTTTTCTGGATCAACTGTCTGATCGACTTTTTAGGCAGACCTGTCAAGACACCAGTAATCAATTCTACTAAAGATGAACGCATGAATTAGTTTTCCATGGTGAGGTTACAATCACAAAAACGCAGGCTCATTAAGTGGAAACTCAAAGTTGATAATAGCATTAAGAAAATAATGCAAAATAAAAAAACTAACATCAGATAATTACAATTACATTTCAAATGGATTTTGACCCATTTAGGTTAAATTCATTTAATGGCTAAAAATCCTGAATAAGAAGTAAGATGGACAGAGGCACTACCACCAGTGCACAGCCTGGACCTCACTTTAAAAAGTTCACATCTGAATGAAGCAGTGAGATGAGGATCAATTTCAAGGCCTTTGGTACCACTGGTGGATTTTCCCATGAGCTCCACCTCCTCATGTGGGTCACAAACCAGCATTATGTTTGTCTCAAACAGGAAGAAACAGCTCACAGCTCATAAGCTGAAGTTGAAGTCAGGGCCAAAGAGTGCAAATATATTAAAAAAGAAAATGTTTGTTGAGGATCAATGATCAGTTGCTAGTCACTAGGTGTGGATCTTGAAAAACCAAAGTTACTTAGTTTCTACTCTGTTTTTGTCTGAGCCTGCTACTGCTACTGCTTTCTTGTTGTTCTAACCTCTTCTCTGCTGCCTTTGTGTGATTTTAAATTAATTCTGGTTTTAAGTCTGCCCAGAAACTGGTGCAAAGCTACCTGCAACTAAAGGCGTTTTGTGTTTGGGAAAGGAAAATATGATAACCAGAGACTGACATAGGTGTGGAGCCACAACCCATGGCTCCAGGTACACAAAAAATAGTTACCTGCTGAAATCAGTTTTCTCTGACCCCCAGCATATGTGATGGAAATAAGCTATTGGCTTTACAGAACAGTTCAGGAAGCTGCAAACTGAAAAAACTGCCTGGAACTAAACCAGTAAACAACTGGATGTTACTGTTTTCTGTCTCAGACTGACTAAAGTCCAGAAGATGGAGACTCGTGCAGAGGAAGAGGAGAACAGATCAGAGTCTCCAGGATGTCGATCAATGGCACGTACTTTAGACGTCTGTAAAGAACCTGGACCATTTGAGAAAAAGTAAGAACATGATTTGTTTTCCTGATCTCAAGTAATTTCTATTTTTTTAAAAAGTAGACTCTAATCATATTACAGTGCTGCTTGCCATACAGTAATCTATATCACGTTCTGAATTTGTTAGCCTGGAAAAAGGGAATGCTATTTCACCTTATGATCTTACTCTGAGTCTGTAGAGAAACCGAATCTATAATTGTGGTTGTGATACCGTGCATGACCTGAAAGAGGATTAATGTCACATCTTGGTGGTTCCTCTATGCAAAACAAATTAAACAAAAACTCAGCAGTTACAAAAGAGATATAACATATCAGTGACCAATATAGCTGTCCTTCTTCTTAATAACAGTTACAAACCTTTCATTCTTTCTGCAGCTGCAACCTCAGTCTACCCTGAAAATGTTCAGAGAGGAGGACTGTTTTCCTTCTCTTATCTTTACACCTTGAAGGTGTCTAAGTCAAAGTGGAGCTCTGTGCCCAATTAACGATCCAGCATGGGTTCATCAACCTAGTCAAGAGAGAGTTATTCTTACCAGTCCATAAAAACTCAGAAATATCTGTCATCAAATATTTGTTAGCCCAGTCTTTTAATGTTCTGTGCTGTAGGAGGATGCAGCTAGCAAAGTCCAGCTTCTTAAATGAATGCTCGATGAAAACATACGAGCTGAGTTCTAATTGGTGGTTACAAGAGTGGGCAGAACTTGTCATAACTATTAATATTACAAAGTCTGCCCACCATGATTGGTATGGGGTAATAACGCTGTCAAAAACAATGTGTATGTAAAGATGGAAATGTGTGCATATTTGTCAATAGTTGTGCATAAGTAAAATCCAAAAGAGGTATTGTATATTTTCTCTATTAGAATACAAAATAAAATGTTACAGTTTCAAGAAATTACAAACACAAAGTTCAAGTTTACAGTTGTGGTTTATTCTTTATGAATACAATATGCTGTAACAGTTTGTGAATATGATTTATTTTCTATGGGAATACGAATTTACATCAGCGACTTGGCATCACGTGATCTCAGGCTGGTTAGTGGAGCACAGAGTTAGTCGATTCGCGTTGCGCAGTCACACTTCTCACCGCCAGTAAACGTAGTGCTGGAATTGGATGATGGAAAAAGGTAATGGGAAATAATTCAGTCTAAAAGGAATATTAGGAACAGAGGGGAGATAGTGGAGGAAATCAAGAGTATTATAAATAAAGCATTGTTCTTATTTTTATGAAATACAAAACTAAAACATAGAATATAGTGGGTGGAGTTATACAATGATGTACAGTAGGTGGCGGTATGCACCTCTGAATTTGTTGCGTACCGCCAGCAGAAGAAGAAGAAGAAGCAGCAGCACTAGCACCAAGATGACGGACCAACAGCATATATTAACAACATCAAGACATATATGAAGTTTTTAACATTACCTGGCTTTGTACCGTAGTTTCTTGGTCCGTCATCTTGGCGCTAGAGCTGCATCTTCTTCTTCTTGAACTTTGTGTTTGTCTTTCTTCTTCTTGAACTTTGTGTTTGTAATTTCTTGAAGCTGTAACATTTTATTTTGTATTCTTATAGAGAAAATATAATATACCTCTTTTGAATTTTACTTATGCACAACTATTGACTAATATGCACACATTTCCGTCTTTACATACACATTGTTTTTGACAGCGTTCTTACTCCCATGCAGTATTGCAAGTCCTGCTCTGAAATCCCATAGGGCATAACAATCACCTAACTGATCCTATCAGTTTCTTTGCCTGGCAACACAGCAGAAAGAGTTCTAATAGGATGAAAACTGGAAACACAGAGAGAACATGCAAACTCCATTCAGAAAGAGTTCAGGACATAATTGTTGCAATCCAACTAACCAAACATTGCAACTTTAAAAGTATAATATGATTCAATAGTAATATAAAGGTAGTTACAGAGTAGCTGAACTGTGATCCTGTGATGTTCCATATACCAAAGTACAACAGTTGACTGTGGTTTCCAGAGTAACAGAAAATATTCTAAAACCAAGCCAACTTTATAAAATTTTAAAAACAGCACACCTGACCAAAGCACTGAACAGCTATCATATGTAAGCAATAAAACACAAATTCAAGAAGACACATAAAAGCTTCTTCTATGAGGTAACTCAAACAAATAAACTAAGACCATGTAAACTAAAACCATGTTAGGTCAAAAGCCAATGAAAAAAGATTGGTTTTCAGAACAGATTTAAAAATACACACTGAATAAGTCTATGTGCACTGGCAGTGAATTCCAAAGCCTTGGAGCTGCCACAGAAAAAAACTCTGGTCAACTCTGAGCTTCTGCCACGTCCTCGCCACATCCAGGAGGAGCTGGTCTGCTGACCCGGGTGAACGGGAGGGGCGGTGAGATTGTAAAACCTCAGAGAGCTAGAGCAGGGCAAGACCATTTAAAGAGTTAAAAACAAATAAAATAATCTTAAAGTGAAACCTAAAATGAACCAATTCAGTAAGGCTAAAACAGGAGTTGTGTACTCTTTCTTTAATGTACAAGTTAAAGGAGACAAGACAGGGATGTTTGTGAGACACCATATTACAGAGTTACAGTAATCGAGGCATGTTATGATAAATTCATGGATTACAGTTTGAAATTCCTGTTTAAACAGAACACATTTCACTTTCGCCAGTTGTCTTTTTGATAAAAACTGGATTTCACAACTGAACTGATTTGTCGTCAAGATTAAAATTACTGTCTATTGTCACTCCAAGGTTACTGACAGTAGGTTTATGTACGGACCCAGAGGGTAGAGCTCTACAGAGAATGATCACAGGACTAAAAAGCAAAACCTCAGTCTTCCTGTCCCTAAAAATAAGGAAGTTAATCAAAGCTCCTACTTCTCTAAGGCACTCTAACAATGACTGCATGGAGTGGGAGTCCTCTCGTTTAAAGGGGGAAACAAACCTGGCAGTCATCAGCATACAAATAAAAGGCACATTTGTGCTTCCTAAAAACAGAGCCCAAGGGAAGCAGATACAATGAAAAAATCAGAGGCCCAAGAACTGAGAACTGTGGGATCTCACAGGACAGGGAAACAAAAGAAGATTTAAAATTGCCATGGCTGAATCAGAATGCATTTTCTGACAAGGACCTGAACTAGTCAAGGGTAGTACCTCGAATGCCTAAAAAATGCTATAAACAAGATATTAAAACGTTGCTGTTAAATCTAATAAAACTAGGATCACACAATTTCTGGAGTCTGTAGCTAAAATAATATAATTAAAAAACCCTGAGCAGTGCAGATTGTGTGCTGTGAAATTACTTAAAACCAAACTGAACGACCTCAGAAATGTTAAAAATCCATCAGCTGTATATAGATATTCTCCAATACACAATATTCCCTCTTGATTTAGCATCTGACGGCACACAACATATTTTTATGACTTTAAGCCCAGATTGGCCTTTATTAGTTTTCTAACCAAATCAGATTCATGTATTATCTTTATGAATCTCTGAGCACTTTTAAATAGACGAGATCTGCACCCAATAATTTGTATTGTACGCTCATCAAGCAATCCTGCCCTCCTGGCTCGGTTCTAGGTAAATTGTTTCAGTTCCAAATAATTTATATAGTGCCAATTCACAACATATGTTGTCTTAAGGTGCTTTACAAAGTCAATTCAATTGAATCATACAGTTTTCAATTCAAGTACATATATTCAAATTCCTAGTTATGAAACAGTGCAGTCAGATTCAGTTTATTATTAAAATTGGTTAAAATGTTTTCTATCAAAGGAAACCCAGCAGATTGCATCGAGTCTGTGACTTGCAGCATTCACTCCTCCTGGATGAGCATGTAGAGACAGTGGACAGTCACTTTCATTGTGTCGCTGACTTTGCAGCAATCCCTCATACTGAGTATGTATGTCGCTGCAGTGAAAAAGTAAACTACCCTTTAACAGAAAGAAACCTCAACAGAACCAGCTGCAATGTGAGTGGCCTGACCAACTGGGGGTTTTCAGAGAACAGAACACACACACAAAAAGAACACAGAAACACTGATCCAAGAGTTATTTTTACATGCTCCTTTAGTGGCTTCATCTAAGAGAGAAAGACAGCTAAGCAGATGCAGAAACTCTGAGCCAAAGACCACATACAGTTAGTTACAGTAAAAGCTCAGCCAATAGCTATGTCAGGGAGAGAGACAGGGTTTAACATTAAAAGAAATAACCACTTGTATCATCTGTACGAGGAGTCTTTAAAGAGAGACGTCTTATATTCAATAACCCACATAAAAAAAAAAAATGTCTGTCCAGTAGGAGTTTTGTTTATTCATATGAGATTTTCATGGATTGCTCCTTTTAGATTAGTTTTTAATCTATTCGATTTTCACTGTGGGCAAGCTGCATAGAGGTGTGTTATACTATGACTCTGCTTCCTGGTATGGACCCTGGGTTGTCAGAGTTTTGGAGAACTAATACATTCAGCCAGATTCCTAGAAAGAAGAGCTGCTCCGTCTAAAGTGGGATGGATGCCGTCTCTCTGGTTCAGACCCAGTTTTCCCTAAAATGTTCCCCAATTATCAATGTAGACCACATCGTTTTAAGGACACCACCTAGCACCTAACCTAAGCCTGAGTTGGTAGCTGCAGCTTGTGTAGTGGGGCTAAAACACTGCCAAAGTGTCTCATTTATCTGGCATTCCAACATGGTAAAAAAGTACTTGTTCGTTTCATACATACTACATTACATGCCATCACAGTACATTTTATCGATTTTATCAATAAGATATTGACACATTACTATTTACAATACTAATTTTTCCTCTAAATTGGAGGGCTTTTATTCAAAAAGTTAAGCACAGTTCACAACTAAAATTTGCTGTGCTTCTTGGTTTGTTATCCTCACCTTTACGATAAAGAAGTAAAGTGCATGACAAAGCAGTCCGGCAGGCTCCTCTGTCTTTTTTGTCACCTTTTTTTCAGTCTTTATCCTGCAGACATTATCCAATAAAACTGAAAACAGAAGAACAATGTGTGGAGTACATAAAATTAAGTCGAATGAACTCTGGAAACTCTGGGGTCCATTTCTTTTATCGTTTGGTAGCTTTCAGTCTCAGGTAGTGAGACATTTTTTCTATCAAGTACTTTTTTCCCATAATGACTTTCTTGCAGGCCATTATCATCACTTTAAACAGGTAAGAGTCTGCAGCTTTAACAACGTTTATAGGTAACAATCCCATGTATAAAACCTGGGGAAGATTGGGAATTTTATACTCACTGTAGGATCATGACCATAGTGTCCCAGAAGGGCCGTACTTTTACACGTCCAAAAAATCTGGGAATAATTGACATTGATCTGACCACAGAGTCTCCAACATTGTTGTGGAGATTTCAACAGTTTACTTTTAACACTAGGATTGATAAAGAATCTTACTGGCTCTTTTATTTCAACATTGTCAGACTTGACTTTTCACTCTCCCTGTTGGCCCAAAACCTCAGCCAGGCCATGAGGATTTCTACTAGTTCCCCCTATTGGCCACTTTGGGCTCACCAAGAGGATCCTGATGTTTCGCCTCTTGTTTAAGTGATTAAATGTGTTTGTGATATTACAACACTGGCTAACATGTTGCTCCGCTGAGAGTCCTGTTTTCTCCTTTGGAAAGCATCCATCTGTCTCCTTACTACTCTGACATCCTCTCGTCACCACTTTCATCTCGATGTGTGGGTGGGTCAAGGACATCCTTTTAACTTCTCTTTAAAAAGGAAAACAGGCTTCTCTGTTTCTCTGGCTGATGTGATGCAGTCTTGCTCTTGTCCTGGGGTACCACCACTAACCTTACTCAATTCCTGACCAGGAATGACCTCCTCACTGCACACAGAAATGGGAAAGGGTTACTATTAAGCCCAAGCAGCAAAAGTGCTACAAAGCCTATTGTAACTCGTATGTTTCTTGTTCTCCCCTGAAATGAAGTGGCTTTTTGAAGGCCTAGGTATACACTACCGGTCAAAAGTTTTAGAACGCCTTTCTCATTTAATGATTTTCTTTAGGTTTATGACTTTTTACATTGTACAAAGATTTTCAATGAAGGTATCAAAACAGTGAATGAACACATATGCAATTATGTAGCAAAACAAAAATTGTAAAATAACTTTAAATATGTTATATTTTAGAATCCTTCAAGTAGCTGCCCTTTGCTGTAATGACTGAAATATTAACCTCTGGCCGTCTCTCCATGAACGTCTGGGAAGTTCTTCCAAGACTGTTTTGAAAACCATTTCAGGTGAAGCTCACGGAGAGAATGCCAAGAGAGCAAAGAGTCATCAAAGCAAAGGGTGGCTATTTTGTAATAAGCTAAAATATAAAAATGTTTAGAGTTATTTCACACTTTTTGTTTACTAAATAATTCCATGTGTGTTCATTCACAGGTTTGTTGTCTCTGATGAGAATCTACAATTTAAATAGTCATGAAAATAAAGAAACCCATCAAGCTCACTTGATGGGTCTCTAGAAAGGCATTCTAAAACTTTTGACTGGTAGTGTATATGAAAACTCATTTTGCACAACCCCTAATGAACCCCTAATAAAATTTTTGAAACTGAATTAAAATAAAAAGTGTATAGTCAAACAGCTCCACAGTGTCCCCTAAACTTAGCCAGGCCAAGCGGTGTAACATAGACATTTGAATATCGGAAAAAATGTACAACCCTTCAAAACAAGAAATAAAGTCTCTTGGTCGACTGGGTAAAACGGTCAAAAAGTTGGTGGGCGTGGCAAACTACCTCAAAAGTAGCCGCTAGAAGCATTAAAACATCATCTCAGTCATCCTTGACTGAGGATTATAAAATTTGTTACACATAAGTAGTTTCTCAAGACCTACAAAAAGACCTCTTATAGCAATGGTCCAAACCCTACAGCAACTCCATTTTGGATCAAAGATGCCATTTTGTCTCTTTTACACATTTATTTGAGCAGCAGTCATTCTACAGCTTTTTAAACACACATGACTCAGTCTTAAGGCATTGGAGATCAAACGTTATTGAAAGCCTTTTGTTTTCGGTAACTTTTCTGTGTTTGTGCATGGCCAATCCTCAATATCCGACTTGTCACCATAAAAGACGAAGGTGTAACAACTTTCACATGCAAGCTCAGAGCTGTACCAAGTCACAGGGTTCTCTTGTGAATTACTCTTCATGACAGTCTGTAGAAGTTTTGTACTTTATCTAATAACAGATAATACCTTCAAATGACAATTTCAAAATACTACAGGAAGTCTTCATTAATTCTTCCTCACCAAAACCAAGTGACTACACCTTCCATCAGGAAGATCGGATTTTGGCCTAATTTTGAGAATTTCTCATTTGAGCAGAATTTAACCTGACTCAGGTAATGTTAAAAAGGTAATGTTAAGGGTTGCATTTAGTACCGCCTAGCGTCGACATGCAGAATTGAGTAGCGGGCTCACTGGAGACGTGGAGGTGGCAAGGCTGAACACCCGGGGTTGCGACACAAGAGGTGAGCTGCGAGGGCTGCCCAACAACTGAACTACTGGGAATGGGATGTTGGAAGTCTTTGACCCTCATTTGGACAAATCTCTTCCGTTCTCTAGAGCATATGTATTTACACCATTCTTTGACTTCATTATGCATCACTGGTCAACACAGCAATTTTGCATATCTCTTCAAAAATGATAATAATCAATTAATTAACTGCTAATTAAATCTAAAACCCTGTATGAATAACCTTGCACTAGAAACGTATCCTTAGGGGTGAGTGTTTGCAACATCCAACTGATAATGCAGCAAAAAAATGCCACAGACATCCTTTTAAAAGGTATTTTAAATAGACATCTAAAGGCATTTTTATGATATCTGTTTCAAAACTAATTCGAATTTAAAACATGTGTCCATTTCATATATTCTTGATAATTTACCGGTTGTTTTTTTTTTTGTTTTGCGCTGGAAAATTTTTTTTAATGTTTTCATTAGGCAATTTCTCTTTTATTGATGTGGTCTTAATAATGTGTTGATGTTTCAGAGGTCCTTTACAGAAGAGGACCTCAGAGTACCCAGGATCCAGTCTCTTGTCTATAAAGAGTGATGACTCTAAAAGATTACCTCCAAACTTCAGTAATGAACCAGGGCCCTCTGACACAACGTGAGAAAACTATTACTGATTTCATATCCTGAACTTTGTATCTGGTTGGGTTTCCAACATCACTTCTGTGTTGCTGTTTCTTTCATTTTGATGTTGTTTCTTGGCTCTCAGCCAGGGAAACCTTTTCCTTTCCGTGGTATATTAAATTGTATGTTGTAACTACTTAAAATTCCTTAAAGGGTTCCAATATCTGTACAAGTGCTACATTTTAGTTAGCCTATGTTTATATTACTTTTTATGTTTTTTTTGTTTTTTTTTTGTTATTTCTAGACTTGATTTAGTTCAGAAGCACTAATAATTGGGTCAATAACTGAACGATGTTATATTTTCTGCCTCTGATAGTCCAGAGGGTTCATAATGGATGAAGTTGTCATCCTCCAGCATCAGAGTTAAGCAGCAGCCAGAGATCTTAGAACTGATCAGATGAATACACAGTTTTTCATCAGTGATGATAAATAAATGTCTCTTCACAGAAGGAGGAAGAAGAGTGTGGAGAAGCAGCTGTCCAGCTGTGCTTTGTGTCAGGATGTTCCAAAGGATCCAGTCTCTAGCCGCTGTGGACACTGGTTCTGCAGACAGTGCATCACCTCTTTCGGGGACCATTCTGTTTCATTAGGGTTCTCTTCCTGCCCCCAGTGTAAAACAGGATCAAGGAGTGAAGCTGAACTGCAGGCAGCCAGTAAGACCAAGGACATTTCTGTTAACTTATTAGTAATATAGTAACAGCAGAATGAAGATTTAAGATTATTACAATAATGTTCTATGATGGTCTATGATTCCTGCATTACAGAAAGACAGAATTACAGTATTCTACAGATACAATGTAATCCACCATAAAAGACAGAATATCATATAATTTGTTATTATGATGGTGTGTGAGCTATTTTTATCACCTAGTATGTTGTCTTTCACAATGATAGTGCAGTGATGGAATGATCATGCTGGTGAAATAATTGTTTTGGTCACTGTAACTTCCTGTTTGTGTGATGTAACCTGGTCACTGCATTCATCACACCGACAGCCCTGGGGTGGAAATTAGTGTTGCGGCTAATGATTATTTTAGTAATTAAGTATTTGATTGATTATTCTGATGATCAATTAAGTCATTTCTGTGATGCCTCTATTTAAGCCGAATTTCTATTGGTGGACAGAAGGAAAATGTCATGGCAATATTCACAATCTGCCTTGTCTAAGTTCAGCAGGGATTTCTCATCTTCCCATATTTTGAGAATGAACAGTGAATGTGGAAAGAGATATGCCCCACATTTTTTTTAAGACTTTTGCTGGGATGCTGTCTGGGATCCAGTATTCTTTTGGCATCTGTACCCCATCCAGGGTGGGTGATGCTTTCATGATGTCATCCATTGGCAGCATTAGAAGTTGATAAATATGCGATCAGGTGTGCAGTCTTGGTTGAGTAGTTCATTGTAATGCTCTTTCCATCTGTTTTTACATGGACTTATCTTTCAGCAGCATTTGCCTACCTTTGGAGCGAAGGGTTTAGCTGCAATACCTGGGACTAGTTTAAATATTCTTACATTGAAATGTTGTTTAAACAAAAGGTTGTATAGTGTAAGTTTACATATGGGGACATAACTGCTCTCTGCTGATTAGATGTATAGTTGCAAATAGCAAAGAACGTTTTTTTAAACCTTTTGCTAAAATTGCCTTATCGTTGGATCATAAAACTGTATCATAAACTGCTTATTCTGCTATACCTCGTTGGTGAAGCTAAGTGTAGGAGCTAGCTTCCAGGAACTGTTTCACTGTTCTTCGATCCACCATTGCTGTAAAAAAAGCTTACCACTCTGTCACTAGAGGCACACTGATACAACTTAGCCATTGAATGTTAAACTTTTATCTATGCAGGTTTTTTCTGCCTTTTTTTACTGTATAAGAAGGATGGACATAATGGAGTGAATGAGATGGTGGTCACATCAGCATTCATCTGCATGTCCTTTTGGGGTTGTTAGTGACTCTGGTGGAAGCAGCAAATACGGACAATGTATAAAGTTAAATCGGGTTTATTATACAGGCAACAAACAGTTTCAAGGTGGATCCCACAAGGGCCTTCAGGGGGAGCACTGAGGAGGGGAGAACCACATACAAAGCAAAGACATCATGGAATGAACAATATTTAGAGTGTTTCATCCTAAACATAGTTTTCTCTGCCCGAACACCACCTCTTACATGAATCATTCTGAAGAAGAAGGACGAGAGGGGACTCGTTTGGGTAGTAAGGTCAACCCAGTCCAGCCACGTGGTGGGCACTATGGAACGGGACAGCAGCTCAGCGGCTTAGGCACAACATACATGTTATAAAACACTGGAGTCAAATTGTGTTTATTATTTAAATTGAAGAAAAGTGTTTTAACTAAGGAAATGCAGCTAATTGCTTCAAATGCACCTTGCTCCAGAATAAGCATGTGGCGACAGTGGAGTGTCGACAGCACTGAGTCGTTCACTTCATAGCAATCATTTGTACTGAGCATGCATGTAGAGACAGCAAAAAGGAAAATACCCCAGTTCCACACACTGAACAACTCTGCGTCTGTTTGTGTTCATGTCTCAGGACCTTTAGATCTTCTACATGGAACTTTGAGGTTTAAAATTTTGTTTTGTTTGTGTTTGGACTTTAACAAATCAGCTGTTTACTGGTGTCTATAGAGTGATGATGAATTACAAGAGAACATTGTTGATGTTTTACCAAAGAAACTGACGTCTAGAACAGTACAAAATAAGAAAAAATGCTAATATATTCAATGTATAATATTTCTTTAAACAGAACGACTTCTCTTTTTTTTTCATATGTTCTGTTTTACAGCAAATATTAGTCTGCAGCAGGATTTAGATGAATATAAGATCAGTCTGAGAAGGAAATATGAACATGTGACTGAGGGATCTGACAAACCAGGAGAAGGTTCCCTCCTCAACAGGATCTACACTGATCTCTACATTACAGAGGGACAGAATGAAGAGGTTAATACCCAACATGAGGTGATGCAGCTGGAGACACCGTTCAAGATAAATAACCTTCATGACATTCCAATCAGGGGCCACGACATCTTTAAAGCCTTACCCGGCCAGTATGCAGCCATCAGAGTGGTTTTGACAAACGGCATTGCTGGTGTTGGAAAAACCTTCTTAGTACAAAAGTTCACTCTGGACTGGGCAGAGGGCTCCGAAAACCAAGACATCACTGTGGTGGTTCTGCTTTCGTTCAGGGAGCTGAACATAATCAGAGAGGAGCAGCACAGCTTTCTCACTCTCCTCCATGTTTTCTATCCAACACTTCAGAAGTTCCTAGCAGAGATGCTGGCAGTCTGTAAACCTCTCTTCATCTTTGATGGCCTGGATGAGAGCAGATTTTTACTGGACTTCACCAACAGTCCGCTTGTTTCCGATGTCACACAGAAGTCATCAGTCAACGTTCTGCTGACAAACCTCATCAATGGGAACCTGCTTCCCTCTGCTTTCATTTGGATAACTTCTCGACCTGTAGCAGCCAATCAGATCCCTCCTTCATGTGTTAACAGGGTCACAGAAGTACGAGGATTCGCTGATGCAAAAAAAGAGGAGTACTTCAGGAAGAGAGTCAGTGATGAAGACCTATCCAGCAGAATTATCTCCCACATCTGGACCTCACGAAGCCTTCAAATCATGTGTGGAATCCCAGTTTTTTGCTGGATCACTGCTAATGTTCTGGAGCACATGTTAACCATAGAAGAGAGAGAGGTGCTGCCCAAGACCATGACTGAGATGTACACTCATTTCCTGCTGGTTCAGACAGAGACAAAGAAGAAAAAGTATAATGAAGAACATGAGAGGGGGTTGACGGAGACAGACAGAGAGGTTCTTCTAAAGCTGGGGAGGCTGGCGTTTGAACACCTTGAGAAAGGAAACATCATGTTTTACCAAGAAGACTTGGAGGAGTGTGGTCTTGATATTACAGAGGCCTCTGTGTTCTCAGGAGTTTGTACAGAAATCTTCAAAACAGAGAATGTGATTTTCCAGAAACCAGTCTACTGCTTTGTTCATCTGAGTGTTCAGGAATATCTTGCTGCAGTCTACATATTTAACTGTTACACCAACAGGAACACAGAGGTTTTGAAGAATTTTTTGACTGAACACAATAGTAACTCACCACTGGAAGATTTCCTTAAAAACGTCATGGAGAAATGCCTCAAAAATGAAAATGGGCAGCTTGACCTGTTTGTTCGTTTCATTCATGGCCTCTCTGTGAAGCCCAGCAACAAACTACTACAGACCCTACTGGGTCAGACAGAAAACAGTACAGAAACCATCCAGCGAGTCATCAGCAACCTGAAGAAACAAACAACATTAGCATCTCCAGACAGAAGCATTAACATCTTCCACTGTCTGATGGAGATGAACGATCTCTCAGTGCATCAGGACATTCAACAGTTCCTGAAGTCAAAAAACAGATCAGAGTTCCTCTCTGAGATCCACTGTTCAGCTCTGGCCTACATGCTGCAGATGTCAGAAGAGGTTCTGGATGAGTTGGATCTGAAGAAGTACAGAACATCAACACAGGGACGACAGAGACTGATTCCAGCTGTGAGGAACTGCAGAAAGGCTCGGTAAGGCTAGTTTCTAAATCTTCTGGATTTTTTGTGTAGATTAGTAGGGTAGTTTCTTCAAATTTAAACAAAAGTAGAATATTTTTCTTTTATGGACAGTATTTCGTAGAGTTCATTTTTGAATTAAAACTATGTATTTTAATATATGTTTGTATTTGTAAAAGTCTGTATATTGTAAATTGAATGAGCCAAAATTGGAATTTGCTGGTAAAATGTCAAAGACAACTGGAAATCAATATCAGTCAAACAAGCCAGGTTTGTGCAGCTGTATTTTAAATTTCAGTTTCCCCTGATAAAAATGTTAATGAAATGTTAGCATTTTTTAAGTGACTAGATTTTTATTAATGTCGTACACAGTCCTGTAGTTGTGGGACACAAGTGAAGAGATGAGGCTGAGAGGATCAGGGTAAAGTGGTGTAAAATTTAATAGAAGGCCAGAACTCACAATATGGCAGAAGACACAGCAGCATACAGCAGAGAGGCAAATGGAGTAGCAGACAACAGGTATAGCATGTAAACAGAAGGATCTGGGGCCTCATGTACGAACCATGCTTACACACAAAAACCTTGGGATGCAATGTTTTACGCACAACTCGGCACGTACAAAAATGAACATTACGTAGAAGTGTGCGAAAATTCATGCAAATGTTGTACCTACCGTTAAAGAGAGGAAGCCACGCAAACAGTACTCACCTAAAGCCACTGAAATATGACTCCATTCAAACCTGATGTTTTTTCATGGGTTTGAGCTTTTATCGTTTAAACCCGAGTGATGAAACTGAATCATATTTGGCCTTATACGATAACAAAAAAACCCCTCAAACAATTGTGGAAACAACCTTAGTCGGATGGAAACTGCGAAACTTCCTCTGTTTCTGTCACCTGTAGATGGAAATGCTCATCGTTCTGTGCGCTGAGGAGCATAAAATGCATGCGAATCATCTGAGGGGCACTTTCATTCTCACTGAAAAAGAAAAAGTTATTGGATCAGCAGATTAATTCCTAAGAAGTCAGGTTTAATGATTCCAACGGTGGACAAGTTGTAGACAATCACACATGTCCATAAATAGCTGCATAAAGTTATTCATTACTGTGGAATGATCTCAGCTTTTGGCTCAGCTGGAGGATGAAAGAAGTTGGAGGGAGCGTCTTATTCAGAGACCATACCTGCTGGCACATGATAATGCATGGCTTATTAGCTGGTTTAGATTGCCCAGGGCAATTATTTTGGAGTTTTGGAGCTGGCCTCAGTGTTACAGAGGGAAACCAGGAGGAACCGTATGTCACTTGTGCCAGTCCCAGTTCTCACTACACTGCGGTCCTTTCAACCGAGCTTTTCAGAGGGAGCTGACTGACAGGTCGGGTTTATAACAGTCATCCCTGATCCAGGCCATGCCAAAAATATGTATGTTGCTCTGATATACAGAGCCACCTAGATTTAACTAAGCAAATAGGTTAGATCCTCCCATTGGACAACTACTGCATGGGCGATTATGTTTCAGCTGGCAACAAGTTATTTAACCCCAACTGGTGCAATGAGTTGCTTCTCATTTCTTAAACAACCATGTAGGAAGACACATCCCGTGCTCATGGAAAAGATGTCAATCTGTTTCAGAAGGGTCAAATCATTGGCATGCATCAAGCAGAGAAAACATCTAAGAAGATTGCAGAAACTACCAAAATTGGGTTAAAAAAAGACCAACGCTTTATTAAAAACTGGAAGGATAGTGGGGACCCATGATCTTCGAGGTAGAAATGCTGGAAAAAAATCCTGAATGATCGCGATCAGCGATCACTTAAACATTTGGTGAAATCAAATCGAAGAAAAAATCCAGTAGAACTCCGGCCTATGTTTAAAAGTGAAAGTAAGAGCATTTCCACACTCACAATGCGAAGGGAACTCAAGGAACTGGAACTGAACAGCTGTGTAGCCTTAAGAAAACCACTAATCAGTGAGGATAACCGGAAAAAAAGGCTTAAATTTGCTAGGGAGCGTAAAGATTGGACTCTGGAGCAATGGAAGAAGGTCATATGGTCTGATTGGTCCAGATTTACCCTGTTCCAGAGTGATGGGCGCATCAGGGTAAGAAAAGAGGCAGGTGTAGTGATGCACCCATCATGCCTAGTGACTACTGTACAAGCCTGTGGGGGCAGTGCTATGATCTGGGGTTGCTGCAGTTGGTCAGGTCTGGGTTCAGCAACAGTATGTGTTCTAGGAATGAGGTCAGCTGACTACCTGAATGTACTGAATGACCAGGTTATTCCATCAATGGATCATATTCCAAGGTCATAATCCAAGATGACAATGCCAGGATTCATCGGGCTTGAATTGTGAAAGAGTGGTTCAGGGAGCATGAGACATCGTTCTCACACATGGATTGGCCACCACAGAGTCCAGACCTTAACCAGAATCCAGAATCTTTGGGATGTCCTGGAGAAGGCTTTGCGCAGCGGTCAGACTCAACCATCATCAATGCAAGATCTTGGTGAAAAATTAATGCAAGACTGGGTGGAAATAAATCTTGTTCTCTTCTTGCAGAAGCTTATCGAAACAATGCCACAGCGAATGCGTGTCTTAATCAAAGCTAAAGGCGGTCCAACGAAAAATTAGATTTCGTTGGACTGAACATTTTTTTTTAACAGCAGTGTATAACGTTCCCCTAAACTGTGGCTCCCATTTGCAGCGTGGAGCGGATTTCCGAATGTAATCAGAGCTATAGACTGCACTCATGTTGCCATAAGGGCCCCATCTGTAAGTTAATATAAATTTATGAATAGAAGGCATTATCTTTCAATATATGGGCAACCTATTTATGATGCGCTAATGTGTCTCACCAATGTGATGGCATGTTGGCCTCCTTAGCTCATGATTCCTTTACACTAAAATAATTATTGTAAGTGTTGGCAACAAACCTCAAGTGAATTGCGTGATGGCTGGCTTTTAGGTGATTTTATGTTTTTATATGTGGCGCCTGAATGGTTTTTAAAGATTTAAAGCACTTAACATAGTTTGTATGGTGACAATCTTAATAGAAATATGGAAGCAATATTCATGTCATTATAATGATCAGCACTGAGCTGTAATTGAGCTTAGTGCAGCAGCTTGAGTGCCATGTGGATGTGATGCAGACATTGTGGAACTTAACAGGTTCGAGCCAACAACCTTTTTATTTCAAGTGAGGTTTGAGTTGCTAATGTCATTCAAAAAGTTGTTGGTTTGCTTTAATTCACTACAAACATCCATCATGATGTGTAGACACATTCTTGTTTTTCCGCCAGGACAGGAACCAGTCTTTGACTGTCACAGCACAGTTGCCATGGTTATTTGGACACGTGATGGGTGACTTCCAGCTATTTATACTACTCTGCATATGTATTTAGGGGCGGGGACTGCGCGGTTAAAGCGCCACGCGCAGCTACGTCAAATCCACCAAAAATTGGGATGTATGAAGGGTACGTTTGCAGTGACTTGTCTACGCACCGTTTGATACATCTAATTTTTTTTGAGCGTCAGAATTTCTCCCTACCGCAAACTTTTAGTTTGAAAGCTGTTCACTCTTTAAAACATGAAACCCCTGGAGAGGAATGAAGGAGACCGGCAGGCTTTTAACAAATGTGGAGGTGGTCTGTGAACTGTGGTTAATCTAATCAACAGAAATGTTTAGCAGCTGTGTAGAAAACATCCCCCAGTTTCACTTCTTATGGTCTTCCTCAGTGGTTTAACAATCTCTTGATTAGTTACACCCAGTTCTTGTTTTGCTTTAACCCTCCTAGAAGTTACAAGTCTGTCAGTTTCCTTGTCTCCTCGCCAGATTCTCTGTTGTCTGTTTACTCTGTGCTAGTTTTGCTGTGGCCTCGTCACTTACCTGTTCCCCATGTGCCTGTTCCTGTAAGTCGTCTTTGAATAAATATTCACTTCCAATATTTTTGCTGTATTTGTGTCCTCATCGCTACAAACCACGAAGAAAGAATATGGGCACTAAGACACAGCAGTCGCTAACCACTGAGGAATAAAACAAGTGGTGAGGATAAGCTTGGCAGCGGACAGCAGGTTTCTGCTCTGTGAGTGTCGCGGAACTGTTGGAGAAAGCTGAAAGGGACCACCAGGCTGCCTCAGTAGAGATTTTATACAAACAGCCAAAATCTTATCTGCAACTCCAGCCCTCAACCAACAACACCTGTCTCAATGCATCTTGTCATCTTCTGGGCTTTAGAGTGTGCGTCACTGTATACGTCACTTTCTCCATCACTCCTGAAATCAAGCTCCGTGGTGTCTGACCGACATCGTCCCTCCTGCTCTGATGGTTGCTTCCAAATCCTGCATCGCAGGTCTAAGCCTGCTCTTCTCTTCAGGACTCATTCATGGCCATGACCCCCTTGAGCCTTAAGACCCAGCTTTTACCTCAGCTTTTACCTGCTGCGTTGTCAGTTCCATCAGCTGCATTCCTCAGTGAGCTGCAGCTGAGTGCATCCTCATCACCAGCAACTAAAGTAGAAGCTACAAAGTATTTCTTGTTAGCAGCAGCTACTACGCCAACAGCTTCCTTAACACAAGCAGGGGCTGCCTCACTTTCTTTTTCAGAGCTTAAAATTTCAGACGTGCTCTCAGCTACTTTAGCCCTTGAGTCATCTGGCTGCAACTTGTGCAGCCTTCATTGCAGCCCTCCTCCTCATCATTATCCTCTCCTTTGGCAACTCCAGCTTCATCATCATCATCTTTTCCTGAGCAGTCTACATCCTTGCCATTACCATCTCCACCTGTGGCATTCACAATTCTTGATCTTATGCCTGTTTTCCATTCATGGTTCCAGAACCACACGGCTCCACTCTGCCCAAAATCACTCTGCTTTGCACTAAACCTGTTGTGTTTCCATTGTCTCACTAAGGGCTGAAGTTATGGTTTGAAGCCCCACCTCCAGTCATCAGCCTCGTTAGCTGTGCAACTAATAACTGTCACTGTTTTATGGTTTGGTGTGAGCCTTTTCCTATCTTTCTGTTGGTGTAGAGGTGCTGTAGAGGCAAGGTTAGATGAAGACCATATTCTGTTTAATGACATCCACTGCTTGTTCTGCTCATAACATAATAAAACTGCTTTTTTACCAATTCAACTTTGAGCAGTAGCTAACGTGCAACTTAAGGTGAAATATGACATCACTCAGTCTCACCCACATGGCTTGATACAATATTGCAGTAATTTCACTTCAGTTTTTATGAGCTTTTCCTAGAAAGCGGTAAAATGCCTGGCTTGTCATAATATATTCTTTCCGCTGACTCAGCAAACACCCTTTCATGCTGCTGAAAGGGTGCTGAGCACGCCCAAGGTTAATCAGTTCACGTCATATTGTGGCCATGCTCTGCCCCATTGGGACCTGCTGACGAGCAGGTACCAAGAAAGCCAGTAACACGAACAGTCTCAAAATAGGCTGGGCTGATGGAAAAGGGCCTTAAACTTTGTGTTTAACGGTGACAGATCAGCTGGCTGGTATTGTGGTGTATTCAGAAGCATTGCTTGTCTAACATCGTGTTAATAAACTTAGGGGGTGATGTTAAGGCATCTGGTTGCAGGGATACAATAATAAAAAACATGTCAGTGGTTAAAATGTCTCTGTATGTGATGATCCTTTTCAGAAACAGAATAATACAGAGGGAACACCAGCATCACTCCAACTTCTGTAGAATTTGTTAAGAACTGGAACCTCTTTCGCGGAACAGCCCTATAAGCGTTTTTCTTGGGTCTAGTTGCTCACTTTCTGAGGTTTCCTCCTCTGCCTGAGTTCTTATTTGTGGTTAAATAACACCGTCTTTTCTTTCACTCTACATGTCTAAATAAGACTAAAGGGATTCACTGTCATGTCAAATACAGTAAAATGATATGAGATAAACATATAAAGGGATAGCAATTATTTTTATCACTATTAAATCGCTTATCATATGATTAAGGTTTGTGTTTATCATACAGATTGTTTGATATACTCACTTTTTTCTCCAATCACAGGCTTGCTGAGTGTGAACTGTCAGAGACTCATTGTAAAGTTGTGGCCTCAGCTCTGATGTCCAGCCCCTCTCATCTTATAGAAGTGGACCTGACTGAGAACAAGCTAAGTTGTTCTGCAGTGGAGCATTTGTGTGCTGGACTGAGGAGTTTCAACTGTAGGCTTGAAATCCTGAGGTTAGTTCATTGAAGCCATGTTCATTCACTTATACTTTAAATCTAATTTCAGTTTCATTACATAAACATGCATAGTTTCTATTTCCCGCAAAACATCCCTAGAATGTTTTCACATTGAGCCAAGTTACAAACTCTTGTGTATTTTCTTGCAATTGTATGTATTAGAAAAAGGCAAAGTAGCTCATAATAGTCAAGTGAGTGGAAAATTATACATTATTCTCCAGAATTTTACAAAAGAAACCCTGAATATTGTGACCTGTGACATAACATCTGCAAGTCTTTTAAAATATGTCTCTACCAGGTAGAAAATCACAAGAGATTCTTTCTCATTCTTCATTCTGAAAATACTCCCAAACTCAGTCATATTAGTTTTAGAGGGCTTGTCAACATGTAGCTCCATCAATTTTCCCAAAATAATCTAACCATATTTTGTCTATGCTAAAGATAAGGATCCCCACAGCATGATCCTGCCACCACCATGTTTCAACTTGGGTGTTTAGTATAAAGTGTAATATTAGTTTTACACCCCACAAGCCTTTGCAGTTAGGGTAAAAAGTCAACCTTTTGGTTTACTGCAAATGGCTTGAGGCAAACTGCAAACATGACTTTTTAAAGCATTCTTTCAGCAATGTCTTTACTCTTGCCACTCTTCCATAAAAACTAGGTTTGTGTAGTTCATGAACAACATATTATCCCACCAGTTTATTTTTTGGGGGTTTCCTGGGTCACAAAAAGCAGCGTCCAAGCTAACACAATCCTGGAGCCAAAGCAGTTTGCCACCTGGGGAAATCAGCTCACGCGCAAAGGACATGTGAGAGGGGCTACCTTCGAATACATAGCCTGTGGATGAGCTTCATATGGACGAGCCAGTTTCAGAGCTAGTGCAAGTCCCGGCAAAAACTCAAGGGGCTCATATGGGAACGATACAATCGATGGATCGATGGATTTCTATTGGCTCTCCCATTCTTGTCACAAGCTTCTGGAGGATGCAGTCAGTGTGAGAGGACATTCGACTATCTTCTCAAAGGCTGGTAATCCATGTTTGGAGCAAATGACATCCGAACACCGCAGTTATAGTTGGTAAAAAGATCCTCCTTAGTTTATGATACCATCAGGGTCTTACAGACTGAAAGTCCAATGCCATTTTATGCAGCCGACGGACTTCACTTTAATCGTGTTTAATCGAGTCTTTTATCCTCCAGCGTTTTAAATGGATCACTGCATTCCTAAGCAAATGCAGTCACACATCAAAAACTATGCATCACAATAACTTCAAATCTGTCATAATCAATAAATCCAAACCTAAAAATAAACACTCTTTTGATTTTTGAATAAACTAGCTCCTTCCATGGACCTGCTTCTCTTATTGAAGCATCTCGGCCTAACTACATTTTACATTATCAATCAGAGATGGAAGAAAGCAAACATTACCTTAAGTAAATTTTGCTGAAAATGTATTTTCTTGAAAACTACAACTCCACCTCATTTGAAGCTTTACTTTTAGCATTACTTCCAAATTATGTTTTACAGTTTACATACAACCCAAATATTATGACACTTTTATTTCTGACTTTTCTGATTTTCTCTACTGTCCATTGAAAGGATCCCGAATCATTCTTATGTGATTTTAATATCTATTGACAATCAATCAGATAATTTATCTAAACTTTTTGACCTGTTAAATTGGATTTACATTATTTAACTTGTTTGTCAACTTATTTAAATAGGGGGACACATCTTAGATCTAGTTATAACCCATAGTTTATCTGTTTACATCTCTTCCATCTCAGATCGTGGCCTTTCAGATCATTACTGTGTCTATTGCACTGTCAATAAAATTAAAGTCCAGGAAATTCTCTGAAGTTTGGAAAATTTTTATTTCTGAAGTGGCTGAAAAAGAAAAGGCTATTTTTAAAAACCATTCCTGTAGACATTTACCTTTTTCATGTCACTCTATCACAATGGACTTTAACTGTAAATTTAATTGTCAAAAATAAAAACATTAAACACAAAACCTAAATCTCTGCGGAGAAATGAACAAAACTAATAATTATCAAAAATATGTTGAAAATCATTTAGAAATTGAGAAAAGATGGATTATCAATATATTTTCAAAATCTAAACTAATCTGATTATTTATAATCATACAGCCAGAAAGCAATGTTTTCATGTGTCTTAAAATCAATATTTGATCATAAAAACAGGCCAGGAACCTTGTTCTCAGACTATGCAAATCAACCTCTACAGTATCCACCTGTTAGGGCTTGCGAGATAAAGGACCCCAGAATGCAGACGAGCAGGCAGCATGACGGTAGGTGAAAAAGGATTTAATAAACAAAAATTCACTCACGGAGGAGGCAGGAACAAAACAATAAACGGACAGGCTTGGCATGATCCACAAAACAGGAAATGAGCAAGATCTGAGAACTAGACATGAGCATCATTTGAAAGACAAGACATGGTTTGAAAAATGTTTCCGCAATGTGAGACTGAACAGGTGTGTATTTATGGAGGGTGAACCAGGTGAAGCAAGACAGATTAACTAGGTGCAGGTGAACCGAATAAACTTAATTGACAGGAGAGAACAAACTTGACTGGAGCAAAACAGGAATTCAAAAATACAAACTAATAGAAACGAAAGCATAAGAAGATCCAAAAACCAAACTTGACAAAACATGAACAAGACTAAAACATGACCAGAAAAATAAACAGAAACATGATCCAAAACCTTAACTGTGAAACAGACCAACAAAACCCAAAGACACCCACAAATCATAACACCACCAGTATGTTCATCACCTCAAAGTGAAGAATCTGCAACCTATGTCAGGGGAAAAAAATAACCCAATTTATCTCCATGCTGATAGAAAAAAATATCAGCACCTCAGAGCCAATGTTAGTAAGGAAACACTGCCTTGATTGATACTGCTAAGCAAAGCTGTTTCTCAATTAAAACAGAAAACCTGCCTTTTAGACCTAATACCTATATCATTTTTAAATTATTCAACTCATTTGCATGTGATGATCTTAATATTGTAACCTGTCTTCAAATGAACAAGAGTGTGGTTGTAAGGTGTCATCTTAAGAGAAGAGAGAGTGGGTCACAACCTGGCGATCTTTGGTTTTTCTACAAAATACTACAGATGTTTCTATTGAAACAACAGATGTCAGAAGAACATGCTGCCTGCTTGCTTCTAAAAAGGTTTTCCAGAATAAAATATTAGACATCAGTTCATCAGGTTTTTGTCATTTTTAGATTTAAAATGTTTCTTTTCTTTTCTTTTTCATTTTATTTTATTTTAGTATTGTGGTCATGTTTTTGCTTATTAACCAACATTACATTGTTTTCTCTTGTGTTATTTTGATATGTTTTTTAGACTGCGGAATTGCATGTTGTCAGAGGACAGTTGTACTTCTCTGGTCAAAGCTCTAAGGTCCAACCTGTCCCATCTGACAGAACTAGACCTAAGCTGGAATGAAGGAATAAAATATGCAGGGGCAGAGGAGCTCTGTGGATTTCTAGAGAGTCCACTCTGCAGACTAAAGATTCTGAGGTGAGACACCCTATTTTAGTTTTTTTAACTTTACTGATCCCTCTGGGAAATTAAGGTTCCAGCAGCAGTAAAGCAATGACTGCTGCGGAACATTTAGCTGCAATATTGAAAAAAACTTTTTAAAGCATATATGCATGCACATGCTTATACACATACCTACATACAGGGGTTGGACAATGAAGCTGAAACACCTGTCATTTTAGTGTAGGAGGTTTCATGGCTAAATTGGACCAGCCTGGTAGCCAGTCTTCATTGATTGCACATTGCACCAGTAAGAGCAGAGTGTGAAGGTTCAATTAGCAGGGTCAGAGCACAGTTTTGCTCAAAATATTGAAATGCACACAACATTATGGGTGACATACCAGAGTTCAAAAGAGGATAAATTGTTGGTGCACGTCTTGCTGGCGCATCTGTGACCAAGACAGCAAGTCTTTGTGATAGATCAAGAGCCAATGTCAGCATACCACCAAGAAGGACGAACCACATCTAACAGGATTAACTGTGGACGCAAGAGGAAGCTGTCTGAAAGGGATGTTCGGGTGTTAACCCGGATTGTATCCAAAAAACATAAAACCACGGCTGCCCAAATCATGGCAGAATTAAATGTGCACCTCAACTCTCCTGTTTCCATCAGAACTGTCCGTCAGGAGCTCCACAGGGTCAATATACACGGCCGGGCTGCTTTAGCCAAACCTTTGGACGCTCATGCCAATGCCAAACATCGGTTTCAATGGTGCAAGGAGCGCAAATCTTGGGCTGTGGACAATATGAAACATGTATTGTTCTCTGATGAGTCCACCTTTACTGTTTTCCCCACATCCGGGAGAGTTACGGTGTGGAGAAGCCCCAAAGAAGCGTACCACCCAGACTGTTGCATGCCCAGAGTGAAGCATGGGGGTGGATCAGTGATGGTTTGGGCTGCCATATCATGGCATTTCCCTTGGCCCAATACTTGTGCTAGATGGGCGCGTCACTGCCAAGGACTACCGAACCATTCTTGAGGACCATGTGCATCCAATGGTTCAAACATTGTATCCTGAAGGCGGTGCCGTGTATCAGGATGACAATGCACCAATACACACAGCAAGACTGGTGAAAGATTGGTTTGAGGAACATGAAAGTGAAGTTGAACATCTCCCATGGCCTGCACAGTCGCCAGATCTAAATATTATTGAGCCACTTTGGGGTGTTTTGGAGGAGCGAGTCAGGAAACGTTTTCCTCCACCAGTATCACGTAGTGACCTGGCCACTATCCTGCAAGAAGAATGGCTTAAAATCGCTCTGACCACTGTGCAGGACTTGTATATGTCATTCCCAAGACGAATTGACGCTGTATTGGCCGCAAAAGGAGGCCCTACACCATACTAATAAATTATTGTGGTCTAAAACCAGGTGTTTCAGTTTCATTGTCCAACCCCTGTATATTGCATATACATGCATGCTTTTTTGTCTTGTCTGTAACTGTGATGGACTGGAGACCTGTCCAGGGTGTACCCTGCCTCTCATCCAACGACCACTGGATATAGGCACCAGCCCCCCTGTGATCCTGCACTGAGAAGGAAGGAGGGATGGATGGATGATTGATTAATCAATTTTTCAATCCATCCATCCATCCATCCATCCATCCGTCCATCCATCCATCATCAAGCTATTGGTTCCTGGCCACTACAATAGTAATATTTGTTTTAAATAGAAATGTAGTAGGGACCAAGGAAAATATTAGTTGTAAGGATAAACTGTTTTTACTGTGTGCAGTTCTGTCACAGCAGTCTCCGCTGCATTGGCAGCTCATACACACATTTAGCATGTTGGACTCAATGTGTGTATTACACATACAATGTAATGTTTCTAACTTACTTCTGTGTTCTCCAAGTTGAAATACACAGAAACCGCAAAAAATAGAAATGGAATTTAAGACGAAGAAAGCAGTTTCTTACATCTTTAAAGACATTTGTAAAGCTCTGATGTTTCAAGGCTCTTCCTAGTGAACCAAACCAGTCAGCTAATTCATTCTCATCTCAATAACGCTGGGAAGTGGTTATCAAGTGAAAGGTTAAGTGATTTTTCTCAATTTAGAGCCAATTAAGAAACAGTGGTTCAGAATAAAACCCCGTTGGTGTCAATGCAAACATCTCTAATACAGAATGGTTTTTTAATCAGTGATTGTTGAAGGATTATGTCAGCTATGGACTACAATGCATTCTCATGTCTTCCTAATAGTACACTTGTTGAGATCATGTTTTTCGTAGTAGTTCTTCTTGTTCAAATTCATTGAATTCTTTTATCATGTTTGGGGTTTCACATCTGTGACCTCAAAGGAAGAGCAGAAACATAGGTGAATGGAGGTGAGTGGATGGAGATGGCTGACAAAGACAGAGTACCAGTGGAGAAAGTAGGGATGGAGGGTTGGGTAATTTTGATGATCGTGGTTATTGTGAGAAAGAAATGAACCAGGAAGTAGCTTGAAGATCTGAAGAAGAACAGGTTCAGATGAGCTTGAGATGAGTATCAAACTACGAATTTAGGAACATGGAGACAAGGTGTAAGAGAGTAAATGCAGGGTTGTAGATGCTCAAAAGCTGAAACCGCAACCTTCCCACTTACTTTAGTATTGCCTTCTTTTGACAAGGAGGGCTTTCTTCATCCCTCTTTTAATCCATCTGTCCTCTCTGTTTACAATCTGAACAATATTTTCATGAAAAGTTTGTCTTTTGCTCCTGAGGTGCTAGTGGGCTGCTGAATCTTGGCCCAAGCCGGTGGCTCTTCTGTGCTGTACCGTGTGTTTATGCAGTTGTTGTTTGGTTTCTCTGATGTAGAAGTCAGAGCAATCCTCACTGCACTGGTCAGTATACACAATGCAGCTGAGCCTAGTTTGGATGTTCTGTCCTTGGGGTGAACCAGTTTTTGTCTGAGAATATTGTTAGGTTGGAAATTCACCAATATGTTGTATTTTCAGTTAATTCTCCTGTTTCTCAGAAACTGCCCACCTATGGAATGAAGGTGTTTTTGATGTCTCTGTCTTGTCATTTGTGTTTAAAGCTGTGCCCAGTTTGGATGACCACATGCCTGAAGGGATTTCCTGAAGTGCCTGTGTTATTAATTTTTAAAGACTTAAATATATCTGCTAAACAACATGAGTTTGTATTAAAGGAGCTGCTTGTGTAGCTGACAAAGCTTTATAAAATTGATCTATGTACTTATTGAAACAGCAGCATTTGTGGTCCTTGTTCTGATGGACTTTTAACCCGTAACCTGTTGGCTTCATTTCACGTTTTATTCTTTTTTCAGATTGCAGCGCTGCAGGTTATCAGAGATCAATTCTACTGCTCTGGCCTCAGCTTTAAAGTCTAACCCCTCCCATCTGACAGAGCTAGATCTAAGCTGGAACGAAGACATGAAAGACGCTGGAGTGAGGGAGCTCTGTGGTTTTCTAGAGAGTCCACGCTGCAGTCTAATGATACTGAGGTTAAACACCATTATTTAATGTACAGTCAAAGTTATGTGGAAATTGTGGTGACAGAAAACTCTTAATATTATTCAGATTCACATTGATGATCTTCATTTTAAGGCCGTTTACTTCTTTTTATGTTCTTTTGTGACTCTGATTGATTATTCAGCACTTTTATAAGGCCTTTAATTGCTGATTAAAACACTCAAATGCAAGATGTCACAGCAACAAACTGAATTTATTATGGTTATGTTATATAAATTATAAATTATGGTTATATAATTATGTTATAGTGGTTTTAAGAAATGTAAAACAGTTTCTTTACATGCATGAATATTAAAATATTGTAAGAAATTTGACTGCTTTAACCTGCATCACAGCTGGCTTTAGCTAACGTTTTATTCTTTATTCAGTCTGTTTAACTGCAGTTTGACAAAGATCAGCTGTGCTTCACTGGCCTCAGCTCTGAAGTCCAACCCCTCTCATCTGACTGAACTAGACCTGAGAGGAAACAGTCTTGTTGAGTCAGAAGTTGAACAACTGTTGGATTTTGAGAAGAGTATGAAGTTTGAACTAAAATCTCTTAAGTAAGTAGACTTTCGAAGTCAGTCATGTTTTATGAAATAATATTTCATAGTTGAAGCAAAGATACATCTCCCTGTAACCCTACAGCTTCTCAATGTATGCTTTCCTCAGAGAAGCTGTGAGATGAGAATGGTGATAAGCGTTATTGTTGGGCACAAAGACAGAGACACCCAATCAGATCACCTAGACGTTAATGTTCATGTTTGTGTTGCTGTGAAGAGCTGTTATGTTCATGTCTACAGGAAATAAAACTGGAATAATGCCAACAGCTCCCCAAGATGTATAAAGACAGGTGCCATCATTTATTAAACCTTCATAGCATAAAACCTTATCTCAGAGTGTTGGCTGTTTTATTTCAACAGGAATCACCTGATCAGTTTCATTTTTGTTAAAATTTGCTGCTGATTGCCGCCTGAAAATGAATTCAAAGTATAGATTTAAGATTAGTTGTTAGATCGGGTCCTGGAGGGAAACCCAGACATCCTCTGAACCTGCCACACTCGCCTGGTTCATTCTGGAGGAGCGCCTGGGGATCCCCCAGAATCCCCCAAAATGTTGGGACTGCCTCTTGCTCTTCTCCAAGTGGGTGATGCCTGAAAAACTTTCAAAGGAGAGTGCCAAAGAGGCATCCTGATTAGATGCCTGAAACAACTCAACTGACTCCTTTCAATCGGAAGAGCACTATCTGTGCTTCAAGCTTTGGTAGATGACAAAGCTCTGCACGCTCTCTTTAACGCTCCGTCTGGCCACCCTACAGAGAAAATAATTTTAGGGGCTTGTATCTGAGTTCTCCTCCTTTCAGTCATGATCTACAGGGGTTGGACAATGAAACTGAAACACCTGTCATTTTAGTGTGGGAGGTTTCATGGCTAAATTGGACCAGCCTGGTAGCCAGTCTTCATTGATTGCACATTGTACCAGTAAGAGCAGAGCGTGAAGGTTCAATTAACAGGGTAAGAGCACAGTTTTGCTCAAAATATTGAAATGCACACAACATTATGGGTGACATACCAGAGTCCAAAAGAGCACAAATTGTCGGTGCACGTCATGCTGGTGCATCGGTGACCAAGACAGCAAGTCTTTGTGATGTATCAAGAGCGACGGTATCCAGGGTAATGTCAGCATACCATGTGCATCCAATGGTTCAAACATTGTATCCTGAAGGCGGTGCCGTGTATCAGGATGACAATGCACCAATACACACAGCCAGACTGGTGAAAGATTGGTTTGATGAACATGAAAGTGAAGTTGAATATCTCCCATGGCCTGCACAGTCACCAGATCTAAATATTATTGAGCCACTTTGGGGTGTTTTGGAGGAGCGAGTCAGGAAACGTTTTCCTCCACCAGTATCACGTAGTGACCTGGCCACTATCCTGCAAGAAGAATGGCTTAAAATCGCTCTGACCACTGTGCAGGACTTGTATATGTCATTCCCAAGACGATTTGACGCTCTATTGGCCGCAAAAGGATGCCCTACACCATACTAATAAATGACTGTGGTCTAAAACCAGGTGTTTCAGTTTCATTGTCCAACCCCTGTATATCAAATGACCAGCTGAGAGTTGAAAAATTGACAGACTGGTACATTTTCCTCAGCTATTCTTAACCTTGACAGACCGGAGCGTTGTCCAAACAGTTTATTAAAAGCACAGCCAGGATCAGGGACAAGTGCCAACCCTAACCTGGAGTCTAAAACATACTGAGAACAAGTTTCACTTTGTGAAAAGAACAGAGACACTGTTCTTGCCTGGTTGTACAAGGACTAGAAAATCCCTAGAAGTATCCTTGACACACCGTACACAGCAAATCTCACAAGGATCCAACCATGGTGTCCTGGCACTGGGGATCTTTTAGACTACTTCAGAAACCAGTGACATTGTGATAGGGTTGGAGGTTAGGGTTTTCTTTTCCTCAAGTCCTCAAACTTTGACTCTTCTACTAAAAACATAGAGACTGGAGACTTATGTAGATCCACAAATTGCCCCTGATGCTGTCTGACAATGTGCTCAGCTTTGGTTTGCAGTTGTTCCGTGTATTATATTCTGAGCTGTTGGACTGTTTTTCAGAATGTCCTTGAGGTTAACTGAAGACCCTTGTAGCCGAAAATCGCTGGCTCTTTTTGGAAAACCATGTTGTCCTTATACAGGGCAGAAACTGTACCGGAGTCCACTTATCATATTTGTACACCTGTCCTTCTGTCTTTATTTTGATCTGTTCTGTAATGGCCTCCGTGCTCGTTAGCTAATGCTTCTGAAGTAAATGTCCATTAAATCCATTGCAAATAGTATGTACAGTAACGAAGCATTGATTTCACTGTAACAAGCAGAGGAAAAAGACATGATGTTAAAAGTCTGTGCAGTTGTATGAGCTTCCATCTTAGTGTGTTTACTTCAAAACATTAACATAAGAGCTGAAAGGAAGCCAATTACAGTTGCTCTGAACAGGACAGGAAATATCTGGTGCTCTTTGCACTGGGTGCACAATATTACTGTCTGATTACTAATAAAATATGTCTGGAAATACTCATATCTCGTTTTCTCTTTCTTCTTTCCGCAGGTGGAGCTTTGATCACTAGACATTGTGTCCTGATTATCCACAGAAGTTGAAGTAGCAGCGGTTTGTCTTTAGAGCAGTGTGTGACCGTTTAAAGCACTCTTTAGTGCTTTATAACGACAAACGTATTTGCACGTGATTTAAAATATTTTGATCTTTTTCATGCATATAATACTTGAACATCCATCATCAAATATGTTTAATCATGAACAGAGTTCCTAAGGAGCTAGAATGTTTCTCCAGTGGTCAGTAAGTTAGAGCTTTTTTTAGGGTCCCATGGAGGGAAAAAGATGGTGGTTGTTTTTTGGTGGATTTTGTTTTCCTTTACAGAATAAAATTATAATACAGAAGATAAAGTTAAAATTGCAATTAAATTACAGCTGACCCCTCCAACCGTGGACACAAACTGTTTCAGAATCTCCAATCTAGCAAGAGGCTGTGGTCCATCAGGACCAAAACCTCTCGCCACAAAAACAGCTTCTTCCCGTCTGCAGCTAGCCTCATTAACAAGGCCCTGGTCCCCCACTAACACTTTCCCCTTGCAAATAGGAATATCTCAGCACATGTAAATACTATTTCAGTTAATTCTATATTGTTGTCATTGTATATTTTTAATATTTTCCACGGTGCTCTATTTTTCCTCATAACTTTCTTACACAACTTGTTTTTGTTTTAGAAATGTATTTCCAAATGTTTTTATGTCAGCTGTATGTTTGAGTATGTGTAGCACCTTACCACCAAAGCAAATTCCTCATAACTGTGAAACACTACTTGGAAATAAAGTTTTTTCTGATTGTGACTCTGAAGAATATCTTTGCTATTTAACCCTGAAGTGCAAAGTTATTGTCTTATTTATACAAGGCTGTCACAGATCTCCACATCAGATAACTCACATTTTTATTATTTTTATATTTTCTAGACAGATATTAACTGTAGTTTGTGTATCTTAAAATGTAATTTAATTCAAAAGAAGCTAAAACATGATTTGTATGTAAATCCAACTCAATAGATATGTCTTTTGCAATAACTGAGGAGATCTGATTGTAAAATATTTATAAAGATAATTATTCTTTTCTTTTCTTTTTGCAATATACATTGATGCAATGTCTGTAAACCATCTTTGTGTGTACTGTCATTAAAACTAACTTTATCATTACATATATTCTAATAACTCTATATAGAATCAATAAAAGCAACTGTGTGTCATCTTTCAGAATATTTCTTTCTCGCATTTCTTCGCATTTTTTACTAATTGCATTTATTACTGATCTCAGTGATCATGTGCATATTTGTTCTTAACAAACAAAAAAACTACATATTCTGAAAATGTAATATATATCAATGAAGTGTCCCCTACAGTATAATAATAATAATACATTTTATTTATAGGCACCTTTCTTGACACTGATGGTCACCTTACACCATAATACATAAGAGACAAAAAAAGGAAACGATAAAATTTCAAATAGACAATGCAGCTGTGATCAGAGGGAGTCAGCTAGTTTAAACAGATGAGTTTTGAGTTTGGATTTAAAATGTGAAAGTGTATTTGTTACAGAGATCAGGTGGGAATGAGTTCTAGAGCTGGGGAGCAGAGCGACTAAATGCTCTGCTCCCCATCGTAACAAGTAATATGAATGGAGAATGAAGATCTGAGGGTGCGGATGGGTGTAGCAATGTGAAGGAGGTCAGGAGGATAGGGAGGGGCGAGGTTGTGGACAGCTTTGAAGGAGAGGAGTTTTTATTTGATACGATCTGTGATGAAGCTGCTGTAGAACAGGTGTGATGTGACTGAAGGGCTGAGTGTGATGACACAGGCGGCTGAGTTTTGGACCCAGTGTAATTTATGAAGGGTTTTATGTGGAAGGCCAAAAAGAAGAGAATTAAAATCATCTAAACGGGAAATGACCAGACTAAACAAGAACAGCAGTAGAGTGAGGAGTGAGAGAAGGACGAAGACGATTGATGCTACAAAGATGGAAATAGGCCGAGTGATATTACTGACATGGGAGGCAAAGGAAAGGGTGCCGTGCAGCATGACACCCAGACTTTTGACCTGAAGGGAGGAAAAAATTGAGGAGTTATCGATGGGAAAAGAAAAGTTATGGAGCTTGTTTAATGTAGATTTCTGTGCTAAATGTTCCTGACAAACATTGTTTTCATGATGGGAGAAAAATCTAATCAACTACTGCTTGCTCATTGAAAATGTTGAGCAAACAGCAGGAAATCCTGTTCTGATGACACCCAGCAGCTGCAGCAGGTTGCATCTTGTTCATGCGGAGTGGTGTTTCAAAAGCACAAAGCAAACGAATCTGAAACACAGAGGCAGAGTTCCAAGGAAACAAATGTTGGCTTCATTTTCAAATGCTGTTAATCAAATACATTAATAAAATAATGATAAGCAAATGTGACCTCTGTAAAAACAGAGATTTTGATAGTTTGCTGAACTGTAGCTTTCATGTGAACAGAAAGCCATGAGCGAAAGACAACAGATAAAGCTACTGAATGAGCTACTTCTGCCATTTATTCTTTGCTTGTTCTTTAACATAGAAAGTACTCCTGGATCGGTGCTTATGTGTTTATGGTGTGTCTGCTCTGTCTTCTCAATCCACCAGTCGGTCACCCAGATGGCCAGGTTTCTTCCTGCTAAAGCGGAGTTCTCCTCTCCACTGTTGCTTCATGTATGATCAGTATGAGGGATTAATAAAAAGGATTGAATTGGAATTAATGCAATTGCTTTTGCATCTCTTTACATCTTTGGATTGAGTATTTCTGTATTTAAATTGTTTATTTAAGAAGTACCTTAAGACAACATTTGTTGTGAATCGGTGCAATATCAATAAACTGAATTAATCAAAGTTAATTAAAAATGAACATTTCATAACAAGAGTGACACACTGGATTATAAGGAGTCCCTTATATATAAAGATATGAGGGCGTTGAAGACAATTTTACAAAGTAAAGAGATTATTTCCACAAGAAAATTCTCAAAGTCTGTGATATTTAGAATACATGATCATGTAATCAAATATATTTTCATTAAAATGTGTTCATAGTGCCTTAATTTAGGCTTTTATTTCTTAGTGTTATTGTTATTTTATTAATTTGCGAGAGCATAATCATATTCTCTCGTTAAGTGGGGCTGATACGAGCTCCATACCAGCAGGTGGCGTTACTGTTCCAGTTCACTGTTGTCCAGCCCCCTTAAACGAAGCAGTACTCCACCGGAAACTGCAGTCTCGGTAGTAATGATCAGAACAGCGAGTTAGACGAAACTAGTGTGTTAATTAAACCATGGATGTCGTGTTGTATATTCTAGCTGCAGCGGTCCTTATTGTCCTCATTGTGTTTGCGCTAAAGGTGCAGAGGAAAACACGGGACGGTAGGTTAGCTTTAAAGCTAATGCTAGGAAGTACATTATCATTTACGTGTGAAGTTCTTAGTTTTACACATTAACCGTATGATACAAGCGTCTGTTTCCTGTAAATATACAAAGTATTATTAAGCCCATATTAATGAAAGCTACTGGTTTCACTGTTTGCTGTCAGACTACGTCAGCTGACAGCTGTCCAAACTACGGAGGCCCACGTGGGCCTTTTAAACCCATTGGTGAAGAAATCAGCAGAGGATGCACATATCTGTTTTGTTGTGTATAATGAATCATGCTTTGACGTCCTTTTAATGTACATACGTGTTAAACCCCGCTCATTTCTTGTGAAATCCATCATTGTTGTAATGACACTTTTATGTGAGCAATCTGGTGTTTTCAGCTGATCAGGAGCAGAGGAGGGATGTTGTCCAGGCAGCGGGGGGCCCTGCGCGGGCTCCGGAGGAGCGGGGAGCCGGGATGCCCCGCAGGAGGAGGAATCTTGGTGCTGCGATGGCCAACAGGCGGCTACCGAGAGCAGATCAGGGTAAACTGACTTTTGCTCCCTAAAGGGAGCAAAACCTCATCTTAAAGTTTGACATTGATGAAACACTAGCCATTTGGTGAATGTTATACGTCCCTGATGGAAAAGACACCCCAACAGATAGATTTAGGAATTGTGAGTAATTTGATTAAATGGATGTCTAACAAGCTTCCTGTGGATTTCAGAAGAGGAGCCCGTGGAGGATGAGGAAGAAGAGCTGCAGAACAGCCAGCCAGCAGCAAAAATCGGAGCCAAGAAGCAGAAGAAGTTGGAGGAGAAACAGGCCAAGAAAGCCCAAAGAGAGGTGAATAGACATTCTGAATGCTAGGTCTGACAGTGCCTTGCAAAAGCATACCTATCACAAATTTTCCACTATTTTAAAGTACTCTAATGGGTTTTTATGTAACAAACCAACACAAACTAGTGCCTAAGAAAACGATATCTGGTCTCCAACACGTTTTACGAAAGAAAAACTTTGTTGTTAGTGTTGTTAGTATTTTGGAATTCGTCTCTGCAAGTTTTGTGGACATTTTTGCCCGTTCTTCTTTTCAAAACAACTCAAACTTAATCAGATTGGAGGGAGAACATCTGTGAGTATCAGTTTTCTCAGTTGGATTTAGATCTGGACTTTGACTAGGAGATTTTAAACCTTGAATCTGCTTTATAATCTAAAACATTCCATTGTATCTCTGACTGTTTGGGGTGGTTGTCCTGCTAGAAGAGGAATCTCCACCCCTGGCTCAGGTCTTCTGCAGCCTCTAATAGGTTTTCCCCACAGCATGATGCTGCCACCACCATGTTTTACCACAGGCGTGTCGTCTTCAGCGTGATGTGCAGTGTTAGTTTTCTGCCAGTCATTGCATTTTGCATGTAGTCCAAGAGGTTCAGTTGTGATGTCATCTGACCAGAAAGTCTTCTTTCACAGGTTTGTTGAGTCCCCTACATTTCTTGCGGCAAACATGACTTATGGTTTTATTGTTGCTCCTTCTTCATAATGGTCAGATTTGTGGAGTGCACAATGAATAGTTCTAATGTTAATAGATTGTACTACCTGAGCTGTGGAACTCTGCAGCTCCTCCATAGATCCCAAGGGCCTCTTGCTGCTTCATTGATTAATGCTCGGGCGGTTAGTTTTGGTGAAGGTACTTTGTGTTTATGTGTGTCTGAGTAAACGCACCATGCTTAAGATGAAACATGGTGATTTAAAAAAAAAAAACTCCGCACTCATGTGCTTATTTAGTCTTGGACAAGTGTTTAATCATGCTGATTAAAAAGTGATTTAATCTTTTTTTTTTTTTAGGCAGAGATGGAGGAGAGGGAGGAAAGGAGGAGGATGCAGGAGCTCCGAGAGCAGGAGAAACGGCAAGAGGAGGAACGAGAACGGATGCTGGAACAGAAGCAGGTTTGTTCCTCTGCAGATCTGTCCTCCTGTGTTCCATAGGAGGAAGTGCTGAGAGCATGTGCTACTGTTTGCTTTAGGAGGAGGAGGAGCGTCGGGCTAAAGAGGACCAGGAGCGGCGAGAGGAAGAGGAGTACTTGAGACTCAAAGCCTCTTTTATCATTGAGGACCAGGGAGAGCAGGAACAGTTGTCAGAAGACCAGGTCAGATATCGTTCAGGTTTTTGTCTTGTGGTCAAACATCTTTTCAAAGCATCGGTTCTGAACATTTCCCACATTTTGTGTTCTCAGTCCCGCAGTCTGCTGCAGGACTTCATAGACTACATCAAGGTGAGACTGACCCACAGCGTCCACATTAACTTGTGCTGGTGTTTCTGAGCTGAGGATTAACTGTGGTCTCTATCTGCAGACATCTAAAGTTGTTCTCCTCGAGGACTTGGCGTCTCATTTCGGGATGAGGACACAGGATGCAATCGCCAGACTGCAGGACCTGTTAGCTGAAGGCACGCTCACAGGTTAGGACAGGGTCCTCCTAGGTCTCTGCTTTTAGAGGAAATTATTCATTCCTGCAGGGTTTTTTTCTTGGTTTTCTTACATCAGCTTGGAAAGTCCAAATATGTGGACATCAGTGGGGTTTTTCACTGCTCAACATGCGGCATGGCATGGAGGCGATCAGCCTGTGGTTCTGCTGAGGTGTTCAGGAAGCCCAGGTTGCTTTGATGGCAGCCGTCAGGTCATCTGTATTGTTGGGTCTGGTGCCTCTCATCTTCGTCTTGACAACACTCCATAGATTCTCTGAGGTCAGGCCACTTTCCTGGCCAATCAAGCACAGTGAAACTATGGGGTGGAAAACTTTAATCACTTCTTGATTCGATTGTGATGCTATTATTAATGTAACCTGCCCCCCACCCATGCACACTACAACCATATTCCAAGATGAGATATTTCAGTAAAAAATGTAAGATTAAGTACATCTGCAGTTAGTGAGTTTAAGATGTCTCACTTCACCTGTAACTAAAACTACATTTTTCTTGTGATCTGGCCTTTTGCTACAATGAGATATATTTGATCTATATGTAAAGTTCTGAATTGGAGGAAGCATTTAGCAAAAAAAATAATTTAGTTAATTCTAACTGACCTGAAACAGGAGAGGTTTAGACAGAGAGGAAAAATGGCTGTTTCTTGTACAGTAGATGTAAATGTCTGGTTTCAGCTATAACCACTGTCTAACAAATCCAATATGCAAGTTTCTTTGGATGGAGCTGCAAGAATAAACTAACTTTTCAATACTATTTTAACTTATTGAAATTAGAGATTGCCACTTTTTATATCCTTCATTGTTGTTAAGAACAAAACTCATAATTTATCGTGTGGAACTAGATTTTCTAGCCCATGTTTGCAAACCTTTAAAACTGACAGTATGGTTGGAACTATAATTGGTAATTATGTTATAATATAATTATATTATATTGAGATGTCTGCATGCTTGGTGTTGCTGCAGGTGTGATCGACGACAGAGGGAAGTTCATCTTCATCACTCCTGAGGAGCTGGACTCGGTGGCTCAGTTCATCAGACAGAGAGGCAGAGTCTCCATCACAGAGCTGGCTCAGGCCAGCAACTCTCTCATCAACCTGATGCCTGAGAGCTGCAGCTCTGCCTGATAGACAGCAGGGGGAGCCCCGCAGAATAAACTGAACATTCATCATGGCTGAGAACACAGCTTTACTAAGATTGGGATTCAGTTGAGATGATCTCATTTAATCTAAAGATGTTTGACTTTGTAGAGATTAAAGAAATGTTTTCTTTTCTTTGACTGTTGGTCTGAAGTGTGACAGGAGGTCTCAGAACACTCTGGAATGTAAAACATGGGTCGATATATATTGTTTGGAACCATCTTTTAATTTGTTTCTAAAATAAATCCCTGCCAGAGATTAAATGTACAAATGCAGTTAAGAGGAATGTTTGCAGAACCCTACAGTGCAGTGGGCCAGGCAGGAAACATGCTCCTAACATACAGACACAAAAAATGTTTGCATCCCTGGAAAGTTGTTTAAAAAGCCTAAAATTAAACTCAAAAACATCCACTCAGTGGCTCAATTATTGTGTACCCTGTTGTTAATAGTTTCTTCATCCTAGGACAGCACTTAGTCTTACAACACAGAGAGAGGGCTCTTTCTACTGCCTTGATAATCCCGAGTCCACCCATCAGGGGATTTATAGGGTTTAGGTCCGGGGACTAACATGGTAGGGGTAAAACGTTCACATGATCTATGTTTTGGATCAATATGTTGTTGAAAGATTGAAATGATGCCAAAGGCTCTAATAAGGTTCCCAGGACATTCGGAAAATAAACTGGCCCACAGCATCACAGATTCAACAACTGCTAATGAATTTTTTAACATCGCTTTGTAGGAATTTTGTCCAACTCGTTTTTGTAGAATTGTTTTCGGTCAGCCACACCTCCAGGTGTGCTCTGGTTTATTCTCTTGCAGTACCCAAGTGCTGTTGAGCCTAAGGTCATGAACAGATGGTCCGATACCATCAATTATGGCAAGTCGTTCAGGTCCTGAAGGGGCCAAGTAGCTCCAGACTGGCACAGTACCACCGCGTTTAATGATCTCTTTCTGAAATGTTTTCCACCAGATGTAACGGTGCACACCTGCCAGAAAGGTCCAATCAGGTCATCTTTGTCTGATATTAATATTTGATTTATCTGAAACATTACAGTGAAAGCAGTGCAGAAAGACTTCCATTGCAGTGTAGCTTTATTGGGGGCTGGGTCCACATTTCGGGTTCTGGGAACATTAAATGTAGGTCTAGAAGGAATCGGACCATATTTACTGACTGCTGAAAACAGTGAAGTTGCAGTTCTGCATTTTTTGATCAATTTAGCCCGAATCCTAGGCCAGAGGTCACAACCAATGAAAATAAGCCTTAGTCCATCTGATCACTTCTAAATGAAAGAAGATGAAAGTTCTGATAGTCTTATAGTCCATAGTTCTGAAACCGATCATTTGTCCTTTTCATTTTGCTGGTCGTCATCGTGGTCTCTCAGTCCTCTTTGACTCTGCTTTATCTCCCATGTGGACGTTGCTCCTCTGTCCTGAAAACACAGAACACATCAGTCCAGCCACACTGGTATACACCAGCTAACTTCAGTGGGAGCTTACCTTTATCACCACGCCTAAGGGTACCAGGTCCTTCCTGAGGGTGTCGCAGGCTTTCAGGAGGGGGGCTCTGTCTGGGTACAGACCGGGTTTGTTATTCGGACAGTCCCGACGGGAGAGTGCGAATGCTCGGACTTCGCTTCTGAAACTAACTAGCTCCTCCACCACGGCCTGCAGATTTCCTCCACTGCTCAACACCTCAGCCTCCTTCACAGAAAAAAAACAGAAATTAGAGACTGAAGAGAAAATCTTGGGTGAGACCCAACAGCTGGTCTACATGATGGTCCTGACCTTACTGTGCAGCAGGTCGATCCCAAACACGTTCAGGACATCCCTGATGTAGGTGACGATCGCTCCAAAGACTGCAGGGCTCCGAACACCTCCCTCTGCCTGAACAGAAACAATTCTTACCACAAAGCATAAACCCCAGAATGAGCTGTATCAGCTAAGTCAGACCCTGGGTTACCGTAGAAACAGGCTGGAGTTGGCAATTTCCATGATAAATCAGATTCATCAGAGCACCAATGGCTCTGGGTGTGTCAAAGTCATCTGTTAACGCTGTCCAGACGCTAGATTTAGCATCAGCCAATCTGAGAAAACAATGAAGCACAGAGTAAAACTGAGCAGAACACGTGATGGAAGTACTGATAAAACCTTAGAGGGAGTCGCTACCTTTGCCACAGAAGATCCTCCTGCACAGGTGAACAGTGTAACTGACCCTTCATGTAGGCCTGAGCAGCACTGATGAAGATGCAGATGGTTTCCAGATGGGTGCAAGCCTCTGACATGCTGCTGTCACTGTAATCTATAGCTGTGCAGACAACAGTATGAGACTGTCACACCTACAGTTAAAACCAGATATTTACATAGACTTTAGAAAGTATTTTTAGAGAATTTCCATGGGTGGCTGGATTACCATGCCTTAAACTATTATGGGAAGGGTTAGATAGTGACCTCATGGAACCAGAAATAGCATGGTAATGTCCAGCTATCATCAGGAAGGAGACAGGTTCTGTGTCCCAGAGGTGAATGGGTCTGAAATATGAGAATCAACCCCAAAAGAGCTTGTGAAGCTGCTGCTGAAGCTGCTAAGAGAAAGTTATTATCCACAGTAAAACGAGTCCTGTACCAACATGGGGTAATGGCCTCTTCCTCCCTGAGTGGCCTTTCAGCCCAACAGCAAGATAAAAAGTCAGTTTCCAGATTGTAAATGTCCCGAGGTACAAAGACCTTAAATGTTGGAGACATGTTCTGTGGTCTGATGAAACTAAAATTGAAACACTGGACCATACTGATGCAGCTCTAACCAAGTTGAAGACCAACTGGGTCTTTCAAATGGACAATGTGCCTCAAATTCGTTCCAAAGTAGCTGAAGGACAACAGCGTCCTGATCTCAGTCCCAGGAAACATCAGTGGGCAGAGCTGAAAAGGTGTGTGTGAGCAAGGAGGCCTACAAACCTGACCCAGTTCTGTCGGAATGAATGGGAAACCCAAGTGACCCAAGTCACACAGTTGAAAGGTAATTCCACCAATGGTCTAAATCTCTAATTGGCATTATTCTGACATTTAGAAAATAGAAATAATTTAATTAATCCTCACAGAACTAAAACTCGAATTTTTTGATTTGATTTAATGTCAGAAAAACAAAGGTGATGTGTGTTTTTATGCAGTGGAGATAAATAACTGGTTTCAACTCTGTGTAAAAGTGTGCATGCGCAGCTTCTTAGAAAAGGCTGGAATCACCATAACAACCGGAAACTGAGCTTTTGTTTTGCTTTATTATTCAGTTTGGCTCGCCCCATAGATCCAGTATATGTTCACTGATTGTATCACCTCTGATTAGAACTTGTTCAATGGAGAACAAAGTAAAAGAGAGGCTTTAGAGTGATCCGCTTTTCAGGTTACCCACCAGATCTATATTTGGTCAAGAGACAAAACATCCGAAATTCCTCGGCAGTGTGACACTGTAGGAAATCCTGATGGAAGAAAAAAAAAAAGTCTTCGTTATTTCCTTAAAGGTCAAAAAGCACAAGAGAAGGTACAGCTGTTTATTCTTCCAAAACCCATTCACAGATCATTTTCAGTAAACAGAGGATCTTCTCAATATTATTTATTTTAATGAAATGTTTCTGATTGATAGACATTCTTTTGTAAGGCAGAAAAGAAATATTAGAGCCATCTGGATACTTTCTAGCAAAGTGTACAAGTTCAGTGGTTTTACAGAGATTTGTGTCAAATGCATGTTGCTTATTTAGGCAGATGGAAGCTTTATGAAATTCAGTAAAACTAGAGAGCACTAGGGAGTTCAACAAGGCCTTGTGTTAGAACCACTTGACTTGCTCAATAAGAAATTACTGCTACACGGCCTATTTGTAGGTCTTTCAAAATAGTTTTTGGCAAAAAATAATATGCCGATTCGTTAAAGGGTTAGGTTCAACCAATCAGGTCAACAAAGTGAACATAGACAGTATTTACCGAAGTTATGTTTTTATGATATGACAATTATTTCCTTCATCTGAAACATGTAAGTGTGACAAAAGTAAAAACTGGGACAAAAATTGTAAGGGTGCAAATACTTCGTTTTACAGCGCTGTATAGTCTACAAGGAAGTTAGATCTTGGGGTTTGACTATAATGTTGGGATTTCTGTTTTGATTAGTGGAGAACTTTATTCAAGCTTTTCTATCCATTCCTTCATTGTCTCACTGATCTGTGATCATCACGAATAGAACAGGTCCAGGAGGGAAACCTAAAACCTGTGAATTCTAGTAATCCAGAATGTCTTTACCTTGATAGTAATATAGTTCTTCAGAGATTTAGACATTTTCTCTGCACTGCCTTTCAGATGTAAATGACCTACAAGAATAAGAGCAACCAGTCAGTTGAACACATCTCAAAGGCAAAATGTTCCATTAATATCTACCACATCATTACTGGACATCCAGCCTAGTTATAGGCTATAGTTTGGGGTAAGGGGTGGAAGATTAAAATGCTTGTGTTACACCTTGTAAGAGCTCCACAGATTCAAAGACCTGAAAAGATTCCCGTTGGAATTGTGCCATTGATTGCTTCTTAAGATATCAGATTTCAAAAGGAGTCCCCCTAGGCTCAATTTTAGGCTTTGTTCCACTTTACATTTTTACCAAAAGAAGAATGTTCATGTAACCAGCTTAAGTGCACCTTTGGATCTACTTTAAACCAGGCTGTTGACAAGCCTGAAACTACATTTCAGCTGCTGCAGGCAGGCAGTTGGTGTTTATAACTAAATTAATGTTAATGATATAAAAAAAATAAAAAATAAAAATAAATTAAATTAAAAAATAAAACTAAATTAATGTTGTTTTCCAAATGACCTCCATAGCTCAGATAATTGTGGTATTTTTGATCAACCTATGAATATTCTGGTATTTGCCTGGATGATAGACTCTTTTAGGATGCATACTGAACATTTATTTAAAAAAAACCTAAAGGTTAGATTGGGCTTTTATTGTCAAAAAGGGTCTGTTTTAATTTCAGGCTCCAGTTTTGAACGTTCTTGACTATGATGGGATTATTTATATGCATGCTACGTTTGTTGCATATTGCTGATTACATTCTTTGTATCATTACTCACAACTCTGTACCTTATATCTGTCCTATTGGACCATATTAAGCCAAAGGGAACAACAGTACTGGTATATTTCATGCAAAAGACTTTACTGTATAAGTTCCCCTCTAAGTACATTCTGAAACCCTTCAAACCTTGCTATGATTTGCAGTCCACCTGAGTATCCTTGAGAACTGGATATCAACATGGTAAAAGCAACTATACCAGAAGGAAAAGAAAAGAGCTTTGGTAGAAACAGGTATTTGGTCACGTTGAATAAAATGAGAGACAGAGGTCCTTAAATTAGGGAAGAGTCTCATGTGACCAAGTCCAAGAGTAATTACAATGTCTTTTGATGTGTCAGATTTTAAGGATTCACCTGAATGAAGGAAGTAGTTTGCCCACTGTCCACACTGATGAAAGGCTTCGCTCTGCGCGATCTCGTTCTCGTGGTGAGGAAAGGCCAGATCAATCCCTCCAGAGTGAATATCCAGCTGACTCCCAAACATATGGCTGAAATCAGCAACACAACAATAAGATCTCCGTCAAAACTGGGAACAATTTTCACACTTAATCAAACATTTAAACAAGGATTTTAAAAGCAATTAAATTATTTTATTTCTTCATTTTAAGATATTTACATACATTTAAAGTAATGTAGAAAAGTTTCAGACAGGTGAGAAAAGATGCTGTAAACAAAGAATGCTTTCAAGAATGGAGGTGTTAATTATTTATTTTTCATCAGTCAATAAAATGCAGTGAATGATCAAAAGAGAAATCTAAATTAAATCAGTATTTTGTGTGACCACCCTTTGCCTTCAAAACAGCATCAATTCTTCTAGCTACACTTGCACACAGTTGTTGAAGGAACTTGGCTGGTAGGTTGTTCCAAACATCTTGGAGAACTAACCACAGATCTTCTGTGGATGTAGGCTTTCTCACATCCTTCTGTCTCTTCATGTAATCCCAGACACACTCCATGATGTTGAGATCAGGGCTCTGTGGGGCCATACCATCACTTCCAGGAATTCTTGTTCTTCTTTACGCTGAAGATAGTTCTTAATGACTGTGGCTGTATGTTTGGGTTTGCTCACTTAGCATTTTGTAAATTGATAAAAATAAACAATCATCATTTATATTTCTGAAAGCATTCTTTGTTTACAGCATTTTTTCACACCTGCCTAAAACTTTTGCACAGTACTGTGCTTAGTATTTAGCAGAATTGTGTATAACAGTAAGAAATAATTTGCTGGAATGGAATTTTATTGCTTTTAGAGAAATAGCTTCTTCCTCCCTGAGTGACCTTTCAGCCCATGTTGGTTCAGGACTGGTCTCACGGTGGATAATGACTCTCTCTTAGCAGCTTCAGCAGCAGCTTCACAAGCTCTTTAGCTTTGGTTCTGAGATTGATTTACACATTTCAAACCAAAACATGTTCATCTCTGGGACACAGAACCCGTCTCCTTCCTAAACAGTGTGATGGCCAGATATTTCAATGATGTTTGTACTTGCATACAACTGCTAGAACAGATGAATGTGAAACCTTCAGGTACCTGAAGATTGGACCCGAGAAAGAACCAGACTTCTGGAAGTTAACAGTTCCCTTCCTGATATCTTGACTGAATTCTATTTTAATTTTTGCTTGATGTCACACAAGGAGGCAGTTTAAGGTGTTGCCTTATACCAGATCCACAGGTGTGCCTCTATTAGACTGAAACATTGGGAATAAAACAGAACCATGATACCTGGGCCTTCTAAAATTATTTAAAGACATAGTTATCTTAGTAAAAACTAATTCCCTCTCTCATTTTTCTAACATTTAGAGATCAGAAATAATCTTAGAAATCTAACTGACAGAAAAACTGACTGTTTAATAGGATTTAATGTCAGACAGTGAGAACAATAGCTGTCTCTTTTTAGACATCCATCATCTGCTTCTGATGTTCTTGCAGGGTCACTGGGAGGCTGGTGGCTGTCTCAGAGATCTTTAATCCAATATGTATATTTTTTAGACTGTAGGACAAAGCAGGAGTACTTGGCAGGAACCCATGGATGCACGGGGAGAACAAGCAAACTCCAAGCAGAAAGATTCTGATCAGGATTTGAACCCAGGACCTCCTTGCTGCTAGGCAACAGTGCTAACAACTGCAGTCTTGGCTTTACAAGTTGTGGTAAATCCAACCTGGCAACAGTAGAACATTCAATATGCCAGCCAGGTCTTCCTCTGCCCCACGGAGATTCCCAGTATGGCTCCTGAGGTTTAGACCGCTTCCACAGAGCAAAATCCCTGGAGTCTCGTTTATTTGAGCTGCCTGGAGAAACAAAGGGTCAGATAGTTATCATTATGTTGTATTATTAGATAACTGCATTCTCCGAGCAGTTACACATAAAGAAAAATGTTGTTTGAAAAATGATGTTTGAAACATCATATAATTAGGCAGTTTGCTACATTGGTACAGTCATGATCTATATGTTTATGAGGCTTCACCACATATTGGTGCTACCCATGCATTATGTGGAAGCTTTAGTGAGACGTTATCCATATCCAGTCAATACATTTACAGAAAAAAACGGGAAGCTGGCAACCCTGAGATCACCATGCCAAGTACGGGGGTGGCAGCATCATGTTATGGGGGTGTTTTGCTGCAGGAGGGACTGGTGCACTTGAGTAGGGATGAAACGATAACTGGGGTTAATACTTTTCCGTTTTTTTCAACACTCTTAACAAAACCAGGATAATATTGATAACAGTGATCAGTTTGCTCTAAATTTTCAAGGCATTACATGGCCAAACATGGAGGCAATATGTGGAGAAATGAAGCAACATCTGAAGACATCAGCCAGGAAGTTAAAGCTTGGACACAAATGTGTCTTCCAAATGGACAATGTCCCTCAGCCTGCCACCAAATTAGTTACAGAGTGGCTGAAGGACAACAATCATCCATGTTCTGGAGTAGACATCACAGTCTCATCACAGGTCCTGATCTCAGTCCTATAATAGAGTGCAGTAAGGAACATGCTGTTTGCTGATGTCTCCAAAAAAAGTGGGATTTTTCTGTTTTGATGACTAATGAACAAAAACAAAGTCACATTTTTCAGTTTTAGACTAATTAATCATCGGTCTGAGTTGATTAAATGGAGAATGGCCGACTTCAGTCAGTGGCTAATTGATTGGTGCATTATTCATCATCACCTTTACATTACACAGGTTTGCTTAAAGCAAACTTGTACACGTAAATCCATCATGTGCAACAAGCAAAAACAATAACTGCTGGATCACAGATATGTTTAGTCATTTAGAGCAGGGGGTCCCAAACATTTCAGCCTGTGACAGTACCAGAAAAATGACAGTATCACAGACTTGCTACTCCCTACTGGTGACCTCGACCTCCTAAAAATACATATAATTATTTATCTCTATATTTATTTATTTAATAAATACATTTTCATAATTTAATGACATATTTTATTATTTAATAATGTATTAAATAAATAAATGGTACAATTAAATTATTTAATCTGACGCTTGATGGTACATATATATGAATCACAGTGTTGTGCCCCTAAAAATCATCTTGCGACCCCCCGTGGGGGGGGGGGGGGTTCCTGACCCCCCACTTTGGGAACCCCTGATTTAGAGGACAGTTTTATCTAAAGTGATGAGGATTCTCCTAAGGTTCAGAAGATCATGAGCCTTATAAGGTAAAGTTCTCACAAGAAGCAGTTGAACATTTGGAAAAAAAAATACTATTCCTCTTGTGAAAAGTCTTCTCAGCAGCACGGACAGAAACACCTACCAGGCTCTCCCTGAGAACTCACAGCTCCAACAAACTTCCCATAACGCTCACCAATGGACTGCACATCAAAATATACATCACCTTCAACAAAAGGATCAGAAGATAACTCAGACACTGGAGCAATACAAGCATTATTTTATGAAAGTATGTATTCTTCATGTTCACCTTCTTTTGTGGCATAAGCGTGCCCATTTCTTACGATCCCTTCAATAAATGCAACAATATGATGCACATTCTCTGTGACTCTTAGATACACAGCAGGAGGAACCACCTGAAACACAGCCAGAGGTAAACGCATCCATGTTGGATCAAGTTTTTACATGCTCTTCTCTGAGCAGACTGTGGCAGGGATGGGGTCACAGTTTGTAAGGCATGCAGACCTTTAATGACAGCATATCCCTCTTGAATTCCTCCTCATACAGTCTGGCAATGACAGCTGGAGACACATTTTCCTGTCAGACATGAGGAGAAAACACACTGAACCAACACTGTGATCACTACTCAGAAGACTCCCTGTGTTCCACATATTATTGTGATCCATACCTCCCAACTTCTTCTGATAATTTTGTCATCAATGTCAGTGATGACCATAGCATGGATAACGGTGATACCAAACAACCTGGTCAGGATCCTCTGCAGGATATCAAACCTGACATAAGAACTGTGAGGAAGCGAAGGAGGAAAGTTGGATCAGGTTCACTCATTCAGCGCTGCATGCAAACCTATAATGCATCAGTGTTGACATATTTACCATGCATGGCCTAGGTGAGCATGGTCATACACTGTAGGTCCACAGCTGTACCTGAGATTTAACGCATGTTTTGTAGGTCATTAAAGCAGGTAAGGTCAGAGTGAGTGATGTGTGTTCCCTACCAGGTGGCTGTTCCTTCTCTAGCCAGGATCAAAGCTTCTTTCTGTTTGGTCAGGCTGTTGAAAGTCTTTATTCCCGTGTCAAAGCCTCTTGGAGTGATCCAGGCCTTCCCTGAAACACTGTGTCTGACTGGGACAAAGTATCTGGAGCTGAGGAGCCCGCAGAGGACCTTTCCACACCGGATCATGGTTCAGCTCATTCAGTCAAAGCGCCCTCTAAGTAGCCGCTGTTAGCTTTAGTTAGCTTCTGGACCAAGAGCTACACCATGTAGTGTCCTTGTTGTAATCAACAGGAGGCTGTACATCCTAACTCACTAACAGTTATTATTGTAATAAGTACTGAAAGTGGTATGACGGTAAAGCATGCTGAAATATAACAACTTCCACCTCACTGAAGTGTTAGGCTAATTAGCATATTTGAGACGTAAACACGTCGGAATTGCATTCAGCGTTGTGTCATTTCCTTACTTTATCGTTTTGTTTTTTTTCCTCCATGTGCTCTCTTATTTAATGTGTCCATAATAGTATGTCCATATGTTTACTGTGAATCAGTGAGAAACGTCTAATGTTGAGATAAAAAAAAATCTCCTGAAAGGATCGCACGTCAGCCTAGCCGCCATATTGTGAGGGGCTTTTAACGCTAAAGCTGAGCAAGTCAGTTATATGTGGTTCTGTTTACATTAGATAGTAAGTGATTAATTAAAAGATATGCATAACATTTGAATACCCAGTTAAGCCCAAAACGATTCATATCCCTGTCACATTTAGATTCAAATTTATTTTTTATTTAAACGTTTTTTTCCTGCTAGGAAATGACACGTATATCTCTCAAAAGATAATTAGAAGAAATAATAGTTTTCTGGCATTAAAGCAATGAAACCCTTTTTAAAACTGCTGAGCAACTAGTTCAACATTTCTACTGGTATTTTGACGATTGTACGCTGGTAATGTTCAAGTCTTTGAGGTTTGAAGGCCCCCTTGCCATCACCCTAATCTTTAGTTCCCTCCACATGTTCACAATCATCGTACTCATCACTGAATTCTGGACAGAGGTGAAGGGGTAGCCTAGGTTAAAAGTGAATTCAACCAAATACTAAGGAACATTTCTGAACTTGAAGAATGTTTTACAAAAATCAAAATACTTTTTATCTCACTATTCTGGCATTTAGCAAAGCGAAATTATTTAGTAATCCAATCTGACCGAAAACATCAAAAGGTTAGTCTGATTTAAGACAGGGAGAAAAACTGTCTTTTTATATGATTTATGTGTATATCTGGTTTAAACTGTCTATTTGATATAACTGCATTGAACTGATCTGATAATAAATTTCCAAAGACATACCATGGATTGATGTTTCATAAAAAAACAGGTCAGCTAACACTATTCACCTCTGCTCTATTTTCGTTATCATTCCTTATTCCTAACAAACAGGGACAATTTCTTAATCGTGCAAAGAATATAATAATATAAATTGTCTATTTAAATTTGTTTCTCATCCAGAAACAAGTTTAGCTTATTTTAGGTACATTCTGCTTTATACTGTTTTCTGGCCGTTTTGATTTAACTCAGTGATCACAATTTTAGTACTAAAGATAAAATATATATTTTTGTGGATAAAAAACATCTCTAAATTACTTTAAATATGAAGGTTCGTTTCTTTAATTTGGAGAAAACAGCAAGTTAATTGGCCACACACAATATGGCGGACTTTTGGTATCGTTTGTGCGATACAACGATGGAGAGGGCTCTACTGTCTATCGCGACAACTTGATCCCGGAAGTGTCAGGACGTGTCACGTGAACGTTCCTCTTGGCAGCCCGCCTGAGTAGCTATGTGAAAATAACAGTATAGTTGTGAGGAGGGGTTCCGAACAAGCTCGTTTCGCTGTTGAAGAACTGATCCAGGATGCAGAACGTCATAAACACGGTGAAGGGAACAGCTCTGGGAGTGGCCGAGTTTCTCACTCCTGTGTTGAAGGTAAACTTCCAGGGAGAAGCTAGCTAAGGTATTGGCTCATATAGGAAAGCTTGGGAGTAAAAACAGTGCTGCGCTCTGTAGCAGCTTCACTGAAACATTGTTTAAACGGAATCTCTGGGGAAATCTGGATTTTAAGACTTGTTTTCTATCTTATTACTAGTTACTGCGGTAAATCTACCTAACACCCAGCTTTGGTTTATTCCTCACAGGAATCTAAGTTTAAAGAGACTGGAGTCATTACCCCTGAGGAGGTGAGAACATACCATAAATGGCCCATCTGTACATGCTGGACTTGTTTGCTGCAAGTTCTTTAACATCATTAGTGAAAACTCGTGAACTCACTCAGGGCTCTGTGTGTGTGTTAGTTTGTAGCAGCTGGAGATCACCTGGTTCATCACTGTCCCACATGGAAGTGGTGAGTGTTTTACATCTGACTCATGATTGGTCTTATCAAGCATGTAGACAAGGTAGGGTCAAAGGGTCAAATTTACACTGAGATAAACTCACTGTAGCAGAAAGGAGGTATTGTATTTCTGTTGCCTGGCAACAAGCAAGTCGTCTGGTGTCAAATAGTGATCGACACATCTCAGTTTCAATACAAAATATTTGTTTCATTACAGATTTCTTGGTTTTGCTTTTTTTGTCACACCTAAATGTTTCATATTATCAATCCAGATAAAAACCAAAATCAGTTTCTAAATGACGATTTCCTTTTATTAAGAGAGAAAAGACGTGTAAATGAACGTTCCTTGTATTAAAAGGTATTTCATGTAAGATTTCCCAGCATGAAAGGCCCGTTTAAGGTCTTGTCACAAACCTTCATACATTCATGTTTCACTCAGATAAATCTTTCTTATTGTTGAATCCTGACCTCTGACCTTAACTGAGGCAGTGAGATCTGCAGAGCTTTAGATGTTATTCTGGGTTCTTCTGCCCGCTCCTGGATGAGTTGTTGATAAGCCCTTGGATTAATATTTGTAGCCTAGCTCCTGGGAAGTTTCTCCACTGTTCCATGTTTCCAGGGTTCTCACTGTGCTTCTCTGGAGTCCCAAAGCCTTATAAATGGCTTGTAACAATTTTCTTTTGATCGGAGCATTATGTGTTTACCCTAGGTCGTGTTGTCAGACAAGTTCTGTTTAAGTGATTTCGTTTTTGCTGTCATCACAATGTCTCCACTGTTCTCTCTGAGCTTAAGATCCATATCATGTGGGAAAATAGTAGAAGGCAGTGAAAGTCCAAATGTAAAATACTGTATCTTCACCTGTTTTTGCTCACTTGCCAAAATGTGGTTCGAAGCAGTCGATGTGATGCAACGTTGGTTTGTCCAAGTAAACGATTTGCGTTGCAGTGTGAGATTCAGCAAGAAACCAAAAACTCTGCAGACGGTCACTTAAACAGAGTCCACAGCAGCTGTGTGTGAGCAGGAAGATAAAAAGTCTCCAGCCTGTTTCTGATGCGACTGTGAGAATCTTTAACAGACTCATACCGCAGTAACCTGGAGTTAACAGTGAGGAAAGGAAGTAGCTGCATCCTGCAAACGGACTCTGGAAACATCACATGTTCTCTATTTTTTAGGTGCAGCAAAACTGAAACAGAGAAGTTGACAGGACTTCCACCATTGGTGGTCTAGCTGTAGACCAATGCAGCATTCCTAGCGGCCTCCCACAGCTGCTCTCATCCAATCATGCTGATTTTCTGCTAAATATTTCTGAGTTTTACTCTCATGTCTGCCGGTGTGTGTTTAAAATCTGATTTGATGAGTAACCACGGCTACCAGGCCATTGCTCACATCCAGGAAGAGACTCCAATTCCCAGAAAGGCTTGCAGATGTAGCAAGCATCAAAGTGAAAGTTCAAAGCCTTGATGTTTTCTGTCAGTTGTCATGGAGACCGTGAGGTCGCTGGCAGAAAAAAGGGATGAGCAAACATCAGGACATTCCTTATTGTCATAAAGTTGAGTCTTAAAAATCAAATGAGCAGATTGGCTGTTTGTTTTAAGGCTGGCTGATCTCTGTCCTTGTTTTAATTGGTGACAACTTCCTGTTCTACCAAGTTCTAACAAACATGGCCTTTAGTCTGAATAAAAGGACCATTTCTGGTCATTAGGTCTAACCACTAAAAAAACATTCACTAAGGACCATTTCTTGAACTTTTGGAATCTGTGAAAATTTTTGACCCTAAATCCTAAATAAATTCTTAATTAGAAAATACACCAGAATTTCAGCTTATAAAACTCTGGATCTCCCTTAATTTTTTAGCAACACAAGTGCAATTTTGTGTAATGGATTTGCTTGTCGTAATATTACTGTCGTCATGGTTTCCTGATATAATCCAGCCCTGAGTTTTTATAAATAAATGTCTCCATTTAGGGCCTCTGGAGAAGAATCTAAGGTGAAGCCGTATTTGCCACAGGACAAACAGTTTCTCTTGACCCGTAATGGTAAGTGCAGATCCAGTTCAAATCCTGATGTCACTCACGCTTTAGTGCTTGTATTGTCTTTTTGTTCTGTAAGCAGCATTTCCCAACCTACGCTCTATTTCTTAGAATTACCAGGTTTCACTTTGACAGATAAAGAGCTTTAGTTTTTCAGTGAAGGTTCTGATTCATTGTAGAGTACCAAATGTATGGAAAGTTGGTTCTAATTGTTCAGCATCTGTTTTCTTTTGATTTAGTTTCTTTTTTTCTAGTTCATTGGATAAACCTGTAATTCATTTGAATGTAGAAGGGCAGTGATCTCTGACCCTCCTGCGGTTTATATTCTGCTCATCATTTGTTCCACATGTGGTTCTCTCTGAGAACCGCATGATTTCTGTTGTGTTATTCAAACAATGTTTCTGGCTTGTTTTATGCTCTTCTTCTTCTTTGCCTTGCATCTTATAGTTCCATGTTACAAGCGCTGTAAACAGATGGAGTATTCTGATGAGCTGGAAGCCATCATAGAGGAGGATGATGGAGACGGTGGCTGGGTGGACACGTACCACAACTCAGGTTGGAGATGCTCAGTAAACTGAACAGGCGCTGATCAGTTCAGCATTTAGGGTTCTGTTCCAAAAACTGATTGGACCTAATCATTGGTTAACAAAAAGTAACAAGGTGTTAGAGTGCCTGTTTGAGGTCTTATCTATTGCTGTGTCCCAGCAGGTGTGTTAGGGGTCACAGATGCTGTACGAGACATTTCTCTGGACAACAATAAGGTATGCCTCTTAAGTTTTCTCATATTGGTCTTGTTTCCTAGAACCTCAAAACCAAATGTTCCACAGGCTGATGTTCAAGTTTGATATGTTTCAACTGGTTACCATCCTAAAGCTAATTTCTGAGCTGACAGCAGGATTTGTGCTGTTGTTTCACATTTGATCTCATTATAACATCAAAGCTTTGAGTGTTTTATTGGGATTTCATGTGGCAGAGCAAGACAGTAGTGCATCATTTTATCTAAAATGGTGGCATACTTACTCTGATGCCCCTAAATAAAATCCACTGCAACCAATTACATTTAGAAGTCACCCTAATGGGTAAGCAGAGTCCAACTGTGTGTGACCTATCAAGACACAGATGTCCACATAAACTGACAGGCTGGAGAAGGAGAGCAGGGCTCAGAGAAGCAGCCAAAAGGCCCATGGTAACTTTGGGGGGGCTGTAGAGATCAACAGCTCAGGTGGGACAATCTATCCACAACTATTAATCATCCACTCCACAAATCTTGCCTTTATAGAAGAGTGGCAAGAAGAGAAGCATTGTTGAAAGCAAGCCCGAAGATGTCCTGTTTGCAGTTTTTAACCAGACATTTAGCGCTAACAGCAGACATGTGGAAGAAAGTTGCTCTGGTCAGAGGAGACCAGAATTGAACCGTTTGGCTTATACAATAAACCACAATGTACTGTAGAAAACAAGCACTGTGCATCACCATGGCGAAAAATGGTGGTGGGGATTTTTTTCAGCAGGGACAGAGAAGCAGGTCAGGGATGATGGTTGGAGCTCATCCAGGACAATCCGTAACGAAAACCTGTTGGAGGCTGCAGACTTGAGCCTTGACGTGGTGACGGCATTATCATGCTGTGGTGTTATGCTTACTAAGGGGAAACAAATGCCAATGGACACAGTGTGCGGCAACAGCAAACTCTGCACATGTAATTAATAAACACACACAGTTTCTCTCCAAAATCTAGCATTTTATTGACAAAAAAAATTAAATTCAGGTTTAAATGTTAATGTTTGTTAATTAACAAACTTTTACTAGACTAGTAACACTCAACACTACTACTAAGTGAAAATGAGAAGAATGAGGAAAACTTATAACTACAAAAAGGAAACAAAGGAATAAACCATAACCAATAAAATGATGCAGCGATATCACAGTTCAGCGTGGATATTTATGTTTAATAACCAACGTTTGTCTTGAGAAATTTGGAATGAGATCAAATTGGTTTTAAACTAAATAAAACAACCATTTGTAGGTGTTCCAACAACCAGTTCACAATGCAAATCAGAAGGGTAAATAGAACATTATTTTAATAAAATAATATTCAAAAAATATTATTCACCAAATCACCTTTTGGACAATTGATATTAACTAGCCATCACTATGGATCATTTTTGAATGAAATGGACCACTGACATGGCGGTAAGGAACGTTCATTACCTTTCATAAGATGGCGAATGAGTGGACAGACATGATGTCACATTCCGAATTAGCAGTTAAGCTAAAACACAGAGAATAGAGCTTATTTAAGCAACCCTTTTAGTTCCACATGTACTTGTAAGTGTCATTAAATCAAATATTAATGTGTTAGCACTGGCGGTGTGTTACGGCTGATCTGTGCTTAAATCACTCATTGAAATGAAGTTTGTCGTAACTTTAAAACACAACCCAAAACAAGCAACTAGAATCAAGGCTTAGAGGCCTGTCAGCATTCAGACTCAGTGGCCGTTAGCATTAGCTTAGCAGATCACGGATACCAACAAAGCAAAATACAATGAAATCTATAAACACAATGAAAACTATATTTAGGTTGTTTTATCCTAAACTAATTCTCTGCCCAGACACAACCTCTTATGTGAACCGTTCTGATAACTAGGAGGACAGGATGTCCAAAGGGGGCGAAGAGCTGTGTTGCGGACTCAGAATAAAGGAGGCTGCTCTCGGCCTAGCAGCTGGGGCAAGCTTCTGCTTCTCGGACTGGCATGTGCGGGAAGGCATGCGAGGCTGTGGTTCCTGCGCCGTGCTCTCTCAGGGTAGTGGGAGGAAAAGACACTTCACTTAGAGACACCATTTCTTCTGGGGGAATTTTGCCCTCAGATTCTTGTGCTGCAGAAGCTCAAAAAGAAAAGTTTAAGACAGCAAGTCTTAATTCTGGCCAGTATACTAATGCTGGATACAGAGACAGCAGATCGTCCTTTATGTTGGATTCTGGGTGTAGTCCTTTGCAAGTGAAAGAGTGAACAGCTGCTGGGAGCTGTGTTTGGTTAGTGGCTCTATGATGTCATGATTCCAGCTGTGACCCCTCCTTCCTGGGGCTGTCCTGAAAATTGGTTACTGCCGTGCATTCTGGGATTAAGAAAGCGTGCTGTTATAACTGATTGCCTTTAGGACAAGAACATGAACGCCACATCTGCACCGTGCTGTGATGACAATGAAGAGGAGGATGAGGATGGAGAAGCTGCAGATATGGAAGGTAATCATCTGTGGGCGTGTTGTCAGATCTCAGACCATGCTGTGTTTCTGACGTGTTCTTGAACTGTTTCAGAATATGAGGAGAGCGGCTTGTTGGAAACAGATGAGGTATGCTCAGAGTATAGATTCCTCATGTTGGTTAAGATAAAGTCCACCCAACTAACAGCCAACTGTCTTCTCCATCCAGGCCACCCTGGACACCAGTAAAATGGTGGAAACCAAAGCAGAACCTGGCAGTGAGGATGCCATCCTCCAGACCAGAACATATGACCTGTACATCACCTATGATAAATACTACCAGACTCCTCGACTCTGGCTCTTTGGATATGATGAAGTAATTACATGAAAGCTCAATATGTGGTGTGAGGATCGTCAGATGATCCAGATGTTCGTGTGTTTCCCAGGACAGGCAGCCGCTGACTGTGGAGCAGATGTATGAGGACATCAGCCAGGACCATGTGAAGAAGACGGTCACCATTGAGAACCACCCCCACCTGCCTCCACCCGCCATGTGCTCCGTTCACCCGTGCAGGTGAGGATGACACATGGAAAAGGTTCCTACCTTCAGATTAATCAGGGTTCCTACATACTCTTTCCTGTCCCGTTTCATCCATCCATCTCCATTCAGTCTGTGGTTTTCACGGATTTCCTGCCTAACATCTGTAGGAACATCTGCTGCTTGTTTAGAGGAACCCTTTGTATTTACACAGAGAAATGGACAGAGAACTCTGGATCTAAGTGTACAAAAGGATGAAACTTTGATATGAAAATATGAAGGAACCCTGATTGTTAAATGAAGAGATGCAGCCTAGGTAAGATGTTTCTACAGAGCTATAGCACCAATCTGCTGGTGAAGATTCTCAGTCATCCAGGACATGGTAAATTCAAAAAAGGTTTAAAAAGCAAAACAACTGGACTTCAGTTCTTATAGCTGAAGACGTTGTGCTCTTCGTCCGAAAGGCTTTCTCAGTTCAAAGCTAATGAGGGAGAAGTTCCAAGCTTTTGAGCTGTTTGGGTTCTGCACGTCTAAATTCTGAGGCCTCCTCTGTTTAGAGTTGAAAACTGAGAAAGGCTGTGGCTATCCCTGTTGCTTGTGCAGCTTTTTCTATCACACTTTTTCCTTCCACTCAATGTTTCATTAATATTCTTGAATAAGGCAGTCCAGGCACGCTTTTGTTCTTACTTTTTAATATTCCAAGTGAGATTTTTTGTTTTTACTAGCTTCACTTTTTGAGGTGAATCACTAAAATAAGTGAACTTTTTTGATGATGCTTGAACTTACTGAGATCAAGTTGTACTGTCTGGCCTCACTTGGCTGTTTCAATTTCTCTATAAGGTTAAGATGCATTAGATGACTCAGAAATGGGAAGCATTTAGTTAGAAGTGAAGCAGTGTTTGATGGTGGTACTTTGAAAGTTGTGCTATGACCTCTGTTTTCAGACATGCTGAGGTGATGAAAAAGATCATCGAGACGGTGGCTGAAGGTGGAGGAGAGCTGGGAGTTCATATGTATCCTTGATTCTTATTCCATGTGATCCGTGGTTTGATCTAAACAAATTGGAGTCAGTATATTGCTGTTTTTGCTTGGTATGTTGCATATAGTCACACCTTAATGTATTCGAAGTGTCAATATTTAACTGAAGACAAACCAAAATGAAGGTAAAAAGTACTAGATATAATAAATAATAATATCCTGATCATCAGCAAGTGTTACCCCTTCTTTAAAAATTTAAATTTTACATTTTACATTTAAAAAATGTGTCAACACAAGGTCAAGATGGAGTCCATTCACAGGTGACAAACATTTAAGACAGCTGACCAGGCAGTTAGGAAGAAAAAGGAGACAGTGAACCTGGCTAGCATGTTTGGAATTTGGAAAAAAACACAGCAGCTCAGCTTAAGTTGGGAAAGTAGTGTCTGAAAAAATAACAAGACTTCTGCAACAATGTTCTTTGATAAGATGGGACCAAAAGTAGAGATGTGTTCTTGACACAGATAATTCAGCTCATTGTGCTTCTGTGTCCATCTTTGATCTGTTTTCCTTAACTGAGACTTTCAGGTATCTTCTGATTTTCCTCAAGTTTGTCCAGGCTGTCATTCCCACAATAGAATATGACTACACACGGCATTTCACAATGTAGTTTCATCCGTGTCAAAGTACTTCAGCTAACACCGCATATCTGGTCTGCTCGGTCTCAATACAACTATACAACTGGTTTATGTTACTTAATGCTTTGTAGATATAGGAGTATTAAGCCACGTGATGAATCTTTTCTCGTATAATTTGCTTGTTTTCGGTGAAACCCCAAGAGTTCGTATGATGAAAGGTAGCATCTGTATGATCCTGTACGGATGCTCTAGATGGTTTCTATTAAATGTACAACTTGTGAAACTCAGACCTTCTTTCACCGAGTGATATTTTGACACACAACTGCTGCATTTTGACAGGTTAAACTTATCATTCCTCACTGCTTCAGATGTACACATCAGGCTCTAAAAAATAAAGGAATAAATCCAGATGAATAAATCATTTTGAGTTGTGCTGTTGAATGTTCAACCTGCCTTTCAACCCTGGTTTGATGTCCACTTACTATTGAGGGTCCTCTATAAGGATTAAGGTCTCATTAAGCTCCACGACCTAGTAGAACGTAGCTGGATCTCATCTGATTTGGAAAAGGTGCTTTAATTCTTTGGACAAATTAGATGGGTGTATCCCTGACATGCCTTTCTCTGGTGCAGTGAAATTGTAGAAAGAAAGAGGTGTGGGTAAATTCTCCAGTTATTCCCACATATACATTGGAGTGTTTTATCTGTAGCTGAGCAACAATTCAATTCAAAAATGCTTTATTCATTCCAAAGGGAATTAACAACAGAGCGGATGCGATCATTTATAGAGTTGGCCACAAATGATAGCGGAATGTATACTGTTAACACTGGTGAGCTCCCACGTTAGATAATATAACCCAAAACTAACAGTTAATATCAGGGCTCCAGACATGATTTTTCACATTAGTATGCAATAGATTGCACCATCTGTTGTTGTTGAGCGCTGCTAATACACCACCATATTGTATGAAATCCAGGCAGAGAGACGTGTAGTTGGGTATATGATCCTGTAGCCACATCTCAATGAAAGACACAATACTGCAAACCCAATACTCTGCTTGGGTGGGACTTCTAGTAAGATGGCAGATAAGACGGTTAGGTAGTAACGAGTTCTCTCAAGTCGGATAATAAAAATCCCCACAAACTTATAGAACTCAAATTACTGGAATATCGTGATGAGTGGAGCTGGTTCTTGGAAAGGTTATAAGAAAGAAATGTTGGAACCAGGGAATTAAGACGAAAATCAATACGATGAGAACATGGCGGAGGATACAGAACAAGGACAAGTAGAAGGATGGGCGGAAGGATTAGCTAAAATAAGCAGGAAGATTAATGAACTCCCACAGATGGAGCTTCTTACCTTCAAAAAAAGAGTTGAAAACAGATATAAAACAAGAAATAAACTCTCTTCGACTTGACATGGAACAAAAAATTAAAGAAACCAATAAGGAGCCGGAGGACCAGCGAGTGAGCCTAACCGAGGCTCAAACCTGCATCTCTTATTTAGAAGACATGAACATTGAAGTTAATGACTACATATAGACAATATAGACTAATCCAGATGCGCTACATGCAGAATAAGGTAACTGACCTCAAATATACATCTGTATATTTGGATTACCAGAGGATAGTAAAGGAGACTCAATGGCAAACTACCTGGATAAAGTTCTCTCCATACTGGTCTGGTAAATAGAAGTTAAAACTTTCAAAAAAGTAAGTCTAAGTCGAGGATGAGTGAGTATATACAGTATATCTATATAAAAATATACAGCTGTGGTTGCAGGTTTGCAACTACATCTGTCTCTATTGGAAGTTTAGAGTATTCCCAAATTCAGCATGTATTAATAGAGGGAAAGATCTGAATTCATTGTAACATAACTACCGACTGATGGTCCCGAGTGCAAGGATGTTGGACATTTCTAAACTCAACTATAATTTATCTGTAGGATGTATTATAGAGTCTAGTGGTAAAAGAACAGTGGTAAAAGAAACAAAAAAGGTAATTAAACAATATATCGCACAAAACAACAATGGAGATGTAGATCCAACAATAGTATGGGATGCGCTGAAGGAATGCAAGGAAGGCTAATAGCTAAGGGATAAGAGCAGGGATAAGAAAAATAAGAATCAAAATGTATGAAAATTCAAGAAATTAGGTCAATAATTAATATGTTAGTGAATTATATGGAAAAACAACACGTATTTTATAAACAGAGTTATTACGAAGGAGGTCATAGATATACAAAATTAGTGGCAAAGCAAATAAAAAAGACAAGCGCTAAATACGAAAGAAACAGTAGAGACCTAGACACAAATGAATTAGTTCAGATCCCTGAAAGACTAAAGGCATGTTTTTCAAAACTTCTATAGTTCATTATATTCACAACCCCCTTTGGCAAGTAAGGAGGAGATAAGGAGTTTTTTTTATCAGTTTGATCTACCATCAATAGGACTTTATCCAAATTACATATTAACAGCAGACATCATAAGAGAGGAAATATTGAAAGCTATAAAATCACAAAAAATAATAAATCATTGGGAAGTGATGGGTTCCCAGCAGAATGGTATAAAGTTTTGAAAGATGAACTTATACTAATTCTCCAATCTACACTGAATTGGACTCTCAAGGAAAACAAAATACCAGCTTCATGGGAAGAAGCAATAATTTAAATTATTCCAAAATCCCACAAAGACAAGTAGCGATATGCAAATTATAGGCCAATCTCATTGTTAAACCTAGATTATACATTTGTTACCTGCATAATCTCTAAAAGACTTTTTATTAGAGATAATTAACGAAGACCAAAAAGGTTGAATTACCAGTCGGTCTACGTTTCTACCCTCACCTATGGCCATGAACTTTGGGGCATGACCGAAAGAACAAGATCCCGGATACAAGCGGCTGAAATGAGCTTCCTTCGCAGGGTGGCCGGGCACTCCCTTGGATATAGGGTGAGGAGCTCGGCCATCCGGTAGGGGCTCGGAGTAGAGCCACTGCTCCTCCACATCGAGAGGAGCCAGCTGAGGTGGCTCGGGCATCTATACCGGATGCCTCCTCTGGAGGTGTTCCAGGCTGGAGGGACTATGTGTCTCGGCTGGCCTGGGAACGCATTGGGCTCCCCCCGGAGGAGTTGTAGGAGGTGTCTGGGGAGAGGGATGTCTGAGTGTCTCTTCTGAGTCTGCTGCCCCCGCAACCCGGTCCTGGATAAAGCAGATGACGACGAGAGAACGAGACCAAAAAAGGTTTATACAAGGAAGACAAACACGTGATAACATTTGGATATCCTTCACATAACAGGACAAAGAGAAATACAGAAAGACATAGAAAGAAGGAATACTCTTCCATTAGACTTCAGCTCATGGATTGAATTTGTTAGGCCATTGTTTCTGTTCCAAGCATTACCAGTCGATGTCAGCCTATCATTTCTAGGTTTATATGGGGATATAGAAGACCCTGGGTAAGATATAGAACTCTCCAGCTAGTCAAAGAAAAAGGGGAAATGTTACTACAAAAAGGGAATACTATTATGCCTCACAAACCAAATATTTATACTACTGGATGTAAACCGGAATATTGTGAAAAGTGGAAAGATTTTGAAACAAAAATTTTGGAACAGCCAGTTCAAAACATGATTGGAGATAAGAAAGCTTTGAAAGGAATAAAATCTATTTGGATCCAATAACTAAACACACATTAGATGTATGGTTTAAAATACTTAAGATGCATAAATTCAGAAAATGCACCAAAACTGAAATGGATAGCATATGATAGCAGTTTTAAACCTGCTTTGTATGACCAGAACTATAATTATTGGACTTTTAATGGAATAACGGTACAGTACAAGAAAACATGATTTTCACAGCTCTGTAAGTTTCCTGTGTTTAGAATCCTCCTGGACGTTCTGCCAGCCTGTGTAAGAACATTGAGTACTCGGATAAATGTTCCGTCAGTATTTGCTCCAAACTAAGGTCAAGGGCAAACACAATGGCAGTGAAACAAAGCTAGTTTGCCTCCTTTTTTTATTTAGTTTTGTACTTTCTCAAAATTACTAGAAATATTGCAGCTCAAAGAGTTTTCTCTGCTGTCATGTCAATTCAGGTGGACGTCCATGTCTTGGTAGGTCTGTATTTGGTCCATCCTCTTTCCTTGTTCAGATGATAGATTGAACCTAACCCTGGTTTAAACGTTTCTACAGCCTTCTCCCTAACCTGTTTGCTGGGTTCATTGGTCTTCATGATGCTGTTTGTTATTTAAAGTTCTCTACCAACCTCTGAGACCAAAACCAGAACAGCTGTAGTTATACTGTGATCAAATATACATGTATCAGATTATTGAAGATGAATATATAACCAAGCCACATTTTTGGATTGATTTCTGAAAATCTTTCCCTTCCACTTTACAATTACATTATAAATAAATGGACATGTTTTTAAATAGGAACCCATTTGAAACTGATGCATTCATTTTGATTCTTGACTGAAGGCAGAAATCCGAACACACTTCACTGCTTTTGGACTCGGCTGTTTCTCATATAGCCGGAGCTCTTCCTCAGACGCTTGTTTTACTCCTCAGGCCCGCTGGGGGCGGTGGTGCACCTCAAACTGGATGATATGCAGCGTCCGGTGAAAGCATAGAAGCAGAACTCTGTGGAGGTCGTATCAAACTGTTCCATGATGTCTACAATATATCCCACAGTTTTGCTCTGCGTGTACGGCTTCTTCTCCAGCCTGCGACCGTCGGAACCTTTCCTCACTCCCTACCTGATGGGACCGGACAAGAACCTTACGGAGACCCAGGTGAGGTACAGTTGCTGTGGGTCACAGTCCTGCTTGCATCACTCTCCACCTTGACTCCTAACACTTGTGTGTACTGCCTGTTTCTGGACCATCTCAATAAAAGATGGTCCAGCGTGACCTGCGCGTTCGTGGCTCCCAGCAGCCTCTCTGTGTTCATAGTTATTGTTTTAACAAAAATTTCCAGTTTTTGCGTATAAAGACTGAAGTAATTAAAGAGATTCATAAATAAAATGGGGAAAATGATGATACATAATAATTCTGTAGAATATATATTTAATCAATGTCCTTCCATGGATTGAGTGGTGATTTATCACAGTTCATTTATGCTTTATGGGTGGAATCTCTAGTGTTGCATCAACACTAGATTTGGCAAAGAAATACTTTTAAATTGGATCTTCAGACATGTTTTACCAGTAGTTTATAAAGAGTCACAAATATAAAGTTACCTCATTGAAAAATCCCCAAATTGACCCAGTTTATTGAAACAGAACAGTCTTTTAGCACTTCAAGGTTCTGTGTCAGGTCTGTGTTAGACTTTAGTGCATTTGAGGAAATGACCTTCAGATACTGTTGTTTTTTCTGTCTTATTTTGTCCTCCACTTTCCAAGTTTCCTTGAAATATAAGGATACACCTCACACCACGCTGCTGCAAATCTAATGAAATGCTAGGCTTCTCCAGACTTTAGAGTTTAATTTCTCTGCACCCACAAAGAGCTTAAAAAAGACATGTATTATTTTTAAAACAGTATTGTAACTCACAATAGTTATATAAATTGTATTTGTTACATGTGGGCGTAGAACTTCACTGCAGTTAAAAAGGTTATGCTGGTGCACCTGTCTGTCACACTATGCAGGGCAAATTCACACTGGTGGTCCGGTCCAGGGATCGGTAAATGTGAGAAAAGTCACACCTTAGGTTGGCCCGGTTTGCTTTCACACAGAGATTATTTCGACTGGACCAAACAACATCATGCAGTTGCAATGGATTGTGTCAGGGGCAGTGTCGCTACTTTCGTGTTCACATGTAGTTGTGCACCTGCACCCCTTCACTACTTCATATAGCCCCATGAGACATTTTCAGACTCTTTCGTCTTCGGATTCGCACTCTTACAATGTTTTTCTTCTTCTACTCAAATGAGCTGCTCTTTTGTCACATTATATGATACAATGGAAACAGCACGCATTCACACTATATGGTACATGGTACTATATGGTATCAGTGCAACCCCTCCTTCATTTGGCTCAGACACTTGGTATGTTGAAAGTAAATGGGGTAGTTTAGATGGTGAACGGGTAAAACAAACGGCTCCAGTACGAGTGGGTTCCCTCAGCACTGCTCCATTATAATAGGACTGTTTGCAGCATTAGGCTCAGACACACTCAGATTGGGATAATCTGTCAAAAAATGTCAGCCTTTTGGTTAATCCTTTAAATAATTAGGTCGTAACGTGGACCAGGAAAAATTTGTCAACACGCAAAGCAGCTATGAAAGGGGTTCTACATTTGTTCCACAAGTTCTACAAGTTGTTTACCCCATTCTCTCTGTATCGGGTCAGGCTAAATCACTCTTATAATACAATGTGAGTGAAGTAGTTGCTATTGCAACACATGGCTCAATCAGTTTTATTAATATGATAAATAATGTTTGTCTCATTAGAACTCTTCCCTTTTCCTGTTTAGCTGTGAAACTCTTTAAACAGTCCAAATCTACTCTATATGAAGTTCTGTAGAATTCCTCTTAGTGTAATTCCACCAACCCAGATGTTGATTGGTTGCCAGCCATCTCCACAGAGCACTACAGGGGTTGGACAATGAAACTGAAACACCTGTCATTTTAGTGTGGGAGGTTTCATGGCTAAATTGGACCAGCCTGATAGCCAGTCTTCATTGATTGCACATTGCACCAGTAAGAGCAGAGTGTGAAGGTTCAATTAGCAGGGTAAGAGCACAGTTTTGCTCAAAATATTGAAATGCACACAACACTATGGGTGACATACCAGAGTTCAAAAGAGGACAAATTGTTGATGCACGTCTTGCTGGTGCATCTGTGACCAAGACAGCAAGTCTTTGTGATGTATCAAGAGCCACGGTATCCAGGGTAATGTCAGCATACCACCAAGAAGGACGAACCACATCCAACAGGATTAACTGTGGACGCAAGAGGAAGCTGTCTAAAAGGGATGTTCGGGTGCTAACTCGGATTGTATCCAAAAAACATAAAACCACGGCTGCCCAAATCATGGCATAATTAAATGTGCACCTCAACTCTCCTGTTTCCACCAGAACTGTCCGTCGGGACCTCCACAGGGTCAATATACACGGCCGGGCTGCTATAGCCAAACCTTTGGTCACTCATGCCAATGCCAAACGTCGGTTTCAATGGTGCAAGGAGCGCAAATCTTGGGCTGTGGACAATGTGAAACATGTATTGTTCTCTGATGAGTCCACCTTTACTGTCTTCCCCACATCCGAGAGAGTTACGGAGTGGAGAAGCCCCAAAGAAGCGTACCACCCAGACTGTTGCATACCCAGAGTGAAGCATGGGGGTGGATCAGTGATGGTTTGGGCTGCTATATCATGGCATTCCTTTGGCCCAATACTTGTGCTAGATGGGTCACTGCCAAGGACTACCAAACCATTCTTGAGGACCATGTGCATCCAATGGTTCAAACACTGTATCCTGAAGGCGGTGCCGTGTATCAGGATGACAATGCACCAATACACACAGCAAGACTGGTGAAAGATTGGTTTGATGAACATGAAAGTGAAGTTGAACATCTCCCATGGCCTGCACAGTCACCAGATCTAAATATTATTGAGCCACTTTGGGGTGTTTTGGAGGAGCGAGTCAGGAAACGTTTTCCTCCACCAGTATCACGTAGTGACCTGGCCACTATCCTGCAAGAAGAATGGCTTAAATCCCTCTGACCACTGTGCAGGACTTGTATATGTCATTCCCAAGACGTACTGAGGCTGTATTGGCCACAAAACGAGGCCTTACATCATACTAATAAATTATTGTGGTCTAAAACCAGGTGTTTCAGTTTCATTGTCCAACCCCTGTACTTCACTTCTCTTGCTGCTGGTTTTAGACACAATATTTGAGATAATCTAAAACCGAATAGAACTGATATAGAATCAGAAGAGTTCCAAGCCATTGACCCGGAAGTTGAGAGAAGGATTCAGTATGTAAGAATAATGCAGAATCACAGCTGAACAAAGTAACATCTGGTGTTCCACAGAGTTCAATACTTGGAACTAAGTTATTCTTTGTTATGCTTTTAACTGAAGTTTAGACTGCAACTAAAATGTATCGTCCTTCATTTGTAAACTGATGCTGAAATCACTTTTTAGCAGGTGAAAAATAAGCATTTTAAGGTCGCCTATTCCATGTGGTGAAAAAGAGTGTATGCTTTAACCTTGGCACTAAACAAAACAAAATTGTGTTATTGCAGACCAATTGGAACAGTTACATTATGGTTTTTTTCCAAATGAACATATGGCAGGGGAGGGTTTTTACAGTACAAAATCACTTTTTAAATCACAATTTAAACAATCAAAAACGATGCATCATTAAAATATTGGCAAAATAAACTAAAGGAATTCAGTAAAATGATTAGAAAAGAAGTTACATCATGTAATTAAACGTTCGACCTACATTCTTTGGAGGACGGTTCTGTGATGTTATGTTTTTAAAATTAGCAAAGCTATAATATACAGATTCCTACAATAAACTATATTTATGTTGCTAATATTATGTTTAAACTCCGAAGTCTTCAAACTCATACTCTCAAAATAAGAACACGGTGACTCTGAAAAGAATTTGAAGTTCAAGGGAGACAAAACCTGTAATAAATACCTTGACAGACATGTTTGTCATTTTTATTGTTAATACTGATTGGCTGATTTCTACGCTGCAACTGTTGCAAGTTACGCCACGGTGAACAAGCTGTGTGCACTTCTGCTGCAGACGATCAGTTTGTGGCAGACCATCACTTTATGGCACAACGCTGTTGTTTTTCTGGGGTGCCGGCCCAAGTGTGGAATGCTGTTTCACGCAGGATGGGCAAGTATATCCAGTTCCCACGCACTGCGCATGTGGGACAGATTAATGCAGTTGGACTGCAGACTCGGGCCAATCTGACTCAGAGACGTTTCTCAGAAGTCATTTGAGGTATGCAGTCTGTTTAATCTATTTATGCAATTAAACTAAAGCGAAAAACACCACGTATGAACTTAAATATTGTGGCATGTTTTGAAACAAAACTGAACTTTAACATCGACCAGTGACCAGAAAACCAAAGACAAGAATTCTAAAAAATAATAGTATTGCCATTGCTTCTGTCTATTTTCTATAATTGCAGCATTTTTCTTTTGCAACGTTCTTCTGTTGTAGTTTTTTTTTATTTTGTGTTTGTGTTTGCTGCTAGTTTAGCCATTTGCTGCTGTCAGGTGAAAACCCTTAAATGGGGCTGAATTGGAAACATTTTGGTATTAAAAACTCATTACAAGTTATTACAAACACTTTGTGGCGGCTGTTGCTCCCAAGGGTGGAACAACCACTTATTAGGTTTAGGGGAAATTACTTTTTCACTCGGGGTCAGGTTGGTTTGGATAACTTTTGCTCTTTTGAAGTCAATAGTTAAGAACTGCTTGTTGGGTTTACTCAAGATTATTCTTATTTTATTAAAAACCTTAGGACAAAAAAGGAACAACTCTGTTAATCTGGACAGTTTTCTGTTGGTCCTTTTTCCTTTTTGGTTGTTTTGTTTTTAACGGTAAAAGTAACAATTTCATATCCTTGTTTCCCTAAAAATATATTTCTTGTATTATCGGCAGGTTACCAATACAATCTATCCCGTATGGACATATTCCTACCTCGCCCTCCTGTTCCCGGTCTTCCTGGCTACAGACTACCTCTGCTACAAGCCTGTGTTGGTACTGCAGGCCTGCAGCCTGGTGCTGACCTACATCATGCTTTGGAAGTCCCAGGGCATACTGGCTATGCAGCTGCTGGAGTTTTTCTTTGGACTGGCCACGGCGTCGGAAGTGGCCTATTACTCCTACATCTACAGTGTGGTGGAGCCAGAGCTCTACCAGAGAGTCACCAGTTACTGCCGCAGTGTCACTCTGTTCGGCTCAGCTGTCGGGTCGCTTATGGGTCAGCTCTTGCTCTCGTTGGACAAAGTGGAGCTGGTACACCTTGTCATCATTACGCTGGCATCAGCCGTCGTGGCCTCTATCGCCCCCTGGTTCCTCCCTATGCCCAAGAGAAGTTTGTTTTTCCACAAGAGTCCAGGAGTAGCAGAGGAACCTAAAGCTACCATCAGTTCCGACACAGAAAATGGGAAGAATTCAGAAAGAAGAGCGTTTATGGTGAGAAAGCAGCAGCTTCCTCCAGGTCACAAAAACTTGTTAAACATGAGTTTGTGTGTTGTCTAAAGAAGTGCACTCCTCCTCTTTCAGATGTCCAGGTCATCTGAAGCAGCAGGTGGCAGCAGTGGGCTTATTCAGGTGTTGCGGATGCTTTTTGATGACTTTGTGCAGTGCTACAGGTGTCGCCCTCTGCTGGCGTGGTCAGTGTGGTGGGCCCTGGCCACATGTGGCTACTTCCACATCATCAACTACGCTCAAGTACTGTGGGAGAACATCCATTCATCCAAGGAGTATGAAATCTACAACGGTTATGTAGAAACTTTGTCTACGCTGTTCGGTAAGGCTTCTGGTTTTACTCATGAGTTTCTTGACCGCCATTTCTCAAATTCTAGCCTTGACGGGTCAATCCAGACCCAGCTCGCACCTATTTAAGTGGAAAATCTTATTGGAATCTCAGAAATGTCGATTAATAGAAACTGTTACAAGGGCCACTCAATAACACTTTAATGTTGTCAGTTTGGGTTGGCAGTAGAAGAAAGGGACAAGATACGATTACTAAACACTGTAACAATCTCTTGACAAGCTAGCAGCTAACCGCTACAACCTCTAATTCATTCAAGCCACGCCTTGATGACTCTGCACTGGACAGAGGTTCTTTGGAACACTTTAAGATTCTCAAAACTTTGTTCTATTTGTGAAGGAACAAAATGGCAACATTTCAGTGCTTTGCATGTTAGATATAGACAAACGAAATGGTCAGACATGAACTAAATAACATTACATTGATTACAGGTCCTTTTAAAACATAGTCTGTAATCAAAGAAACTTTTAAATTGTGAAAATAACAACAAAACTGGAATCTGGGTTTTCCTCAAAAATGGATTAAATCTGGTCTTATTGTCATGAACAAAAAGTCACGTCTCACTTGCTCTCATAAGCTGGATGTATAATCAGCCTCGCTAGTTGGATATAATAAAACAGAAGCTAGGCAATGGGATCATGCATATAGTATTGGACAGAATTTAGAGCTAGTTCTTGTTATGCATGAACTGATGCAACGCTGCTTAAACAAACATAGTGACATGATTTGTTTGTAATGCTCAGTGGTTTTATTTAACTCGTACCACGTTTAGAAAAATTAGTCATTAAGACTTCAATGTCCAGCTTTTTATCCTGAATTACAGTTTTAACTGATGGGTAGCAGTAAAATATCATGATTTATTTTTTCTAATGCTTGGGTAAGTAAACCACAAACAATATTCCTCAACATTTACCTTCAAAGCTATGAATGACCCAAAGAATAATGTTTTTTTCTTACTTTGCTTCATGCAAACAGAAAACAGAAGAACAAAGCAGGAGAATTCTGTGCCAGGTCCAGACCATCTGACTCTGATCTTCTGTCTGTATCTGGCATTGTCTCAAATGACTAAACATTAGTTTCATCTCTGGGTGACGGAAAATGATTGCTTGAATTTAATGTCAGCCTAAATAAACAATCAGAACGATTGAATATTCTATCACAGCCTTTTCAGCAGATATGAAATTATTTCATAAAATCCAAACACACGTCAGCAATAAGATGTCATTTAAAAACAGTGGTTTATTAAAACAAATGTCATCGTCGATAACTGATATTTACTAATATAATATATATGGCCCTACCCTTTTACTACTGAGATTATCTCCCTGATTCAGTTAAACATCCCACAATCCTGACTGCATCACTGTTACATGACCAAACAAATACCACATGACCAGCCCCTCCCCCTCAACTCCAAAACCTTGTTTTTTTTTCCAAGCCATTTTCAGGTGGACTTCCTGGTGTGCTTCAGATCTTTGTTCTGCTGTGTTGACCAAGTGTGGTCAGTAACTGATGATTGGACATTTTCCTTCTGGATTTTGACTGAGCAAATGATGATATTTTTCTGAAATGCTGTTAGATTTATCCCAGATGTAACGTGATACCCACAGCTTCCAAAATAGTCCACTTTTGTCTTGTCACTCTATAGAATACTTTACCAAAAGTCTTGGAGATCATAAAGGTGTGTGTTGGTAAATGTTAAATTGGCCTTTTGTGTTTTTTGGGTCAGCAGTGGTCTCTCCCATTGAGGCAATTTTGCCCAGTTTTTTGCTTATAGTTGAATCATGACCTCTGACCTTAAGTGAGGCAGCAAGACCTGCAGAGCTTTAGCAGCTGATATGGCCTACTTCATGATGTCGGCGAGGTTCTATTTAAGTGATTCTTTGCTTCTTCAGGTCTGACAGCAACCAAGCCAGGATAGCTGATCCCCTTAATGAAATCATCATGTGAAAACAGCTTTTTTGTGGTTGATATGAACATATTTTAGCTAAAAGGAATTTATCCATCCCTAGTTGTTCTGGACCTTTGACCTGGGACCGACATCAGGTTTGGTCCCTTGAACATGAAGAGACTTTCTCCTACTGAAGCTAAACCTGATCTGCTGGTCTGCAGGCGCTCTGGCTGCTCTGCTGGTGGGCTGCCTCCCTGTGTCCTGGGCTCGCTGGGGAGAACTGGTTCTGTGGATCCTGTCCCTCCTCATGACTGTGTGCGTGTTCGTCATGATCCTGCAGAAGAACATCTGGATGTGCTACAGCTCCTACGTGGTCTTCAGAGCCGTTTACATGCTTCTCATCACCGTGGCAACGTGAGTCTCTTCTGTTGTAGAAAGTTGCAGGGAGAAGGATGCATCAGAATCAGATGTTGAACTATTTCAATTTTCTCTGAGAACTTTGGAAAGAAAAACGGGAAGAGAGAAAGCAGAACCTTAGCTAAGTAGGTCCAGATTACAGCAAGCAGCTGTTGCCCCATCTGAGGCTTCCTGCTCCATTTCAACATGAAGCACATCCACCTGCAGCTTCTTGAGAACATAGATAAGGAGGAGGTTGCCAGAATGAAGCCTGATCCATCTTCTCACTGGGCCAATGCTGCTTCACATTTCTTTGTTCCTGCCAGAGAGGAACCTGATGCATGAATGAAAGCGTTGCTTCCTGACCCTCAGGTACCAGATAGCAGCCAACCTCAGCATGCAGAGATATGCTCTGGTGTTTGGAGTCAACACGTTTGTGGCTCTTCTGCTGTGGACTCTGATCACTGTGGTTGTGGTGGACTCAGCTGGACTGGGACTCAATGTTTTCACTCAGGTAAAATGTCAGTATGTGGAGAAAGCTTTGCTGATATCTGGGTTGTGTGTTTGATGGCGGCCTGTATTGTCTTCCTCCCCCAGTTTCTCATCTATGGATACTACTTCGCAGTCATATCTGTGATCTTCCTCCTGGCTGGGCTCTACAGAGTGTTCTCCAGGCGCACCAATGAGGAAGTTCTGACTCAGATCCACCGAGAGTCCAGCACTTTTTCAAACGGCGACTGCATAGGACGGTGATTCATGTTAAAGCTTTTATCAGAAGTTGCATCACTTTCCTTGGAACAGCGTTAATGGGTGCTTTTCATGATGTCATCACATGGTGAACTGGGCTGAACCAACACTGACTCTCTCTCCTTCCAAGCTGCTTTTAAATCAAAGCCACAAAATATTTCTCAATAGTATAAATGATGCAATTTTTCATTTTTTTTCATCACTCAACTATAACTCTTCCAGTTTGCCCGATTGATTCTTCAGAAGTGTGACCAGTTAGGATCCCTGATCAAACCGAAATAGCTCTGCGCTACCCTCTGCTGCTAGATATTTATTGTAGGCGTAGAACCACGTTGAAACTGTTCCAGCTCCTGCCTCTCGAGGGCGCCAGGGGACAGGACAGTTTAGTCAGTGAAATTGTCGGTATTCAAACTAGGTACAACAGGAGGAACATAAAGGTGCAAACAGAATGCTCCATTTATCCTCTCAGATCTGATGAAATCTGGGCTTAATGCAAATTATTTTTATGTATGAAACTGTCTGAATATTTGTATCTTGTTTGTTTTATGAGACTACAGATGGAAATTAGCATCTTGCTAAATCCAGTATATTTACGACAACATTGTACATTCATTAATATTCGTTGTCTCATGGTATAAAATTGAATCAAAAATCTATACCACCATGTCAGAGTATTTAAAGACAAATTATAACAAGTATAAGATGAGTAAATGTTCCTGCTTGAAAGGAGAACAATGTACCACCCTTCTTTCAGCCCACTGACAAGCAGTGCACAGTAACAGGAGAGAGAGGCGCAGCGCTGCATAACTTTGACCTTTATACCGCCTAAGTGGTTCATGCCTCCTGAGGGCAGCTGAAAGGGCTTTGAAGGTCCATCATAACAGTGGAGGAGAAACAGATTGAGTTAGCTCAGCTGGATGGTGTATATGATGACATCATGAAAAGCAACCATTGTAACTTAGTGAGCTGCTGCAGCTCTATGCAGTGTTTATGACAACTCTGTGGGTAGAAAACCACTTTAACTCATAATAAGAATTTTTTATCCTTCACAAAGTCATTTCTGTTTGATTCTAGTTATTTAATCATATTTATCTTTTTTTAAATTCTCATTTAACCTTTTGTCCTGTTGATGACATGCAAGGTGGAAGAAGAGAAATGCACCATTTTAGGCGGTATTTGAGATTGGTCCAGTATTTGGAACACATTTTTATTTAACTGTTTACATTTTCTCTCCGAATGGGCAATGTACCCAAGTGCATGTGTTAGTGATTAATGACTAATATTTCATATTTCATGGTGTTACACAACGCACAGAATCCTGGACGTGCCCCCAAAAAATGACCAGCAAAGAAGAAACTGTTTAACACTAAACAGGCATAAGTTCATTAAGTGAAAGCAGTCAGTTTACAGTCTATTCCTCAGATAAAGAGTAAGCGACAATTTAAAAATTGTTACAGTTTCTTTTCAAACAAGAACTGTTAAAATGAGCCGAATTACAGTATGGTGTAGAGACCCATCATCGGAACCTTATTTTATGCATTATGATGCAGTCATTGGGATTTAAGTTTACATAAAATACGCTGAATATATTATAGTTGTGGAATGCCTCCAGCATTCCCAGATTAAATTTAATATGAACAATAACAACTTTATTAGATCTGCTTACTGCTGGTAATGATTGGTACAAATCGACAGAAGTTCTGTTCTACCTGGATCATTTGTCAACAGCCAAAATGACTTAATATATCTGTAACCATCTTCGTTTCTCCTACTGTAAAACTGTTTTGCACTAACAAAGATTTAGATTTGTTGGAAGTACTGGTACTAAGAAGTACAACTGATGTAATAGTGTGCACCTTTGTATTTAGGCTGCTGATTGGTCCATTTGTGGTGTGTTTAGGTACCTAAAATAATAACTGGAGCTGCTTTCGGTGCCAGTCTTTTTTTCATTTTACTTGATGATAAATTGCACAAAAAAAGCGTCAAGCCTTTAAGAATCCTTTCAAAAAGTTATAAGAAAAGGCAAAAACTCAAGACAGTCTAATCTGTCCTGAAAGTCAGTATTTCAATTCAATTCAGTTTATTTATATAACGCCAATTCACAACACATGTCGTCTCAAGGCACTTCACAAAAGTCAGGTACATACATTCCAATTAGTCCTAACCATTGAACAGTGCAGTCAGATTCAGTTATTTATTAAAAAAAATTGGATAAAAAGTTTTTCATCTAAAAAAACCCCAGCAGATTGCATCCAGTCAGTGTTTGCAGCATTCACTCCCCCGGATGGAGCATGTAGAGGACAGTGGTAGAAAACTGGCGTGACTTTGCAGCAATCCCTCATACTGAACATGCATGTAGCGACAGTGGGAAGAAAAACCCCCTTTTAACAGGAAGAAACCTCCAGCAGGAAACCAGGCTCAGTGGAGCAGCCATTTTCCCGACCGAACGGGGGTTGGAGAGAACAGAGCAGAGACCCCAAAGAAAAACAAAAAAAAGACTGATCCAGGGGTAACTTTCTATGGGAAGGAAAAGTAAATGTTAATGGATGTAGCTCCTTTAGTCGTTTCACCTAGGGAAAAAAAGAACAGATAAACTCTGAGCCAGGGTTTTTAAGGTTTGAGTCTGAAAGAGAGCACATAGAGTTTAGTTACAGAAAAAATCAGTCCAGTAGCTATGTCTAGGAGAGGGGAAGAAAGGGTTTTTAAACACTGAAAGACAGGGCTAAGTGGATCATCGGTAGAGGGGTGAGCATTTAGTTTTTGCCAGCAGAAGCTTTGGGGGGATTCCCCCCCCACAAAAGGGGGTCACAGGTAGACACAGAGTCAGGGCCCAGGTGTAGCTTCTAGGAAGAGAAAAAAAGAGAGGAAAAAAGTTAAAAGCTGAAATAAACAGCAAAAAATGCAAAATGAAGAGTAGTGTGAGAAGTTAGCGAAAAGGGTGAAAAGTGGTATTTTTGTCCCCCAGCAGCCTAAGCCTATAGCAGCAAAACTACAGAGATAAGCTCAGGATAACCTAACCCACTCTAAAATATAAGTTTTACCCAAAAAAAAGGGAAAAATTTTTTAAAACCCCCTAAAAAAAAAAAAACCTTAAAAAGTAGACAGTTTGTCCATCTAGCGCCCCCTGATGGCCATTGTTATACTAAAAAAAAAAACGATTGGGATACCTCTCTCTGTAAATTGATTATAACTATTGGAAAAGAGAGGGGGTCATACAGGTAGCAAAAATGGGGGGTTTGTTTTTGCCCCTCAACCATAACTGAGCCGGTTTAGGCAAACCTGACTCCCCTTGCCCCCATCCAAAAAAGGGGAAAAAGACGGAGGAAAAAAAGGAAGATAGCGCGGAAAACCTAAGCCACTCAAAAATTAAGCTTTATCAAAAAAGGAAATTTTTAAGGGGCCTAGCCTTAAAAGTAGACGGGGGTGTCCGCCTCAGACTAAAAAATGGGAAAGCTGGTCCACAGGAGAGGGGCCTGATAACTAAAGGATCTGCCCCCCATTCTGCTTCTAGAGACTCTAGGGACCACCAGTAAACCCTGCAGTCTGAGAACGAAGTGCTCTGTTAGGAACATATGGAACAATCAGATCTCTGATGTATGAGGGGGGCTAAATCATTAAGGGCTTTATATGTGAGGAGGAGAATTTTTAAATTCATTTTGGATTTAACAGGGGGCCAGTGAAGGAAATAAAAAGGAGAAATATGATTTCTCTTTTATTTTCATCAGAACTCTTGGGGGGGGAGCATTTTTATCAGCTGAAGGGGTTTTAACTGCTTTTTTTGACATCCTGATAGTAAAAATTACAATAGTCCAGTCTTGAAGTAACAAATGCATGGGCTAGTTTTTCAGCGTCACTCCTGGATAGGATATTTTTAATTTTGGCAATGTTCAGGGATGAAAAAAAGGGAAAACCCGAAAAACCCTTTTAATATGGGATTTAAATGACATTTCTGGGTCAAAAATAACACCAAGGTTTTTTACTTTATTACCGGGGGTCAATTTAATGCCATCCAGGTTAAGTGATTGACTAAGCAGTTTCTTTTTTTAAAGACTCCGGTCCAAAGACGACAACTTCTGTCTTTTCTGAATTTAGAAGCAGAAAATTTAAGGTCATCCAAGTTTTTATGTTTTTAAGACATGCTTGTAGTCTATCTAATGGTTGGGCTCATCAGGATTTATGGATAAGTAAAGCTGAGTATCATCAGCGTAACAGTGAAAATTTATTCTATGCTGCCCGATAATTTTACCTTTTGGAAGCATATATATAGTAAAGAGAATTGGCCAAGTACTGAACCTGTGGTACTCCCACAATTAACCCTGAGTTTAAAGATGTTTTATTTTCATGAACAAACTGGAATCTGTCAGACAGAAAAAATTTAAACCAGCCTAGTGCTTTTCCCCCTGATCCCTACAGCATATTCCAGCCTTTTTAAAGAGAAATTTTATGGTCGACTGTATCAAATTCAGCACTGAGATCTAAAAAACCCGTACAGACACAAGCCCATTATCTGAGGCAATAAGAAATCATTAGTGACTTTCAGCAGAGCTGTTTCAGTGCTATGATGAGCTCTGAAGCCTGACTGAAACTCTTCAAAAACGGTCATTGCTGTGTAAATGCTCACACATTTGATTTGCAACTATTTCTCAAGAATTTTAGATAAAAATGGAAATGAATATAGGTCTGTAAATTTATTAAGTCATCTCAAACAAGCAAAAATTTCTTAGCAAAAAGGTTTGATTACAGCTTCCTTAAAAATTGTGGTACATATCCTTTACTAAGATAAATTAAAACTAAAAGGGGCTGGTAATCAGAGGGAACACTTCCTTAAATATTGGTTGGGGATTGGGGCTAACATACAAAATTGAAATTTAGATGAAGCTAATATTTTTGAAACTCAGGAAGCTCCACAGGATCAAAACAGTCCAAAAACCAGATCAGGTTCTACAGTTTTTTCCAATGTTGTCTCATTTTTGAGGTGAAGTAATCATCTTCGGAGGGGAGTCAAAGATTTTCTTTTTAATAGAATCAATTTTATTTAAAAGAATCCCATAAAGTCATGACTGCTGAGAGCTAAGGGAATGGATGGCTCAACAGAGCTATGACTCTGTGTAAGTTTAGCAACTGTACTAAAGAGAAACCTAGGATTATTCTTGTTCTCTTCTATTAATGATGAGAAATAAGCTGTTCTGGCTTGGTGAAGTGTCTTTTTATACAACAGTAGGCTATTTTTCCAGATTAAGTAGGAATCCTTTAGGTGTGTAGAGCGCCATTTTCTCTCCAATTTTCTAACATTGTGCTTTAAAGTACGCAGCTCTGAATTAAACCAGGGAGCCTGCGTCCTATGAATAATTACCTTCTTTTTCAAGGGGGCTGCATTGTCTAATGCACCACGCAATGATGAAGTAACACTATGAACAAGAGAATCAATTTGTGAAGGGGCAGAAACAAAATGTTTGCCCTCCACTGTGCTATTCAGTGATAATGAGGAGATTAAAAGTGGAACAGATTCTTTAAAGGTTGTTACAGCATCGTCTGATAATGATCTACTATAATGAAATGTTCTTTCTGGTGTGGAGTACTCTGTTAAATTAAACTCAAAGGTTATTAAAAAATGGTCAGACAGGACAGGGTTATGAGAAAATATTGTTATGTCTTTACACTCAATGCCATATGTCAGCACAAGGTCCAGAGAATGAAGACAAAGGTGGGTAGGTTTGTTAATGTTTTGAGTAAAGCCAGTTGAGTCTAAGATACCATTAAAGGCTATATTTAAGCTTGCACTTTCAGTGTCAACATGAATGTTAAAATCCCCCACTATAATAACTTTATCTGTATTTAACACTAAATCAGATAAAAGGTCTGAAAAACTGATCTAAAAATTGAGAGTAAGGGCCTGGTGGACGGTACAAAACAACAAACAGAAGTGGTTTTAGTGCTTTGCAATTTGGATGAGGAAAACTAAGGATTAAATATTCAAAAGAGTTGTAGCTATTGATTGGTCTGGGACTAGTCAATAAATCGGACTAAAAGATGGTTGCTGCTCCTCCTCCTCGCCCAGTATTTCGAGGAATGTGAAAATTTAAATAATTATTAGGAGTTGACTCATTTATAGTAACATAATCCTCTTGCTGCAGCCAGGTTTCTGTGAGACGAAATAAATCAATCTGATTGTCACAAATCAGTCACTAACTAGCAATGTCTTTGAAGAGAGAGATCTTATGTTCAGTAAGCCACATTTAATTGTTTTATTTTTCTTCTTAGTCTGAGTTGTGTTTATTTTTATTAGATTTTCCTGATTTCCTCTTTTTAGATAATTTTTTAATCTATTCAATTTTGGCCGTGGGCGAGACAGTGTCTTAATAGGGTAATGGGTGGGTAGCAGTACAGAAGCTGCAGAGAGGAGTGTTAAACTACGACCCTGCTTCCTGGTCTGAACCCTGGGTTGTCAGAGTTATGGAGAACTAATAAATGCGGCCAGATTCCTAGAAAGAAGAGCTGCTCCATCCAAAGTGGGATGGATGCCGTCTTTCCGGATCAGACCAGGTTTTCCCCAAAATGTTCGCCAGTTATCAATGTAACCCACATCGTTTTCTGGACACCACCTAGACAGCCAGCGGTTGAATGACACCATGCGGCTAAACAATATAAAATCTAAAGAAGGAACGCTCTGCAAGAAGCTTCTGTGAAGCTCAAGTGTAGAAGGATGGTTTAAAATACATCAAGCCTTAATGAAGATACATGTGCTAATAATATTTAGATTTCTTCTTTGCTTTTTTTGGTAAAAGTAAGTCAAACATATGTTAACATCACACAGAGATAATTTGAGTAAATCAGCTTTCAAATGATTTCATTTCAGTGAAAAGTTTTCCAAACCAACTTGACCTTATGTGAAAAATAATCAACCCCCTTGTTAAATCATGGATTATTCATGAAGGCAGCAGAGCTCAACTTCAGCCCGGCCTGATTAACATGTAGAATCAAGATAGAACTTATATAGAACCTTTCTGACAGCATGAAGTAGACTAAAAGATCTGATCTAAAGAAAATCAGCAACAGATGAGAAACGATACAGCAGAACAATGACCTCAAGCACACCCCCACGTCCTCCTTTAATTGGCTCAAAAAAAAAAAGTAATGAGGGTTTTGGAGCTGTCTAGTCCAAGTCTGGAATTATCTCAGATTAACCTTTCAGACGGTTCATGCTCAAAGGCTCCTTAATGCAGCTAAATTAAAGCAGATTGGGCCAAAATTCCTCCAGTGATGTAGAAGACTGATCACCAGTTATACCAAGGGCTTCGTTGCTGCAAACGGTGGAACAACCCGTTCTTAGGATTAGGGAGTGATAACTTTTTCTCATAGACCCAAGTTGGTTTGACTCATTTTTCCTTTCAATAAATGAAATCATTTAAAAAGTGCTTTTCTTTTCCTCTGATTGTCTTTGGTCTTAAAATTAGTTTTGGCTGAGACATTTAATTCTGACAAAATGGATCAAAAAGGCTTTTTCCAGGTGTGGAACGTCTGACTTTTAGTTTCACTGTTTTTGTTTGTTTCCAGTGCTTTAAAACATCCAGATGAGCATGTGATGAAGTAAAATGATTAATTTTGATATAATCACAAAAGACTGGATTTGTAGTTCATGTAGGCAGCTTAATGCACTTGGTCAGATTCTCGTTTCTGTTGGCTCATCTGACTTGGATGAACAAGACCCAAATACCCTTCTATCACTAGTCTCTACACCTTTACAGATATCTAATTGAGCTTACAGAGCTGTACTCTGTAAATTATCAAGATCAAATGTGACACTAAGACTTGACCTTTGATTTCTTTAGAAAAACCTTGTTTATTTTTCTTCTGTGATCTTGGGATCGTTGGAAGGAAATCTTGCAGAATGTGTGTGAATGTGTTCAGTTTGAAGAATTTGCACTGTTGCAACCTGACAGAGTTGTGTTTTCTGTATCCTGTGAGCCATTTTTTTCCCATCTATGCAAAAGATGAGAGCTAGCCAAATGTATTTTATACCATGTGGAAAAAAAATATTTTATAATAATAAACCATGTATATGGAATAAATTCTTTTAAATAAGTGGTATTTGTTTTTTTTCCCTTTGTGATCTGAACAGCCATGGAAACATGGTTCTTATAATCTTTTCTAACATTAGTATTCTAATACATGCCAAGCTGTGTTCTATAGTACATATACAGTAAAAACCAGATATTTACATACAATTTGAAAAATGGCATTAAATCAAACTGTTTCCTTTTTCTGGACTGTTAGAATTAGCTAAATTATTTTAATTAGATGCCAGAATAATCAGATTGATTTTGTAGATTTTATTACTTTCTTAAAATTCAGAATTTTAAACACACAAAGATTTTTATCCCTTAATAAATAATTTCTAAAAACCTACGTGACATGGGTTTGTACGCTCCTGATTCCCAACATCTGAGTTAACTGGAGACCAACCTGAAGATCTATTTTAAGGCAACACCTCAAACACTCTGCTTCCTTGTGTGACATCATAGGGAAGTCTAAAGTAAGAACTTTGGACCCCCACAAGTCTGATTCATACTTTGATCCAATCTCCAGATTCCTGAAGGTTCCACACGAATCTGTTCAGTTACATGCAAGTATAAACAGCATGGGAATGTCCAGCCATCATATTGTTCAGGAAGGAGACTGGTTCTGGTGGGAAATGTGTGAATCAACTCCAGAACAAAAGCTAAAGATCTTGTGACGATGCTGCTGAAGCTGGTAGAGGAGAATCATCCACAGTGAGACCAGTCCTCTAGCAACATGGGCTGAAAGGCCCATGTTGCTACAGCAAGCATGATCCTGCCAGTTCCACACCTCAACACTGGGATGGGATTGGGTAGGGGGACGAGGAATTTCTGGGTTTCTCTTTGAAGCTAAACATTTCCAGTTTGGTTTCCTCGGACCAGTAAATCGTGTTTTCCACCACACAATAACATTTGGTGCTCTAGTGGAAACCACCCTCTCTCGCATTCCTAATAATTCTAGAATTAGTGGTCTTGTAGAGATGCTTTACAGTCCTTGCTCCTTTGCATTAGTTAAATGATTTAGGGGGAATCCAGGGTTATAGAAGTGTTTAAATCATCTGTGTTGAAGCAATATTTCTGAACCAATCAGAACAGGGAATTCAGTTTTAAAATTTAAAGGATTAAAACACAGAAAAAATGAAAACTCAGCTGCAGGTCCCTTGATAAAGGTAGTAGCTTTGAATCAAGGTTGTCCACATTTTTGCTCTTTAACTATTGTCTACTTTTAATAGAAAAAGTGACTCAAAGTACAGAGCATATATATTGTCACACTATATCATTTAAAAGATTTCATTATTAAAGATTAGCCGAGTAAGTCCATAGTGCCGTTTTAACCTGTTAAATCATGTTGTAACTGGGATTAACCACATTGTTTGGTTTTTACTTTCAATAGCCACGCCCACACCTCATTACTGCCTAACCTGTAGATTCAAGAAATTACTAAAATAGAACCTGTCTGACAGCTTGAAGTAGGCTAAAGGATCTCAAAAAGCTACTAATTATGCCCTGATCTAAAGAAAATCAAAAACAGATGAGAAACCAAGTCATTGACATCTATCAGTCTGGAAACGGTTACAAAGGCATGTCTAAGGCTTTGGGACTTGAGAAAAGCACAGATAGAACCTTTATCCACAAATGGAGGAAACATGGAACAGTAGAGAACGTTCACAGGATTGACCGACCTACCAGAGGTCACAGAAGAAAATCTGAAGCTCTGCAGGACTTGCTGCCTCAGTTAAGGTCAGAGGTCATATTTAAATATTATATTCAATAAGAAATAGATACTGGGCAAAAATGGCCTCCATGGGAGAGTTCCAAGATCAGAACCACTGTTGACCAAAAAGAACAAAGCCCGTCTCACGTTTACCAAAAAACCGCTTGATGATCTCAAAGGCTTCTGGGAAAATATTCTGTGGACTGAAGAGACTAAAGTGGACCTTTCTGGAAGGTGTGCTTCATGTTACATCTGCTGTAAAACTAACGGCATTTCAGAACAAGATTATCATACCAGCAGTCAAACATGGTGGTGGTAGTGTGATAATCTGGGACTGCTTTGCTGCTTCAGAACCTAAAGGACTTGATGTAATTAATAGAATCACGAATTCTGTTCTCTGGCGGGAAATCCTAAAGGAGAATGTGCGGTCATCGGTTTGTGACCCGCTCAAGCAAACTTGGGATATGCTGCAGGACAATGATCCAAAGCACACTTGCAAGTCCACTTCTGAATGGCTAAAAAAACAAGAATAGAGTGAAGGTTTTGGAGTGGCCTAGCCAAAGTCTGACTGAAATGTGGCATAACGTTTAAACACTCCTTTCATACTCAGAAATCCTCAAATATGACTATATTTCAAAAGTTCCTCCAAAGTGATGCAAAAGCCTAAATACTCTTGTATTTACTCAGAATGTGACAATAAAGGAAAAACAGAAGGAGTCTACAAGGGAACAAATACATTTTTCTAGCACTCTACTGGCTGTTGGATGATGTGTTTAGGGTGGGAATTCTTAGTTTTGTTGCATTTAATTAATGGGAAAAATAAATATTTGACCCACTGATCAGCAACAATGTCAAACACCGAACTTTGAATAATTGATTGGTGAAACTCCAAAACCAAAAGACAAACAAAAATGATCTGAACATTTCTTTATACCAGCACAAAGCAATCATTTTCCTTTTTCATCCTAGAGAACTGAATATAAATACAGCAACGAATGGTTAAAAAAGCCTGAGAAGAAAAGCCTCAGCAGAGACTGTAGACGACAGTGAGCATAACCATGATGCCGTTCAGAACAGCGAGCCCATAGCTCATGTTGAATCCATGGCTGGAAGCATCTCTGCAGAAAAGAAACACAATGCACGTCATCCAATATGTAATGCTAATTCCGCTGCCTGCTTTATTCAGCTGTACCTGAAATCAGGCAGCGACAGGAGGCTTGGGAACGCCATGCCATGCTGGTACGAGTCAAGGTAAGTGAGGACCCGTGAGAAGATCCAAGAGATGCATCCCGCAAGAACTGAGATCACCAGAATACTCCAGAAACCTGAGAAACACACAGGATTATTGGGTTGTAGTTTGTTTTATTAAGAACTGCATGCTGGGAAGGTTTTGCTTTTGAGGATGTTGTTGTATCCGTTTCTAATAAATTGACCTGAAACCTTCTGATGCAACTAAACCTGCAATCTGTTCACTTCTCAGGTAGGAAGTAAACACAGAGATGATTTGGATAACGTTGTGGTCAGAAGTTTACATACACTCATCAAGGTCATGGTGTACATTTGTAGCTCAATATATGCAAGTATCATCCAAGGTTCATTTACATCAGTAATTCATTTCAGAAAGAAAAACTCATATAGATTCATTACACTGGCTGATTTGTGGCTTTCAGCTAGTAAAACCCTGAAGTTAACTTCAGTTTAGAACACGATTAAAGACAAATAGCTAAATACAAAAACGTTATGTTATGGACATTGACACCGATGACCAAGAAGGGTAAGTCATTGCTAAAGAAGGTGGCTGTTCACCTGGAAAGTTGGGAGGAAGGAAAAACTGGCAGAAAACTTGCTAGCTGGAGGGAGGATGACAGACTAATGAATTAAGATCTTTTGAATAGATTCTGATGTGAAACATATTTTTTCAGTAACCCTGTGCACAGATGGTTCCTTACAGGAGCTTTGGGAAAAGTTGAAAAAAGTCCTTCAGAGTTTTTATGCTGACTCTTTATGCATGTCGCTAACATCCCATTGGACTATAGGAACAGATGAAAACACCAGGACTCCTACATAGTGGTGAAAAGTCTGTTGTACAGAATCTGGACTGTGTGATATAAAGTTTTCTGATTCTATAATAACCTTTAGTACCTTGTATTTGAATATGAACGTAAAGGACAGAGAACTGGAAGGTTGAGTTTGCATGATCTCTAATATGAAGAATGTGTAGAAAGGAACCCAGAAATACTCACCAAGCATCCTTTTTTCAGTCCCATTCTCTCCTGGCAGCCTCTCGGCTCGCAGCTCTGAAACATTCAGCAGAGGTCAGTTTGAGAACATCTCCACACATTGCAGGGAGCAACCCCAACTCAGAGATCTTTAGAGAAGACATCAGAGCCATCAGATGGACGTCTCTACCTTTCAGAATGGGATAGATGATTGCGCAGAAGGAACCCACAGCAGCCACCGCTGCAGCTGAACCCAGAGCCGATAAAATGACTGTGAGCCACGGTGTGAGTCCGCTGCTCCGCGGCCTCCCACTCCCACGGAGCGCGTGTTCAGACATGATCCTTCCCGCCCGAAGAGCCCTGGGTGGATTCTGATCACTTTGAAAATCAGACCGGGCTAAGGAGCGCACCAGTCGGCATGTCAGAGGGCTCCTGGTTCTGGACGGGTTTTCTGTGAATGAACGCTGCACCGCATCACATCCAGGAACTACCCTACCTGTCAGAGCACTTCCGCCTAGATGATTGTCCTCTAGGAGCTTCCGTAATTGACATATTTCAAAACTTTTACATACTTGTGTGTCATTTAGCTTGTTTATCGACCAAATCGTCACACAGAGAGCTACTTTAGAGTTTATCGTAAAGTTTCATGTACTATTGATAACAGTTACAGTGACGTGGAAAATTGTTCATACCCCAGCTTTACCATATTTGGTCACGCTACAACCACAAACTCCATTGAGTTTATGTCATAAACCAAAACATTAAAAAACAAAACAAACAGAGATCTGAAAAGTGTGGTGTGCATTTGGATTTACCACCTTTAACCTGATAGTGGGAGAAGGTTATTTGGTTAGATGAGAACCACATTCAACTTTTTGGGTTATATACAACACTATTGGTGCTGGCAAACTAGCAATGCACACTACCTTCCCCATGGTAATATATGGTGGTGGTAGCATCATGCCATGGGGATGCGGGAACAGAGAAGCGGGCAGGAGTTAGTGGGAAGTTTCATACCGGACAATGCTGGAAGAAACCCTTTCATTAGGACAGCGTAAACACATAAACGACATAAAAGACTCATAAACATACACCCAGAGTTACAGTGCCTTTGGGTGACATTATCAAAGCATAGCTGGGTTTAGATCAAAGTATACCCATGTGTTAGAATAGCCTAGTCAAAGTCCAGACCTAAATCCAAATGAGAATCTGTGGCAAGAGTTGAAAATTGATGTTTACAGCCGCTCTGTATCCAATCTGACTGAGCCTGAGCTCTTTTAAAAGGAAGAATTGTCAAAACATTCAGTCTGTAGATGTCCAAAGCTGGTTGAGACATCCCCCAAAACTCAGGGGTGCTGACTAAAAACTTTTTGATTTTTATTTGTAAAAAATGTTAACATACTTGTAATTTCCCTTCCGCGTCACAGTTCGCTCTACTTTTTTGTTGGTCCGTCTCATACAATCCCAGTAAAACACATTAAAGTTTGTTGTGACGCGACCAGCTGTTTACATGTTCAAGGGGTTGAGTACATTTGAACGCTATGATAATTCCAATAACAAACACTAGAGTGCGCACTTATCCTCTGATTAGGAGCGGGATGTTCTCGGTTTGCAGTGATTTTATTTTGACAGGCACTGTCTGCGGGAAAATAGAACGCCCTGCTTTTATTTTGAAACAAACCGGATAAGCAGTCGACGCAGGGTCGTTGCTGTGACAGAAACGACGGCAGGCGGCTCTCATCGTGTCGGCTGAATCCGGAGCGACTGTTCGAGTGATAGAACGGTAAATAAACTTTAGTTCCTTCTGTGTGGCTGGAAGCTGCTTAAGGAAACTGAATGAATGTAAAGCAGAAATTTACCATCAGTCTGCGCTGCTGCTGCTTCCTGGATCTGTCTGCAGGCTCCCTTTTCTCTCAGTGTTGGTTTGTTGTGATGGGGTTTAGCCAGCCTGGACGTATTTACATGTTTTCTTTTGACTTCAGCCTTGAGCCGCTTCCACTGTGTGAAAACAGGCCATGAAAAGCGTCTCTGTTCGGGGACTCTTAGCTGAATTCTCCCCAGCAGCTTCGCTGGCGCTTTTAGCTTCGCAGCTAATGTGGCTAACATAGCTTCTCTACATCCCAGCTGCTTCTGACGGCTGGACATGTAGGAACTGACATGTCTGATTGAACGTTCAGCCTCTCTTCATCATGACTTTGTTGGTTAGTTTAAAGTTAGATACAAACAGATCATCATGAGTGTGATGACCTCTGTGATAGATGGAGTTTTGCTATTTAGGTGCACTAAAACGATAGGAGTGTGCTTGCACAATGCCAGGGTGGAAAGGCATCAGCAATGGCATTTGAGAAGTAATCGGTGCTCCTAGAAAGGCACCGAGCAGAGATATTGATACTGATGGCTGCTTTTCTTTGAGGTCTAACATACCGATTCAGATGTTTTTTTCTCTAAGGAATGTAACTCAAAAGGAAAAATGTGCTGCAGGTGTTTATTGATAGAGGGGGTAGATTTTTTAAATCCATCATGAAAAACGTAAAAGCTCATCCCTGTTTGTGAATTAAAACATATATCCATAACTTTTATCTGATTTTTAATTCACTCTGCATCAAAGAACTTGCTATGATGCGTTTGTGGACTATTAGGGGTTGGCACGATGCTAAAATCTGTAACTTGATCCCAAGACAAAGACTCAGTACTAATTCTGATTCTGTGGCAGGGAAATAAAGGCCCAGAGGGATCTTTTAAGAAACATTAACGCAACATAATCAAGAACAATGTGACTATATTCTCTAATTAGTGGAAAACGATGAAGTCAGCAGCCATGTTGGTAGAAACACAGACTGACCCACATAGGTAAACATGGATCTGGTCCATGTGAATGTATTCATTGTCTCATTGGTAAAGTAGGTTGCCGTGGTTTCTGGCTAGCTCTAGCCAACGTTTTTCAGCTGCTGACTGGATCTTCAACAAACAGTTTGAAGAAAAAAAATCCCAACTTGTTGTGGATTATTCTGTTCTGTGGACAGGTTTGGAGAGGTTTCTGGCCATGGGTCCAAAATGTTACATTTCACATCTTTGAACTGCTTTGTCATGACTTTGCCTTGCTCCTGTTGGAAAATGTAGAGATCATCACCAAATTGTTACTGGAGGACTTTGCTCTCGGACAACATTTCGATCCAACATTTGATTAATTGCAGTGTTCTTGAACAGAATTAGGGGGAAGGGCTCCCCCTTGGAGGGGAAGAAACCCCACACATGGATTGGACCAGGATGTTTTACTGCTGGTACCACACAGGACTCATGGTACCTCTCACCTTTTCTTTTTTGGATGTCCAAAACGATCGGAAGCAGGACTCAACAGAGAAAATAATTTAGCAATTCTTCTGCTGTCCATCTTCTTTCTTCCTGCAGACTATCCGTTTGTCCTTGATGTTTTCTGCCCTTGACATTCTGCAGTCAGATGTAATCACATACACCTGCTGCCAATGCTGATCAAGCTCTGCACTGGTGGCAACATTGTTGTGAAGGACTCTCCCATCCTTGGATGCTCATCAGAAAAAAACACCTTAGTGCCGAATGTTTTCTCTTCAATTTTGAGCAGAGATGTGAAAAAAGCCCACATCTATAAATATATGCCAATAACAATTAGGGCTGCAAGTAACGATTAGTTTGCTAATCAATTATTCTGTCGACTATGTTTTTGATTAACCGATTAATAATGCGATAGCAAAGATGCTTAATAGGAGGTTTTTTTTACAGAATTTGAACGAGATGAAGCTAACGCTATCCCAATTGAGGAGTTCTGGATAGAGCATATTAACAGACAAAGAAGGTCTTTCATCTTCAATGCAAAATGGAGATATTTCTTTGTACAGTTTTGGCCTAATTACTGCTTTGAGTGGGTCGTTCTTTTAGCTAATGGCATGTTTTAAAGTCTGTATACTCCAGTTAACGATTATTCGATTACTAAATTAGTTGACGATTATTTGCTTCAGCCTTACTAACAGTAGTGAGGATGTCCATATACCGACACGATGTCAGCTCATCATATTATACAAGACAAAAACCTCCAATAAGGAACAGTCATTTAAAAACAATCTCAACTAGCTGCACAAAAACTCTAGCCTCAAAGTAAGATGTATGGCTGGTTTGGAAGGGTTACCCCATATCAGCACAAACCACTTACCCCAACTGTAAAGCATGGTGGTAGAGGGCTGATGATGTGGGCTTCCTTTGCAACCAAAATGGCCTTGGCACCATTTTTCATGCCAAAGTATCCTAGAGCCCAAACTGGGTCAACAGCAGGATAGGGATCCAAACACAGCAGCTTATCTACATGGCGGCTGCATTAAAGACGTTTCAAGGTGTTGCAATGGTCCAGTCAAAGTCCAGATTCTCAGTCAGATTAAAATGCAGCAATAAGGAATCAATGAGAGAGACTAATAAAGGTGAATCCACTAGCTGTTGCCTCTATCCAACTTTACTGTGACTGAAAGGCATCTAAACCCAGATGCACACGCGGCTTCTGCATTTTGAAGGAGTTCCTGTAAAATAGTGACCAAATGTTATAAGTCATGTTTTTAATCTACCTTGATGGCAGAATGTAGGCAGCGGTGCAGGTAGGAAGAGGTGTACTGATCCAGTGCTGGAAGCTCAGGCCATAGGAGGAGAAACACCATCAAGAAACAGAGCTGCAGCAGCAGGAACCTGCAGCCTCATGGAGGTGGAGAACAGGTGCAACAAAACTCACTCCATCTTGCAGAGTTTTCTGAAATAGCTACATTAGTACACTTAAGCATGAGTAATCTTTGAATAAATTTGATTAGGCCACTCCGAAACCTTCATTTTGTTTTTTAGCCATTCAGAGGTGGACTTGCTGGTGTTCTTTGGATTATTGTTCTGCTTTATATCCAAAGTGAGTTTGTGGAATGTAGTTAGTCATCCAGGTCCTGAAGCAGCAAAGCAGTCCCAGACCATCACACCTCCACCACCATGTTTTACTGTATATTTGCGTAGAAATACATGCACCATGGTCTGGCAATGATAAAGAATGATCCGGATGGTGCTCTGCATCACCACCAAAATCTGATGATCTGATTCGATGTCCACCTTGTCTGAACATTTCTTCCAAATCCACTCATAACCTTTTGAGATATTTTGCAATCAGACGAACCGACAAACCAAAGGCAACAAAAACATAATCTCCACGGCAGAGGTAAAAAACAGACACGTATGTGAAGAGTGACATCAGACAAACGCTGTACCAGGCCTGCTGTAGCTAACGTTAGCTCTGGCGTCTCTACACGCAGCAGCATGTTTTTCCTACGAGGTGATTCTATTGGCTGGAAGTTCTGCAGTGCTCAGTGAATCTTCTTCGTAGCTGGTGAATCACCTGTAGGGGGCGTCGCTGCCACCAGCCCGGCTACAGCGGGTGCATCGGTGTTGCAGGGAACTGAGAAAGACCATTGAATGTGTTATTAAAAAAGTTATAGACCAAGTCCAACCTTTTCCATTAATGGCTTAAATCATCATTTGAAAACAGAGAAAATCTATAGGAGCCAAATATTTTTTCACACGTGGTAATATTTAAGAACCTTTATCCTTCTGTGGGTCCTGAAAATATTACTGGAAGCCTGCTGTTACAGATACATGCATGAAATGAGCTACTCGGGTGTAACACAAGGAGCACTTAGAAATGACCAGCTGTAACAACAAAGCCTTTCCATGGGTGTCTTTACTTCTGCAGGGCAGTTTTCATGGTAACCCCCTACCAGCCTGGTTATGGCAGCTGTCAGAGAGGAAACAGGATGCTGAGACTGCTGCATCCATCTGATCCTGTTCACATGAACACAGAGAGGCTGTATGTGTGTTTGGAGATGGTAGGATAAAGATGTTTCCCTCCAGCTGTAGCCAGCAGATGAGCATCAGCTTACTGTTTGCCAAATGATTATGACCATGGTGTTAGCTGATTTGCTAATATAAGTTTAGTTTAGGCTGAAGGCCACATGATATTAGAAAATCAACTGTGAATATCAGTAGCTATAAATCCTGTTTCCTCACTCCTCTCCTATTCAGCTGTGACCTTTAGCATCTTTGGGTGTGGCCATTTACCACAGGGATATTTCCATCCATCAGCCTAAATATGTCATTGGTATGTCCGAAGTTCATGAATATCACATACAGGATCGGGGACAAGGGCAACACCAGGAGCATGTTTGACTTTGCCCTGAGGACTGCAGACAAAGTTCTGGTTCTGGATATTTAAGGAAGATCAACATGATGGGTAAAGGTGGTGACAGCTTCAGGTATAACCTGGTATTGAACACAGCTGTGTGTGTTGGTATGTGTTTTAAACCACTGACACAGGGAGCACTGTGTAATATCTAACATGTTCATTTAGTCTGTAGCCTGTGTAGTAGTTGTCACTACAATAAATAGCAAATGTTCAAAACGGAAGTAAATAAGCTTGTTAGTAAAAATGTCAACCTATTTTCTGGTTCTGATATTTGTTGGGTTAGTCAGGCTCCAACAATACATCCAGCTGCTTTAGGGACATGCAGCTAGGAGATTCAAAACTATGATGCCTTAATAGGTGAGATGGATGGCACACCGTGACGTTTCAACTGGCTGACGATGGTCTTGTTTTTTGTTTTGTTTTTTTTTAATATTGTTTTAGACAATAGTGGCTTTTATTTTTCTCAGATTTTATGGAAGTGAGATGACAGGAAATGGGGTGGAGAAAGGAATAAGACATGCAGCAAACGTCAACGCGCCAGGACTCGAACCCACAACTGCTGCGTCAAGGACAAAGGTGCACGCTTAACTCTTTCACCACCTTCGAGCCCCTAACTGTGGTCTCATAAACGAGCTAAAAGTGAAGGAGTGTCCAGCAACAGGTGGGGGTGGGGAGGATGTGAGAGTGCCTTAAACAGCCAGAGAAAACTCTGAGCTGTTTAGCAATTTCTCATTTTAGCAAAATGGTTTGAAACCGTTTTTAGACGTTCTCATACTGCTAACTACCCATGCATATTATGTCCCTTCACCTCCATACAGCTGCTAAGCTAACAATAATAAGAATCCAGTTAGGCAGAGTCACAGTGTGATAACCTTCAGTAAAATACCACGGTTTCACTGTACTTAGACCAAAACAGAAAACACAAGGAAATAACATGATCAAAAAACGTTTATTTTAGACAGAAGAGCAACAATTCCACCTACTGCTAAAATAATACAATATATAAATCAATCCAGTTATAATAATGTAATCTATAACATTTATTCTGATTGTGAAGCATATCCCTAAACAGAAACACTGACCAGCTGCTACATGTAGCAGTTTTCAACAGCATATCATACTGAATGTTTTTCCCCTTTTTGCTCTTCTGCTTCTCGTATTGTAACACAAGCTGATATCTGCTGGTTAATTAGTTCCCACACCATGACTGTCCGTGGTTGACTACACTACACTCTTTGAAGCTATAACTTTTTCAAACATTGGTCTGCCTTGATGCCATTTATGACCCACGCCTTGTTTTAGTTCTAAACCGGCTTTAGCACTGTCTATGGACCAGTTCTGCCTTGGTCCATTTTGATAAGACCTAAGTCTGGTAAAAAAGACGTAGACCAACTCAGCACCCTCTCTTCACTGGGCTGAAGAAAACAGGAAAGTTTGAATAAAACGTTTCATGAGAAGAATGCGAATTTAGTGAAATAACCCTGGAATTGTTTGCTTCGTCAAACAACTGGAATGTTCTTCAGACCATTTTAAGCATCGATGTACAGAAAAACATTTTGCTGGAGGCAGAAGAGCCAGCTTCACCGTTCACGAGGTAGCTAGAATCAGGATGAGGTAACTCCCTACATGGTCAATGAAATAATGCTAGCTATAGCATACACTTAACTGACTTATCAGCTAGCTGCCAACTGTATTAAATATTTTCATGTGATATTTACAAGTTGTACATTATTAGCATACATCAAATATATATTAAAATCTTTCTTCACCGGATGCTGTGTCGCTTTAATACTCTTAGGTTCTAGGCCCCCAGTAGTCCATGTTACTAGAAATCATCTGCTTATAAACTCTGTGTGACACGGTTATAAACACGGCAGCTGGTGTTTATAAATCCTGCTCAGAACAGAGAGTGAAACCCCTGGTAGCAGCCCGGTGATGTCACGGCTTTTAGTTTTTGTGGCTCTTTTCTATCTAAAGGCACAAATGTTTAGCTTGGAGGAATGGGCAGATCTTTACGATGGGTGTAACAAACTCTGTTTACATGATCAGTCCTAGGGTTTATAAGGGCTTTTATGATGGTTTGCATGGTACCAGGTAAGACTCCACCCCTCTAACAACAATAAAGTTATGGCTGGAAAGTCTTCTTTTATGAACAAACTACCTGCTTCTATGAGACATTCAGGATCTCTCCATTGGAGGTTAAAATGCCTCAAATCAAATGATTGGCAGCCTGTCCCTGTTAACAAGGACCTGGAAATGCAAAGTTTAATGCCAGTGGTAAGGTGCTCATTACCCAGGTCAACCTTTCCAAATATGACTTCAAAAGGATAAAATAACGAGCAGTATCCTGAAAGCGGTCCCAGCCCACCTGCAGCTGGACCTCACCTGTTTCACCTTTGAGCACAAACTGCACATATGAGTCATGTAGAGATGAGCCTGCAGCCACCCGGCCCTCTGCTTTGACCTACAGCGGCAGGCTGTGTGAGCGCGTTGGGGTGGATTTGCAAAGAGCGAAAAGTGGAACCTGCTGCAGCCTGCATCACTCAACATCTTAGCCTTCGTCAGCCTTTAAGGTTTCTCCATTCTTCACTCACACAGTCAGACTGTGTGCTAACAGCTGCATTTTACTGTGTGTGTGGGTGGTTGTGTTTGGTCAGGAGCAATCAGCTGACTGACTGTTGGTTTCTAGCGACGTTTATTTAAAGCAACATGCTGTCAGCCAGCATAACATCACATAGCAGTGTGTGTGTTTGTGTGTGTGTAATACTGCGGCATGGGGTACAGAGTTAATTTGTGGCAACAAGGCAGGAGATGCAGATCCAGTATGCAGCTGTTTCAGGTTCACTGACTGTTACATTCTGTGGCTAGAACTGCTCAAGGCTCTTATCTCAGTTCATACTGTAGTCATCAGAGAGGAGGAAGCAGAACGGCGTTCAGATGAGCTAGCACAGTTCAGCCATGTTCCAACTGCAGGCTGTGTGCTCGTGGTGGCAGCCTGAACACTCCTGGCCCAGTGGTAGGAACTCTGCCGGTCCTGCTGTTTTCAGGCCTTCACATGCAGTGGGGAGAACAAGTATTTGATACACTGTCGATTTTGCTGGTTTTCCCACTTGCAAAGCATGTAGACGTCTGTCATTTTTATCGTAGGTATTCTTCAACTGTGAGTGACGGAATCTAAAACAAAAATCCAGAAAATCACAGTATTTCTTTTTCTTTTTTTTTAGTAAATAATTAGCATTGTATTGCATAAGTATTTGATCACCTAACAACCAGAGGAAGAATTCCGGCTCTCACAGGTCTGTTCTCCACTCATTACCTGTATGAACTGCACCTGTTTGAACTTGTTATCTGTATAAAACACACCTGGCCACACACTCAATCAAACAAACTCCAACCTCTCCACAAAGGCCTAGACCAGAGAGCTGTGTGAGGACATCAGGGATAAAATAGTAGACCTGCACACGGCTGGGATGGACTACAGGAAAATAGCCAAGCAGCCTGGTGAGAAGGCAACAACTGTTGGAGCACTTATAAGAAAATGAAAGAAGTTCTAGATGACGCTCAATCTCCCTCGGTCTGGGGCACCATGCAAGATCTCACCTCTAGGAGCATCCATGATCATGAGGAAGGTGAGGGATCAGCCCAGAACTACACAGCAGGACCTAGTCAATGACCTGAAGAGAGCTGGGACCACAGACTCAAAGAAGAACATCAGTAACACACTACGCCTTCATGGATTAAAATCCTGCAGCACATGCAAGGTCCCTCTGCTCAAGCCAGCGCATGTCCAGGTCCATCTGAAGTTTGCCAATGACCATCTGGATGATCCGAAGGAGGAATGAGAGAAGGTCATGTGGTCTGATAAGACAAAAATAGAGCTTTTTGGTCCAAACTCCACTCGCTGTGTTTGAAGGAAAAAGAAGGATGAGTAGAACCCCAGGAACACCATCCCTACCTTGAAGCGTGGAGGTGGAAGCATCATTCTTTGGAGATGCAGTTCTGCTAAGGGGACAGGACGACTGCACCGTATTGAGGGGAGGATGGAGGAGACCATGTATCAGGAGATCTTAGCCCACAACCTCCTTCCCTCAGTAAGGGCATTGAAGATGGGTTGTGACTGGGTCTTCCAGCATAAAAATCCCATAATGTTATTTTCTGGATTTTTGTTTTAGATTCCGTCACTCACAGTCGAAGATAACCTATGGTAAAAATCAAAGACTTCTACATGATTTGCAAGTAGGAAGACCTGCAAGCTTTTATTCTTGTCATCAAATCAAGCAGTGTATAAACTACTTGTTCTCCCCACTGTACACGCATTGCAACAGAACATCAAGTACATTTTTAATTAAGGGTGCACCGATTCCGATTTTGGCCGAAACCGATTTTTTTTTTTTTGTCATAACTCGCACTTTCAGGTGTTATAAGGTCACAATACACTTAGAACTGACTAACCTGAAAAGAACTCTAGAACGAGGTTTTCTAGCAGTCTATCTAATGGTTTTAGTTACAAGATGTGAAATTCAAGATTTCAAAGCTTTTGAAACACAAAGTTACAGTATTTTAGGTCTGTACCGGTCTGTGAAAAGGTATTTACCTCCTTACAAATTTATTCTGTTTTTGCTTTCTTGTCAAACTCCAAAACTTTATTTTTAAGCCATTCAGAGTTGGACTTGCTGGTGTTCTTCGAATCAATGTTCTGCTTTCTAACCGAAGTGAGCTTGAGCTGCTAAAGCGAAGCATCCTTAAGCCATCCACATCCATGCTGCACAGCTGGTTTGAGGTTATTTTCCTAGAATGGTTTACTTGGTTTATGCCAAAAATCTCCTCTGTTCTGGTGTCCAGATAATTCTGTTTTTAGTTTTCAGTTTCATCTGTTCAAAGAACATTATTTCAGAAGTTCTGGTCTTTGTCTACCTTCTCTCTGTTAAACTTTCTGCTTTTCTCCTGCTTCACCTTCCATAAAAATTAAACCTATTCAGTCTCTTTCTGAATGGACAGGCATGTGTTTTCATATCAGCAGTAGCAAGATCCTGCTTGAGGTCCTTGATGATATTTTAGGGTTTTTTGGAGTCTTCTTTTAGCATCTTGCGGCCTGTTCTCAGGGTGAACTTGCTTGGACAGCCAGACCCGGACATATTTACAGTCCCTGTTCAACCCTCTAACACTAATTTAATACTTTAAATTCTGGATTTATTCTCTTTTTTTCAAAACTCTAGTTAATTCACATAAATTGGAAAGTTTCTAATCTTAAAAATTCCTGGAATTTTCCAGCAGATATCAGCCAAACTATGGGAATGTCTTCGCTTGTGTTGGCTGATCTGAACCCCAGAGCAGAGATGGCAGCTCTGGTGCTTCTGCATTACCTTTTCTGGTGGATCTGCCGGATCTTGAGCCAGTTCCAACAACTGAAGGTGGACTTGCTGCCAGAGATGTTACAGTGCCTTAATGACTTAATTCCAAACCTAATCTCTGTTTGTATCCAGGCCTGAATGGGTGCCACACCCTGAAGACAGGGGACCATTAGAATGTTAGAACATCCTGCTCAGTCTTTGCAGATCTGCAGCTCCATCTTTCATCTTGTTTCTGAGACACAGAACATTGAATGGAGTGCTCAGTTTTTTGGCCACCGTATGTTCTCGAGCCTTTCTCTGTGATTATGAATAATCCAGTTGATATGCAGTGCTCATCCAGCATTAGCCATTACTCAGTCCCACTCATTCTTTCCAAACTTTCCCTCATGTTGGGGTGAAAAGACCCTTTCTGAAACACAGTAGGGTAAACGGCAGGACTTGCGGCGTTAATGTCGTCCTGTCAGATTGTTTCTCAGTAACTACACTGAAGGAACTCTGTGGACAGAAGATCAGCAGATTTTGTGTAAACGCAGCTGAAACTCACTTCCTTCCCTCCACTGTGGGTTCTCTGCTCAGACTGTGGACTCCTCCTCAAACACACTGTAAAAAATTCATTGCTTTTAGCTTTAGCAGCCTAAAAAGTTTACAACAAAAACAAAGGTGACTTTATTTTCTGCACAAAATGGTCATTTTCTTGAAGTTCTAAACCTTCCACAGCTCTGCAGCTTCTCTGTTGTGACCCAGAAATACTAAGAACTAAGGCTACATGCTGCTGTAAGAACATACCCATACTTTAGTCAAATGTTGTGATGATATTGGTTACATTTAACCTACATTTTCCCTATTCTTCTCTTTTCTCCCATTTTCAGGATATGGCATCACTTCCAGCGAGCTTTAGCATCTGAGTATCTAAAATCTTCAGTTAGAAAATAAATATGTATTTTTTACAGTGTAAATATCAGCTGTAGGAGCTGTTGAGTGGACAGGCTTTCTTCTCAGGTTTAAACATTAGTCTCTGGTAGGACATGATGCAGCTGATGCAACAGAACCAGCTATTATGGATGGAGAGGAGCAATGTTGCTGATCTGAGGTATCTCTGTCTCTTCCAGGCTCCAGCTTCGTGTCTGAAGGTTTCCCAGACATCACTGTCCCATTTGTGTGTGGGATGTCTTCTGAGCTGCTGGTAGATCTGGGTGACGACCCTGCAACTGCACAGTTAGGGCAGCTGAAGCTGTCCACCTTAGAAGACCAGCAGTGGCCTCCTGATGAGTCAACACTCAGCAAGTCAGGTGAGACAGATGACCTGTCTTTTGCTCTCAGCACGTCGCATTTTTATACTTAAAGTGGTGATTATTTTAAGCAGGCAGCTCTGTAGTCATCCCCATAAACTCCTTCTCATTCAGTCATCAGTTTCTGTAGAAAGATCAAAAATCAGTCGGGACATCATGCTTCAGTTACCTGCTTTAGCTGCCAGGGAGTAGTAAGACCACATTTAGAGCTGTGGCCACCATCAATGTATTTAGAAATTCTGCTCCAGGTCTGTGCTAGTGGAACCTCTCCAGAAACCCTTCAACTCGAGACGTCCAAGAGGCATCCCGATCAGATGCTTCAGCTGCTTCATGTGGAGGAGCAGCAGTTCCTATCGAGCTTCCACTAGGTCCTACTGTCTCAAGCTGTTGAAAACCATGGCCTTTGACCTATTACCCATTTTTCTTTGTTAGCTTGCTCATGCTCAGTCAGATTAGATCGAGAACGTCTGGGAACAATTATTTATAAGCTTTACCACAGTTCTGGACTTTGACTAGGCCATTCTAACATGAATATGCTTCGATCTAAACCTTTTTATTGTAGCTCTGGTTGTATGTATGTTGTCCTGCTGGAAGATGAACCTCCGCTGCAGTCTCAAGTCTTCTGCAGCTTCTAACTGGTTTTCTTCCTGGAATGAAAATCATCCCCACAGCATGATGCTGCCACCACCACCGTGTTTCAACATAGGGATGGTGTCTTGAGGGTGGTGTGCAGTGCTAATGTAAGCCAGAAAAGCAGAGCACCTTCTTCCACATGTTTGCTGGGTCCCCTGCGCAGCTCCTGACTGCAAACAGGACTTTTTATGGCTTTCTTTTCAAACCTTGCTTTGTTTGTTCAGTTGTTCTGTAAAGGTCAGTTTTATGGAGTGCATAACTTATAGCTGTTATCTGGACAAAGTGAGCAGTGGATCTCTGCAGCTCCTCCAGGGTTACCATGGCCCTCTTGGCTGCCTCTCGGATGTGGCATTACTGGGTGCTACTCAGCTGTTTTACCACATTGCTGCGTGTGTTTCAGAAACGGACGTTTCCCAGGGCTTCGATCTTGGATCTCCCCACCTGCCCTGGGACCACCCATTTTATGACATAGCCAGGCATCAGATCATTGAGGTTGCAGGTGGGCTCTTCAGTATTAAGCCTCTGATTGTTTCTGCTAAAGTAAGGCATGTTTAGCATTAATGATGTTTCATTTGTGTGTGTAGGTGATGATAACTTTGGCAGGAAGGTGATAGTGTTCAGTGCCTGCAGGTTGCCCCTGCAGCATCAGCTCGACCATCAGAAGCTCCTGATGTAAGTAATCAAGCACATCAAGGCTGCTGCGTTCTGTTCCTCTCTGGTTCCAAACGTCCAAGTTTCTAGTTGGGAACTTCACAGAATGGTCCCTAGAAGTTGGAATTCCATATGGGTAAAGTGAGGTGGCTATTCACCTCAAAATCCAATATGGCTGCCTTTCATATAAAGTTAGGTGAGAGTCACAATAAAATGCTGTTTATTTATAGAGTAGAGATGAACCAGTCAATCTGCCTGAGATCAATCTGCCAATTTTTCCACCCATCCATCCATAGCTGTATGGATTTCTATATTAAAGAATATTTCTTTAAAATGCTGGAATTTTCTCATTCACATCTAGGAATCCTGGATAAAGTTAAGGGACAGATGTTTTGATGCATACATGGGATCATGTTTTTTTTTTTATTTGCTGTTTGATTCCAAACCAATACGGCTGTAAAAGAACCTATTGCGCATTATTTTCTCCTCTCAGTGTGGTGTTTAAAAGAAAGAAACCATAATCGTTCAATATCGGCACTAGCCTGCGAGTCCTTAAAGAGTTACATAGGCCAGAAAGGTTTTTTTGTGGATTTCTGAATTTAGAAATATGGCTGTTCTGAATCAGAGCCATTAATTACAGGTATATTAATAGACTGAACTGGAACTTGTATTATTGCCTTTAAATGATGCTGAAATGACTTTCCTCTTGCAGGTATCTTAAAGCAACTCTGGATCAGTATGTAGAAAGTGACTACACTCTGATCTACTTCCATCATGGGCTGACCAGTGAAAACAAACCTTCACTCAGCTGGCTTCGAGATGCATACAGGGAGTTTGACCGAAAGTAAGTTCACTAACTTGAAGTAATTCCTGGAGAGGTTTCACATAGAGCTCATACACACCATCACATTACTATCATCTGAAGACTTCTACTCAGGCTTCCTACACAGTCTGGAAAAATCTGGAATTTGATTTTAGTCCAGGTCTTTCTAAGAATGGAAAACTAAAGAAGATTAAAGAATATTTGTATTTCCAGACGTTGTTTCCTATCCCTACTTTTCTTTCTTCCTTGTGCCCTACTTCTTTTTTCGTTGTGTCCTTTTCTATGCTGTTTCCTTGTCTCTTTTCTTCCTTCCTGATTTGACTCCTCTTACCTTCTTGCCATGTGTCCTTCCTTCCTCCTTTCCTTCTGTCTTCCTTCCTTCCTTCCATCCTTTCTATCTGCCCTATAAGAAACCCTTTGGTTGGTCTCGGCTAACCCAGGTGCACATTGTTAAAAATTGAATCATTTTCTGACTGCATGTGTAAGAAAGATGTACCTCAGGTAGAACAAGAAACACTTGGTGATGAATAAAGAGCCACACAGGTACATCTGCTGATCTAGAGGTCAGAGTCTGGAATGAAATTCTGCTGCTTGTGTTTTCAGGTATAAGAAGAACATCAAGGCGCTGTACATCGTCCATCCAACCATGTTCATCAAGACTCTTCTGATCCTCTTCAAACCAGTTATCAGGTTGGCTTTTTACTTTTAGTTCGTATAGTGTACATGCTTAAAAATACATTCCCAACCTTATATTTAATATTGCAGCTAAAGTGTTGAGACAGAACTTTTAGAAAGATGTAAAATTATATCGTCCTCTTTGTCTCTTGGACTTGCTGAGATTAAATTAAAGCAAAACTGAAATATTCATTCATTCATCTTCTATACGGCTTAGTCCATAGTGGGCAGTCTACGGGCAAGAGGCAGGGTAGAGCAACACAGACACACACAGGACAAACAACCATGCACACACTCATTCACACCTAAGGGCCATTTAGAGTGACCAATTAACCTAACAGTCATGTTTTTGGACTGTGGGAGGAAGCCGGAGTACCCGGTGAGAACCCACACATACATGGGGAGAACATGCAAACTCCATGCAGAAAGACCCCAGCCGGGAGTCGAACCCAGGACCTTCTTGCTGCAAGGCAACAGTACTTGTTTAAATATAATTTATGCCAGAAGGCATAAATATATAACTAGATAAAATAACTTGAGAAAATTCTATTTAAAAGCATTTCTTAAGTTGCTGTTTCATCAACAATAAACAATGTTTTACAGCACATTATACAGCGTTACCCAGTCATTCACTCTACTCACATACAGACAAACCCCTAAACCACAATCATTCAACACTGACCATCATAAACACAGCTGTCTGTTCCACTTATGAGAAAAGAAAGATAAAGATAAAAATGAGGTAGCATTTTGGAGAAAGGTTGTGGGTTCTGCCCTCTGCTGGTGAGAACTTTCGTTGCATTCATTGGATGCTTCCTTTACACCTTTTTTTCCAGCTTTTGAATTGAGTCCCTTTAGCTGAGATCTAACTGTTAATATTAATAAATATGATAAAAAATAGCATCTGTTTGTGAAATGTTTAAATGTAGCTTCAACATTGGAATCCAGTCCTTACGTCTGGGTCCAGATCTACACCTCTGTTTCTGGTCTGTTCTATACTTTTTAGCGCTGCTGAGTGCTGATCTCGAATCATGTTGTTTGGTGCCAAAAACAATGACTTTAAGCTGCTGGGAATTCTGACCAACTGGAATATTGATATTATGGAAATTCATAGCTACTTAGGTTTTGCAAAACAACAGGCTACTAACGTTTTGTCATCAGTGTATTTATGACAAGAGATGTTGTAATACTGAGTAATTAGAGCTCAGGCATCATGTAGATATTAGCTACGTGTGTGTGTTTCAAGCATAGAGCCCTGAGGAACCCCACATGTGAACTCTGTTCTCTAAAATTAGAACTGTCCAACATAATGAAGTAGCTGTGGAATATTCAGCAGGGAGATATTAAATGGTTAACTTTCAAATACAGTGGATAAAAGGTTTATACATGGCTGGTTTTTATGGTGTAAATCTTTTTAGAATGTTTTCCACCTTTAATGTGACGCATTTCTTCTCCAATTCAACTGAAAAACAAGCAGACGTGTTGAAGGACTTTGTGGGCACACAGTAGACTCCAATGACTGAAAACTCACATTCATTTAAAAGGTGCTTCAAAAAAGTATTAGCTTAAGTGTTTGCACAGTTATGCAACCAGGTTATTGCAGCTTTATTAGATTTTCGATTTGCCTTTTATGTCTTATTCCAATTTACAGGATAAATATCACATTAAAATGAGACTTCCTAAAAGCGTGGCACTTTAGCAGGGGTGTGTAGACCCCTCTGTGCTTGCCTACTGCTAGGTGCAAACTGCATTGGGCTTTTCAGATTATATTGCTATTACTCTAGGATGTGCAGAGGTCCTGATTTTCATTTTAGTGAGATATGTCTCTGAAGTTTTAAATCATTCCCTACTTCTTTCCCTATGAAATCTTTAAAAAAAAGATGAGCTGCTGTATTTCAGGGGCCCTTTATATAATTTGCTTCAATTTATTGACCAATCGGTGACTTCTTTGGTTATTACAAGCCGGAGCAGGCATGAAAACTTGTATAAATTGTGTTTATTGTTTGGCTGACTGCAGCAGAATGGTTTGATGGTGTCTCTGTCTGTCTGGGTCGTAGTTTTAAGTTCGGCAGGAAGATCAACTACGTGAGCTACCTGAGTGAGCTGGAGGACGTGGTCAAGTGTGAGCAGCTGGTCATCCCAGCTCGTGTCAGAGAGTAAGAGCTGATTGTTCTCCGAAACATTTTGACAGATATTTTTGTGTGATTTCTACTGGTGTCCATTGCTAACACTCTGCAGAGGTTTTCATCTGTTTCTTAATCTCAGCCTGAGCCCATTTCTAAAGGAACTTCTGTTGTGACCCATCTTTCCTGTATCAGGTATGACAACAAACTGATAGCATCTCTGAAACCCAGCGCCCAGCCCCCCATGTCTCCTCCTCGCAGCCCCCCACTTCCAGAACAGGTGTTCGGGGTGTCCCTCACGGTGTAAGTTCCATATATAGAACCTCTCCTTTAATGCTTGCAGGTGAAAGCTTTTAGTCACAGCTGCATCTGTGTTCTTTGTTCAAGGCTGAGGCAGAGGGATCCAGATGGTGATCCAGTTCCTGTAGTGATGAGAGACACCGTTGGCTTCCTTTCAGAGCAAGGTAACGCAGACATAAAGGCACAGCTGAGGTGTGTCAACAGAGAACAGCAGCTGTGAAACATGGTGACAGCGAGAACCTCTCCTTCATGTTCTCTGCTGTGCAGGTTTGGATATTGAGGGGATCTTCAGGCGGTCTGCAAATGTGACTCTGGTGAAGGACGTCCAACTCAAGTACAACTCTGGTACGACTGGCGGTCCTGGAGTCCAGCTTTAAGTCTTTCCGTTCCCTTCCCTCAGTCATGTGTCCATTAAAGCTGAGATGCACTGAGAAATCTGCTGGTGACCGGAATCGGCTGATTTTTCAGATCTCCTCTTTTATCTAGCCAGAATCTACTCAGAGCTGGTCATCTGCAGCTATGGTTATAATGTGGTAGAACACTTATTGTTAGTGATGCCCCAGTGAGGTTTGATCAGAATCTGATTCAACTCAGCTCTTCCTGTTCGTGTTTTGTCACCAAACTGCAGCATAAAACATAAACTGTTCGTTAGTAAATTAAAGGCATTAACCATGACATTTCATCCGTCTACTTCCATCTGTAATTTAGGCACCGCTGTGAATTTTCAAGACATGGAGGACGTTCATCTGGCTGCCGTCATACTAAAAACCTTTCTTAGAGAGCTTCCTGAGCCTCTGCTGACGTACCAGCTCTACAATGACATCGTCAACTTCACATGTAAGTTCAAGAGGTTCAAGAAGCTTATATTTGCTTTAAAAGACAAAACTTTAGGTTTTAAGGACAGTAGAACTCTGCTACAGAACATTTGTTCATGTTTTTGTGGAAACAGCTGAAAATCATGCTTGATACCTAATAATCTATAGGTATTTGCTTTATTAAAGCTATGGAAGATATAATTTAGAAAGGATGAAACCTTTTGGGATTGTTCCCTTTATACGCCGATCCTAGTTAACGGTGACTCTACAGGAAACATTTTTAACATCAGACAAAGATAACCTTGGTTCTCACGGGCTTCCAGCTTCCTGCAGTCTAAAAGTACGCATGTTACACAAAGACCCGTCTTACATTTAGCAAAAAACATCGTGATGATCTCCAAAATATGTGGAAAAGTATTCTTTAGACTTGTGAGACAAAAAGTGACCGTCTTAGAAGGGGTGGGTCTTGTTGTATTTGCTCTAAAACCAATGAAGTTTTTCAGAAAAAGATCAATATGCCTACAGTCAAACATGGTGGTGGTAGTGCCATGGTCTGGGGCTGCTGTGCTGCTTCCAGACCAGGAGAACTTTCTTTCTAATGATGAAGCCATGAATTCTGCTCTCGACCAGAAAGTCCTGAAGGAGAAAGTCTGGCCATCAGTTTGTTACCTTAAGCTTAAGCTCACTGAGCTTCTTCAGGAAGACAATAATCCAAAGCACATCAGCAAATCCACCTCTCAATAGGTAAAAAAAGAAAAGAAAACAAAGGTTTGGAAGTGGCCTAGTCAAAGTACAAACTTAGATCTGATCATAAAAGGATCACCTAAGCTTGAAACCCCTGCAGATATCACACCCTGCAGGGTGGGCTGAAACTCCTCCACACTGAAGGAAAAGATTGATTACGAGTTAATTTGGAGCTTTTTCCATTAATACATTATCTGAAAACTAGCCTTTGTGTTTATTCAGGTTGTCTTTGTCTGATTTTAGAATGAATTTGATGATCTGAAACATTTAAGTGGGACAAAAGAATCATAAATAGAAGAGGTCTGCATACGTTGATAGTTGTTCATGGCTCTGTAGATGTTGGTGGAATTCTGAACTACATCTAATCTCCTGTGGGGTTTGGGTTTCTTCAGCTGTATCCAGTGACAATCAGGCAGAAGTAATGAAAACATTGGTGGAGTCCCTTCCAGAGGAAAACTATGCCTCACTGCGGTACCTCATCACATTCCTGGCTCAGGTACAACCCACAGAGAACATTCCCCTCTCACTCAGCCTTCTCCTACCAACATGTGTCTGTGTGTTTTTAGGTATCTGCCAACAGTGACGTGAATAAGATGACCAACAGTAACCTGGCTGTGGTGTTTGGCCCAAACCTGCTCTGGGGGCGGGACAATGCCATGTCGCTCAGCGCGATTGGGCCAATCAACAACTTCACCAGAACCCTGCTGGACCAGCAGCATCTGGTTTTTACCTAATCATCCCCTCTTCCTGAGGTCTTTCATGCAGCCTGTGAGACCTGCCTCTTCTGCAGCATTTAAACATGAGCTCGCCTCAGATCACCAACAATTAGGAAGGTACTCCTGTAACGACAGCAGCCTTTCAAGTAGAACACCACAAACTGTGGACCAATCGCATGTTACTTCGTCTGTCGTTAGCATTTTCTTGTTGATTCCTGCCTGTGGGCTGCATTCCTGTGTTCATGTGAGCGCGGCATGAATGGAAGAAGAAGGTTGTGAAACTTTGATTAGATTGCAAAGAATTCTTTTGTTAAACAAAGCATGTTGTTTTTTTTCTGAATGGAAACCAGTTCAATATCTCTTCAGTAACAGCTGTAGTTTAAAAAGCGTTAATTCCCATCTGTACCTAAGGTGGCTGTGAACTGAAGGTCATAGACGTAGAAGCAGATTCTCCTCTTCTTTCTCGGACCAATGCCCTTCCCTGATTGGTGCCAAATTAACCGCCTCACAGACATGACCAAACATCCTCTAGGAGAGGGAATTCTAAGCTGGAGTCGGGAGGGACAAGGAGAGCGGAGGTTGGAGTTTGTCTCTCCGTGACGGACTCAGGTTTTCCTAAATAATAGTGAACCTTGGTACTGAAATTGTGTTGACAATCTTTGGAGTGCTGTAGCTAAAGGAAGCCGATGAGTAGCATCTTTGTGATTCTTTGTGCAGATAGCAAACCCAGCTGTTGTGAGTGAGTGCTGGACCTGGATCTGTTCTGTTCTGGACCAGTCTGTCTGTATCATTCATCCCAGCTACATTTAACCTAAACATTGGAATAATACCCGTAATGGATTTTTCGGATCTTCTTCCTGTTCCCACACCATGTTGTGCTGTGGTTCATTGACAGTTTCACTCAGCAGTATTAGGTGGTGGAGAAACAGCTGGATGCTGATGTTGTTACTGTGTGTTTTTTTAAGGATCTTTGTTTAGATTACTTCCTTTTTCCCAGTTTCTTAAATGTTGTTACAGTTTCCATGGCGATACACCGATTAGTGAAACATTCCTGACGTATTTTATTAACCATCTGTTATTGCTGACTTTACTGATCCTATTCCTCCTTCCAGGCTTTATTGTTGATCCAATATAGTCTTCCAGTGCTGAGTTGGCCAACTTTAAGTTCTATCTGAGTAGCAAGGTACTGTTCACCCCCCCACCCCACAACCCCTAAAGACCACAAACTATTGCACAGTGTAGAGCTTTCTTCGTGTTGAACTTTTTCTGGTTCTTGCTAACAGAAGCCAGAAAGCGTTGTTCATTCCAGCTGCCCCAGGATCACCTCTATGAGTACTTTGGTCTTACTGTAAGCAACACTCAGTCATTTGTCTTCATCCTACATGCAGCATATGTTAGATCACCTGATGCTGTAAGGATGTCTGTTGTTGGTGTTTTTATTTATGTGTCTTTTTCGCCTTACTATTAGTGTCATGCTGTGCCACTAATGGAGCTCGTCCAAGTTGTTCTCTATCAGCTCTATGGCTATATTGTAACTAAGTGCGTATAGCTGGAAACCTCCATGCCTTAGTGGATTGCCCCGCTCCTACTGCACTATGGGTCCACGCCTGCAGTAACTCTTATGGATCTATTTAAAAATCTAGATCCGAATTCTTTGCCAACCATATTTGACCTTTTTAAAGAAGCCGTTCTCTCCATCACTTTAACACAGATGCTGAGCCTATAGGATCTCATGTTGTGGCTACACACTGCAGCGTAAGCTAGCAGGAGGTTCTAACCCCACCCGCTGGGCTTAAACACGTGATCTAAAGGCATCTGTCCACAGCCAAGTTATTTGCTTTGCAAACTCATGCATCATGTTGAGACTGATTTGGACTATTGTGGTAAATTCTAAACATGACGTGTGATTTAAATGTTGCGGGACGGATCAGGGCTGTTATAGACTCGTCCTTTCTTAACACTAAAGCTGCGTGAAGCAGAGGCGCCTGGAACATCTGCCAACATGTTGCTCTGATTTGTCTTTTAATGTGTCATTATTAGTCATAAGCTGTGAGTTTTTATTGTTTCATAGCTTGTTGGACTTTGAAGCTCTTATCCGTCCTCCTGCAGCTCATCCAGAGCAAGGCCCTAAGTGTCAAAGTGACTTATTTCTACATTCTAACCAGAACCGTTTGAGGAGCTGTGACCTGGTATACAGAACCGATAGCCCACAGTCACCAAAATATCAGAAATGTTTCAATATTTGTGATGTGATTTTACTTAAAATGTCTGAAAACTCCTAAATATGAGAGCTTTGGCTCGACTGGAGCTAAATGCTAAAACACAAAGCAGCAGTTGTTACACCAGTGCCATGGTGACGTGTGTGTGTGTATTTAGGTCAGGTTGTGTTTTGTGAAGATGCCGTGGAAGTCATTAAATTTAGTGGATTTGTTAGGTGTGTGTGTTGTAACTCCAGCATGGTAATTTTTAGAACCGTTCTTAATGTTCTTATTTGATCTAACTGCGATGTGGAACGTCTCTTTAAAGGAGGCCGTTTTGGGAAATGCTGTTTTTAAGGAAAGTCCTCACACCCGGGCTATAACTCCATGTTTTTACAAACGTTTTCCAGCTTTTATGCGATTTATTCTGTAGAATTCAGCAGGAAAACAAACCTGTTGGAGAGAAAATAAGCTAAAAGGTTTCCTCACTTAGTCATTTATTTTTTTATGTTCTGGATTTCCCTCCTGGCAGATTTGTTTATACAGGATTAATATCATTAAAGGTAGACAAAGTTTGGAAATGATTTATCCTGGTCTCATTTTTTAAGCCTAGAGTTTTAACTTGGGTGTGTAGACATTTAAGAACCACTAAAAATAAATCTTACTACAAAGCAGATAAGGAAACCAAGTGAAAACCAGTTTGTTTTTTAGAGTTTAATAAGAAAATCTGCCAGATTCTGTTTGTTGGTGTGCGTGTGCCTTATTTGTGTTCCCCAAGTGATTTTCTCTCTAGCCGTCTAAGTGCCAGTCTGGCCATAGATTATAATGACTTGAGCTGTGGTCAACAGAGCCTGCGGTTTCCATGGAGATGTTAGCCAGTTGGAGGAGCGATGAGCAGGAAAAAAAACCCAGAAGTCCCGTTTGTTGAACACAGCTTAATGGATGATTGCAGAATTCATTTTATACGTACAGAAACTGCAGCTACTGAGAAAAAAAAAGCACTACACATTGATGAAAGCTGTACCATTTCAAAGTTTAGCGCTATAATGTTTATGATTTCTATAATAAAGATTAAGAGAATAATTTGTTCATCAGCTGTTTGAAATGTCTGAAAACAGGCACTGTTCTGGGAATTTCATGAAAGTAGCTTTTGTGTGCATGGATTCTCTGTACCGCTCTTCCTCCTCCATTCTGTGATCAGTTGCAGACCCAATAATCTATGGATCTTTGTACTGTAATTGTTAAGGTGACAGTAAACGTTCAGCCATGGGAGGAGATTTAGGTTTTGAACTTTGACCTCCATGCTGACTTGTTGATACTCAGTGATTCTAATTTCTTAACTGTGGTTTTCCATCCTTAATTTTGATATATCGTACTGTGGATCTTGGCCCTGTACATGTACAATATGATAGCAAGATGCTGTGTTATCCATATAAACAACCAATAAACAAATGGTGAAATAAACTTTGGATTTTTATTTTGTTCAAGGATTCCTATACTCTGGAAAAGCATGGAATTTTATCAAATATTTGTTCTTCCAGACTTTATGCCCTATCCCAAGGTTTAAATTATGTCCTTCTGTTCTTCATTGTGTAATTCCTTCTTTCTTTCCCTCATGCTTCACTACCTTCCTTCCTTGCTTGTGTCCTATTTCTTTGTGTCCTTGTTTCTTTCTTGCCTCCTTTCTTTCATTCTTCCTTCCTTCCTCCTTTCCTTCCTTTGGTTCTTTTCCTTCATGAGTCCTTTCATTTATTCTGTTCTTTTGTTCCATGTGTCCTACCGCTCTTCCTTGTACTCTAACTCCCTTCTCTCTTTCCTTACTTCCTTTCTTCCTTCCTTTTTAAATTTAAAGCATACCCATAAAGTCCTAGTGTTTTTTTATTTTTTATTTTAGTATTTTAAAGTAGGCTTAAGTGGAATTGACTCAGAGTTGTTTAAGCAGCTCCGAGTCAATTCACCCTCTGTGCTAATTTATACCCACACATTGCTATTACCCAGTCTCTAGATTAGGACTCGTGTGCTGGTAGGTATTAATTATTTCCATTTCACCCAATCTTCTTACAGTAGACTATAAAAAACCGCTTTGAGTCATTATTTGGCAAGGTGGTTCAAACTTGTTGGGTATGAAACTAAAGGGGACCAAACAGCAGGTGATGCTGAAGAGCTGAGTTTCACAATCTGGGTGACTGGAGGTCACCAACTTTCTGCAGAGACAACAGTTACAGACCTCCAAACTTCACATGGCCTCAGAATAGAGAGCTTCATGGACTGGGTTCTCATGGCTGAGTAGCTGCATCCAAGCCTTACGTGACCTAGCACCATGCAGATGGTCAGATGCAGTGGTGTAACACATGCCGCCACTGACTGTAGAACAGTGGAGACGTGTTTTTACCTCTTTGTCGAGTTTGGCAGTTTCTAGGACAACAGCACTATTTTGACTGCATTGTGTCAAGTGTAAAGTTAGGTAGAGGGGGGATCATGCTGTGGGGCTGTTTGTCAGGATTTGATAGGAAATTCTAATGCTTCAACATACCAAGAAATATCAGACAGCTATATCCTCCCAACTTTATAGAACCAATGTGACGAGGGCCCTTTCGTTTTTCAACATGACTGTGCATCAGGGCAAATGTGTGTAAATGGACTGAATTAAATGTGGCTTTTCTAGTCACACCCACCACTCAGTGCTTTACACCAGAACCAGGTGGGAAAGAACTTAAGTCCTGACCCTTACTCGACAGAACCCTTTTGGGTCAGTGTCTGACCTCAAATATGTGCTTCTGGAAGAATTGACAAAAATTCCCATAAACCCACCTAAACCTTGTAGAAAGCCGTCCCAGGATGTTATAGCTTCAAAGGGACGGCCACCATCATGGTTTAAGGATGGGATGTCACTCGGGTTCATGTGAGACGGCCGACAAGTATAGAGAGAAATTGGTTTTAGTATTATCGCAATGATCTTTTTCTGAATGCTGTGCTAGTTTTATAGCAGATGTAACAGGACACACACCTTTCAAAAGGGTTCACTTTTGTTTCATAAATACACAGAATATGTTCCGGGGGGGGGGACAGCAGTACTTCTGGCCTTGGAACTCTCCCATGGAGGCAATTTTTGCCCAGCCTCTGTTTCTGATTGTTGAATCACGACCTCTGACCTTAACTGACGCAGTGAGGTCTGCGGAGCTTTAGATGTTGGTCAAGACACAGATTATACTGGTGGTCATAATGATGTGGCTGGTAGAATCAGATTATGCTCACAGGAAAGATGAAGTGCAGTTTTCAGTCACTAGATGGCAGGCTTGTTGTGCTGTAGACTTCATAAAGTGGCCAGCAGAGCGCTGTCCTATACTGTAATGACCCGACTGCATCAACGGTGGTTCTGCAGGGACGTCACTACATTTATATGGCAAAGGAAGAAGCACATAAAGCTCCAGACCAACCAGGAGACCATCTTATGTCCCTGACGAATTGGGACATCCAATAAACAGACCTTTAATGGAAGTTTTTCTTGAGTCTGTTAACTTTTACAATGACAAGCAATGACCTTTACCTTCTTAATTCGATCCCAGAATCCCTTTAAATCCCAATCATTGACTTGAAAATGTTAGTCGAATACTATTTGCCTTAGTTAAACGGACATTCTCAGGTTTTCTAGAACTTCTTCTCCCTCGGCCTCCCCTGCGCTGCGCTGCGTGGACTCAAACCATCCTGACGCAAATCAGGCGCTTATGTGCGAGAGGCAACGGAGTGCCTCCTGAAACATCATCTCTAAACTTAGCGCAGTGAACTCATTCCCTGCTCACACAGCAGCTGCTGAAGGAACACCGCAGTCAGCATTTTTCCTATCTTTTTTTAAGAACAGAGGGAACGTTAGAACAAAAGGCGAAGCGAGCAGACCGACGACAGGGTGGTTAATCATTTAATCCCTTCTCCTGCAGAACAATTGCAAAGCTCTGTTGGGTGTGACGGTACTTTTCCGTCACCGGTGACATCTGGAGGGCACGGAGCGTGTGTGCAGGTACACAGTGTCTGGTACATGGAAATGTTCTGTTGTTACTAACAACAGGGTTTGTGCTGGTAAAGAGACCTTCAGCACATGAGATCTCTACTAACCCCCCTGTTTAATGGTACTGTTAAGGGTTGGTGCCTCTGCAGATAATTCATCTTTTTTATAAAAACAAAACATGATCCCCACATTAATCCATCCGACTGATGCCTTGTTGTGGTTTTGCATGCAACCATTTGTCTGCACGGCTGACAGAGCTCTGGAGTAAAAGGTGAACCATTGAAGGACGCTGCAGTCCTCGCTTCCCGGTTCACTGCTCAGGTGATCGGAGGTGGTGGAGGGGGGAACTACAATGAACATTTACTCACTGGGCGTCCACGCGGTCCACTTGGAAATAGCTGAGCAAGGTGTAGGTACCCGTGCAGATACAAGCAGGAAGTGGGAGTAAAACAGAGGGCTGGACAGGAACAGAGGGAATGTTCTGCAGGGACAAGGTGACTCTGCAGGATGGGGCTGAACTAAGTCTCCACTCCTTTTACAGAGCACAGAACAGCTGATTAAATCAGTTAATGGGTTCCTAGTAACATTAAAATACTCCAAACCTCTTTGTGTTTTTGTCTGTTTGACATTCTTTTAGCCACCGCGCTGAAGACAGAACTCAGTCATCCATAGCAGTCATGCTTGTCTCCTTGACTTTTCTCTCTCATATCTCTATCAAGTCATACTTAGTCAGCAGGGAGGCTGTTTTCAGAAGCGAAGGAGATAAGGTGCTTCATTGGAACATATGAATATTCCTCTGCGCTCTGAAGAAATCACAGCCTAACTGACAATAAAAACTAAAGATGCATGAGTCTGAAGCACAGCAGGACCTTACATGCTCCTTGATGCTGGACAGTATCCCACTGCAGGAAGACATTTTAGGACAGTGTTTTTTATCTATGCAGCTTAAATCCTGACCCTGTGTTGAATTCCACAGATCAGGAAAGGTAGCGTTTGCCCAGGGGAACTCCTCGTTCTTTTTGGACATTCAGCATGACCTTCAAAGTATTTCTGCAGGAGGTGTGGTTTGTGTGTCCTCTATATTGTGTATAGTGCTGAGAAAGACATGACTTGACAACATGTAATCAAGAGTGAGGATGTTGTCAGGTGTTGTTGGAGGTAGTTCATCATGAGGAGGGGTTCTTAGGAGTTGATTACACTACTGATCAGGACAGTTGTGGCTCAATAGGACCAGATCAGAATTAGAAAGTTATGGGTTGCCCAGCTTCCTCCACTGACATGCTGATGTGCCCCTAGGCAAGCGCCTCAACCCCATGTTGCTAATTGATCTGTGAATCGGGTGAATGAGTGCTCCATCAGGTGTTCATGCTGCTGGATTAGAACCAGGTGAGACCATTGCCATGAAAACACCAAGACCAGAAGACCAGAATAAAAAGTGTATACAAGGATTCAGTGGGTGGTACCTTCAAATCTTCATTAGGCCTGCTTGTTGTGGGTTTGGCCAGCAGGCCCACATTGCTGTGCAGTCAGTGCAGAGAAGGATCCTGGACCCCTCGTCCCCAGCTACTGAAGCAGTTTGTAATTAAAGGTGAAGTAAAACTTCCCAGCTCGCCCATCCTTAAAACATTCATTGGTCGTGGAGCAGAACCAGATCTATTGAACGTATGTAGAGAATCTTACTGTGGGTAAGAGCTAGTGCTTAGTGACAGAAGGAAACGCAATTAGTGCAGTTGTAGCGTGGGCTGAAGACCACAGTGCAAGAAAAACAGAGCAACATGAAATCATCAGGATCTTCTGACAGCCCATATCTCTATTGTAGCAAACATGTGAAAGTCCTGGAAAGTAGCTTTGGACTACAGACAGGAAGCTCAATCAAACAAAGCCTTGAAGGTTATCTCATCTCATCTCTTGGTGCTGTGTGAACTCAAAATGTGTGATTGAAAAACCCCAAAAGACTCATAACTGTAGTTTGTCCAAAGCGCATTGATGAGAAACCTTAGCAGCTGCAGCAGGATGCTAACAGCTGATAAACTGGAGGCTTGGGCTCCATGGTTTTTACATCCCCTCATGGGTAAAAGAGGGCTTAACCCTCAGTGAAACATGTTCTCCATTTGAGCCTTTTTTTCTCAGCACACTTTTAAAAGATCAAACCTTCAGAACTTTATTTAATAAGTCGTACCTTTAACGGAGATGATGGCATCTGCAGCTCCTTCTATGGGATTCTTGTTTATGAGGCACAAACTGCTCGCTGACCAAGATGAGGGTGAATCCAAGGAGCTCTAAATGGGTCAAACTTTATTTAATACCACTCATTCTATCATAGTTGTATCATACAAAAACATTTACAGTTGATATTTACAAAAACACCAGCTATCCATCTATTGTCTGTACTCATCCATGAGGCGGGGGGAGCTGGTTCATGTCTCCAGCTCCAGTCATTGGGCAAGAGGCAAGGTCCACCCCAGATATGTCAGCAGTCCATCACACTCAGGACAAACAACCATGCACACACACACTTATACCTAATGGAAATTTAGACAGACTTAATAAGCCAGCAGTCTTGTTTTGGGACTGTGGGAGGGTAAACCTGTACACTCGAAGCAAAAAGAGCTTCTGCCTGGATTCGAACCAGGGACTATCTTGTTTTAAGGAAACGGTGCTAACTTCTTCTCGCCGTGCAGTGATTTCTTCTTCACCTGGGCAAGCTATCCCAAGCAAACAACTGATCTGAGTGTGATTTACTGAATGTGGCTGCAGTGTGAAATGCTTCGAGTGATTCATATGACTAGAAAAACCTCTAAATAAATTCAGCCCATTTTACATAGATTTTCTCAGTATTTCGTGAATTTGCCTTTTAAACTATATGATTCGAGTCAAACATTTTGGAAATCCTCTGTCAGGCCTCTGCCAAACGTTTGCCCAAGCTTTAACTTCCTGGTTGATGTCTCAAGGATGTTTCTCTAATATTTTTACATGATGATACCATTTATTTTGTGGCATGAATCCCTGTACTTCACAGTTGGGATGGTGTTCTCAGTTTTGAAAGTTTTAGCCTTTTTCCTTCAAATGACCAAATGCTTCAATTTTAGTTCCATCATGCAGAATCTCCAGAAATTAAGCTCCCTGTCCTTGAGGACATTTGCAAACTGTAATCTGGCTTTTTATGCATTTTTCAGAGTATTGGCTTGTTCCTCTCTGAGTGGGCTGGTCTCACTGTAGATAAATGATTCTCTCTTAGCAGATTCAAGGTCTTTAGCTTTTTGCTCTGGGGTTGATTCTCAGATTTTACACCAGAACCTGTTCATCTCTAGGACACAGAACCATTGTAACTGTTTGATTATAATGTATTTTTTTTAGAAATGATGTAATCAGACGCACAAACCATAAAATATTGTGAAAATTCTGGTATTATGTAATCAAATAAAAGATGTAAAGACAACTACCATTGTTACAAAATAACACATTAGGGCACAAGAAACAAATTAAATTGTGCTTGTTGTGAACTGACTAAAGGTGGGCAAAGTAGCGTCAGTTTAAATAGTACTACTGAAGTTTAAGTAAAAAATATGTTGCAGTAAAATTCAATTCAATTCAATTCAGTTTATTTATATAGCGCCAATTCACAACACATGTCGTCTCAAGGCACTTCACAACAGTCAGGTACATACATTCCAATTAATCTTAATCATTGAACAGTGCAGCCAGATTCTGTTATTTATTCAAATTGGAAAAAAGTTTTTCTATCTAAGGAAACCCAGCAGATTGCATCCAGTCAGTGACTTGCAGCATTCACTCCTCCCGGAGGGCCCATGTAGAGACAGTGGACAGTCACTGGCGTTGACTTTGCAGCAATCCCTCATACTGAGCATGCATGTAGCGACAGTGGAGAGGAAAACTCCCTTTTAACAGGAAGAAACCTCCAGCAAAAACCAGGCTCAGTGTGAGCGGCCATCTGCCACGACCGACTGGGGGTTAGAGAGAACAGAGCAAGAGACACAAAGAGAACAAAGAAGCACTGATTCAGGAGTACTTTCTATGGGAAGGAAAAGTAAATGTTAATGGATGTAGCTCCTTTAGTCGTTTCACCTAGAAAGAAGGAACAGATAAACTCTGAGCCAGTTTCAAGTTTAGAGTCTGAAGAGAGCACATAGAGTTAGTTACAGTAAAAGCTCAGTCAGTAGCTATGTCTAGGAGAGAGAAAGGGTTAAACACTGAAAGACAGGGGCCATGTGGATCATCGGTAGAGGGTGAGCACCAAGCTGTTGCCAGCAGAAGCTTGGAGGATTCCCTCTCCAGACAGGTTGTTACAGGTAGACACAGAGTCAGGCCAGGTGTAGTTCTAGGGAGAAAAAGAGAGAGAAAAAAGTTAAAAAGCTGAGATAACAAATAATAAAAAAATTGAAGAGTAGTGTGAAAAAGTAGCGAAGAGGGTGAAAGGGTTTCATTATGTCCCCCAGCAGCCTAAGCCTATAGCAGCATGTCTACAGAGATAGCTCAGGATAAACTAAGCCCCTCTAACTATAAATTTTATCAAAAAAGGAAATTTTAAACCTAGCCTTAAAGTAGACAGTTTGTCCATCTAGAGCCCACTGATGGCCATTGTTTTAACAAAAAAACCACAACGATTGGGATACCTCTCTCTGTCAGATTGCCATAACCATTGAAAAGAGAGGGGGTCATACAGGTAGGAGAAATGGGGGGTGTGTTTGCACCTCAACCATAACTGAGCCGGGTTTTGGCTAACCTGACTCCCCCATTACTCCATCCAAAAAGGGGGAGAAGAAGACGGAGCAAAAAATAAGAAGATAGCTCAGGATAACCTAAGCCACTCTAACTATAACTTTATCAAAAAGGAAAGTTTTAAGCCTAGCCTTAAAAGTAGAGGGGGTGTCCCCTCACGGACTTAAACGGGAGCTGTTTCCCAGGAGAGGAGCCTGATAACTAAAGGATCTGCCTCCCATTCTACTTCTAGAGACTCTAGGAACTACCAGTAAACCTGCAGTCTGAGAACGAAGTGCTCTGTTAGGAATATATGGAACAATCAGATCTCTGATGTATGATGGAGCTAAATCATTAAGGGCTTTATATGTGAGGAGGAGAATTTTAAATTCTATTCTGGATTTAAAACTACTTTTAGAAGTACTTGTTACACAAATAAATGTTGGTCATTACTACCCACATGTGGAGAAAATTTATGCGAACATAGGGACATCTTTCTGACTCTGAAGAGAGAATCTGAAATCAGCAAGGTTCTGAGGCGATACCATCAGAACCTCCGTACTGGCCATTTGAAATCCAAGAATTCAATTTATAGTACCTTTCTTTAAAACAAACAGTTTAGATGTTGTTCTGGGCTATTCTGTGACCTCTACGATGAGTCAATGATAAGCTTTTGGAATCCCAAAGCCCTAGAAACGTCTTTGTAAGCCTTTCTAGACTGTAGACCTTTCTCACTGACAGTCTAGAAGTCTGTCAGTGACTTTGTTTCATATTTATTGTTGAAATGCTTTAGATAGAAGCATGATGTGTTGCTTTTTGAGATCTTTTAGCCTACCTCATGTTGTCAGACAGGTTCTGTCTTGGTGATTTCTTGATTCTGACATGGATACATGGATAATCACAGTTAAATCATGATTTAACATGGGGGACAATTACTTTTTCACATATAGCGAGGCTGGTTTGAATATTTCCTTCCCTTAATTAATAAAATCACCATTTAAAAACAGCTTTTTGTGTTTACTCAAGTTATTTTTGTTTGATATTAAAATGTGTTTGCTGATGTGAAACATTAAAGTGAGACATAGAAAACAGAAGCAGAAGGAATCTAATGCTTTTCCACAGCACCGCATCTCTGGAAGAACGTTGACCTAAGCTAATCAGAAGATTGAGTTTCCTGCTAGTAGATACGTTCTTCTGCCGGGACCTTTTCAACACAGGACAGGTGAAGGCATGGACACACTGACCATCTCTAAAATTCAAGATTCAGCAGGGATCTTTAGTGTCTGCGTGGGGCCAGCAGGGATGGCGTCCTTGATGTACTTCAGGAAGATCCTTTCAAAGCACTTCATGATGACCGGGGTCAGAGCAACAGGACAGTAATCATTAAGGCAGGTGATGGATGATTTTATGGGCACAGGCACAATGGTGGAGTTCAGGCAGGCAGGGACCATGGAAAGCTGCAGGGAGAGGTTGAAGAAGTCCAAAAAAATCCTGCAAGTTGGTCAGCACATGATTTTAGTGTCTGACCTGACACCATGTCTCAAGACCTGCAGCCTTGTTGATGTTGATCTTCTTTATGGTGGAGGTCAATCGGTGCAGCTGCAGGACGAGAGGCTGGTGCTGCACCTCCGGCTGAGGTGGGTGTTTAGTCCTTCTAAATTCAGACCTTGTTGACACTAAGGGCAACTACCTGGTGTTCTGTCCATTTGTTGTCATCACAGTGGAAGGCGATGACACCCATCTCTCTGCTTCATCTATAGGTCTGTTGCTGCTGAAACATACTGTACATAACCTCAGAGTGTCCAAATTGTGATAAAACGTGATTTTAAACTCCTACCCAGTCACCTTGGTCATTAATTCTTCAGAATCAAAATACTTCAACAACTTTTTACTGAATTAAAGAATTGTTGGTTCTGGACAGAAAGCTGTAGGTCAGTGCTGTTGGACATGGAGACAGTAGCAGTAGGACTGCTGTCTGATTTACTGCCTTACATGAGAGTCTGTTAATGTTTGGTGAGTGCAGGTCAGAGTGGCTGGGCTAAGGTGTAGTGTTGCTTTCACCTTGTACTTAGAGGACATCTTGGCTCAACACAGACTCACAGTGTTTCTTTTGTGTCTCAGCCTCGGATCAGTTCCCTGTTCTGCCTTTCAGCAGGCAGTAATACCAGGCCACACAAATCCTGTGCTGGACCTGGTTTGCCTCAGTGCTCTGGGTTCACTCTGCTTTAGCAGACACAGAGTCCCAGCATGCTCCTAACAATGTGAGAAAGTCAAGGTTGGGGCATCAGCCACCTCAGCCAGGAACAGAAAACTGGTGATTCTTTTTTATTGACAACCTACTGGACCATGCAAAAGTCTTCAGATCTAAAGTTACAACCACTAGCTGCAATGTATGTTATTGGGAATCTATGTGACAGAACAACATAAGCTCATGATATTCTACAGCTAAAGTGGAAAAAAAACAATCCATGGTTTTCACCGTTTATTACATCAAAAAATCTGAAAAGTGTTGCTCCGATGCCCCTAACTAAAGCACAAATCGTCCACCCGTGTGTAATGTAATCAGAGTCTAACTACAGATGTTCTGTTTCTGGCCTCAGAGGTTTGTTAGAGAATGTTAGAGAACAAACAGCATTATGAAGACCAGGGAACACATCAAACAGGTCAAGGAGAAAGTTGTGGAGATGTTGAAAACAGAGTTAGGTTATAAAGCAACATCTCAAGCTTTGAACATCTCACAGAGCTCTGTTCAATCCAGCATCTGAACATGGAGAGAGGATGGACCAAGTGCAGACCTACCAAGACATGGATGTCCACCTAAACTGACAGGAAGAACACTCATCAGAGAAGCACGATAACTCTGGAGTAGCTGCAGAGATCCACAAAGAGCAGGAGGTGTTTTAAAAGATAAAAGTTTTTAAAATTTTTTCTCATTAACATAAAAATATAAAAGTATGTTTGTTGGACCTCCTGCCACCTGCACACTATTGGTAAAATGAGGACCATGGAGGAACACTAGTCTATGCATTTCTTACATCTTACAGGATGACTGTATTTTTTAGTGTGATGATGTTAAGACATTCTTTAAAAAGTCTCAATTTATTCTAAATCCTGCTGCCAGAGTTATGATGAAAATGGAAAGGAGAGATCATCCTCCAGTTTTAGCTTCCCTTGTTAAATTCAAAATCAAATCTAAAATTCATGTTCTTACAAACAAAACTCTGAATCACCAAACCTTTCTTTACCCTAAATAACTAATAACTGGACCGTTTTTCCAGTAAAAGTACACCTGGGCCTATGCTTCTTTATGTATTTATCTCTTTTTTGTCCTCTCAACAACCAAGCAGATTGTGACCCATACTGACTGGTTCTGCTGGAGGTTTGTTCCTGTAAAAACAGAGTGGTTCCTCTCAGCTGCTCAGGATGAGGGATTACGCTATTAGAGGTTACTCAGTCTGACTGCACTGAGGTGTAAATATGCTGAACCAATTAACCTAACATTCATGTTTTTGAACTGTAGGAGGAAGCCAGAGTACCTGGAGAGAACCCATGCATGCATAGGGAGAACATGCAATGCAGACCCCTGTCAGGGAGATGAACCCAGGGCCTTCTTGCTGCAAGGCAACGGTGCTACCAGCTGCTCAACCATGCAGCCCCGTGTGTGGATTATTTCAAGCTGGTTTTCTAAATTACCAAGGCAGGATCCCCCATTTTTCAATGAGTTTCACATACAGTATCAACAAAAAGTCACACAAACTGATGTTCTCAGCATTACACTTTTTAGTCATAAAAACATTCATATTTTGACGATCATGGGGTGCCATCACCGTAGAGTAAGAGGTTGTAATGACCAGACCTATGGCCTTGCAAGGATGTTTGTAAGAGACTTGATGAAAAGCAGAATTTGTATGCGAAGGGTCAAATGTGAGGTGTCGTGAGCACTGCACCTACAGGGGTTGGACAATGAAACTGAAACACCTGTCATTTTAGTGTGGGAGGTTTCATGGCTAAATTGGACCAGCCTGGTAGCCAGTCTTCATTGATTGCACATTGCACCGGTAAGAGCAGTGTGAAGGTTCAGTTAGCAGGGTAAGAGCACAGTTTTGCTCAAAATATTGAAATGCACACAACATTATGGGTGACATACCAGAGTTCAAAAGAGGACAAATTGTTGATGCACGTCTTGCTGGCACATCTGTGACCAAGACAGCAAGTCTTTGTGATGTATCAAGAGCCACGGTATCCAGGGTAATGTCAGCATACCACCAAGAAGGACGAACCACATCCAACAGGATTAACTGTGGACGCAAGAGGAAGCTGTCTGAAAGGGATGTTCGGGTGCTAACCCGGATTGTTTCCAAAAAACATAAAACCACGGCTGCCCAAATCACGGCAGGATTAAATGTGCACCTCAACTCTCCTGTTTCCACCAGAACTGTCTGTCGGGAGCTTCACAGGGTCAATATACACGGCCGGGCTGCTATAGCCAAACCTTTGGTCACTCATGCCAATGCCAAACGTCGGTTTCAATGATGCAAGGAGTATCCTGAAGGCAGTGCTGTGTATCAGGATGACAATGCACCAATACACACAGCAAGACTGGTGAAAGATTGGTTTGATGAACATGAAAGTGAAGTTGAACATCTCCCATGGCCTGCACAGTCACCAGATCTAAATATTATTGAGCCACTTTGGGGTGTTTTGGAGGAGCGAGTCAGGAAACGTTTTCCTCCATCAGTATCACGTAGTGACCTGGCCACTATCCTGCAAGAAGAATGGCTTAAAATCCCTCTGACCACTGTGCAGGACTTGTAGATGTCATTCCCAAGACGAATTGACGCTGTATTGGCCGCAAAAGGAGGCCCTACACCATACTAATAAATTATTGTGGTCTAAAACCAGGTGTTTCCATTTCATTTTCCAACCCCTGTAGATGTTACTGAACAACAGAAGTGTTACTATTAGTGCCAGAGTCACAGTTTGGGTAATATGGCAAATGTTAATTTGCAAAAATCTGAAGGAACTGAAGGAATCTTTCTCTTTTTAAGCAAACTATGAATGAGCTTTTATAATGTTTATGTGTGACCATTTATTAATAAATTATTCTAAATCTGGATGCCAAGTTATCCATCTAGCTCAAATATTAACCGTTGCGTAAATTACTGGGGAAAAAATCTGGTAAACTGTGCGTTATCGTAAGCAGTAGCAACCTTTGAGTAGGGTGTGGATTAATTTCTAACCAGAGCATAACTTTGCAAGACTGCTCTTTAAAGGACCAGGATACTGATCAGTCAGGGTTTCAGGTGGTGTCGGTCCGGATCTCTGTAACAGATAACGCCGCAAGGAAAAACAATGAAAGTTTAATAGTGAGAGCATTTGTTACACAGAGGACACAAGTTACTAACAATAGTCCATGTGCTCTGCTCCAGTCTAGTTTAAGCTGCCAGAATGTGAGCATGCCATGAAAAGCTTGAAACTACCTGATCAGGCTAAGTGACTTAAACTTTTCTGTCATTTAATTGACCAGAATTTCTTTATTCCAGTCACCCCACTTCTCTTGCAAATATAACATTAATGGAGTGCAGTAAGTGAAAGGCTAGCCTCCATATCTAGTTCCCAACTTCACTGCATTGTGACATCATGTTCTGCTACAAGGGATTGGATATCAGAGTTTTACCAGGTGAAATATTCATGTACCAGCAGCTGAGCGAGAGCAATCCATAAAACCCTCACATTTAATGTGTTTACAAACTTACTTCACAATCTCTTCATTGCTCATAAAGGGCTGGAAAGTTGAGTGGAAGGAAAAAGTGTGGTTGAAAACACTCCACAAGCAACCTGGGCTTCTTAACATTTCAGCAGTGGCCCAGGCTGATAAAGTCCATGCCTTGCGACATTAATGCTGTAATTTAAATAATAATAGGTAATACCAAATAGAAAATTTGGTCTAATGTAATGTTAAAATTTTCTGAGAAACTGAAATTTGGGTTAATATTTATTAGCATTTTGACCAAATGTAGAAGCCTTCGTCTGCCAGTCAGCTTTGATTAACAGGAGAAAGGGCAGTTTGCTGCTCTGGAGCATTCAGAATAGTTTTAACACAGTTGAGACATCAGCAATCCCTCAGTAAAGCAGTTGTTGCTTTCAGGATAACCTCCTTTTGGCACATCCGACCAAAGACAGACCACATTACAAAAATGAGTATTTGGTGAAAACCAAACACAACATATCAGCAGAAACATTTATACTAATTCTCAAGCATGGTGGTGGAAGGCTCGTGATGTGGGCTTATTTTGCAGCCGCAGGGCCTAGGGACCTTGTAGTCTTTGACTGGATGATGAACTCAAAGAGTGAACTAAAGATGTTGTCTGGGAATATTGTCTTGTCAGTAACAGGATAATATCCCCAGACAAAGGCAATCTTTTGCCATCTCTAAAGAACCTCCAACCTCTAGGATTTCATGCAGAAATTGAGCATCGGTTTAAATGTTAACAAAAGAAAGTTCTCAGGGAACACTGTGTATTTTTTCAGGCTGGAGTTAAGACGGTAGAAATTCGTTGTGGTTTGGCCACATTCGGACTTGGCATTATCTCAACCAGGGTATGGTCTGTATTTCTTAGTTCTTACCCAAGCTGAAGTTGTGACTGTTCCGCTGTGTATCTGCGCCTATTCTTAGATGTATCTACTTACTTTATTTATGAAGTGGTTAGGATTTATACGGGATGAACTTGGAAAATGTAAATACAGATGCTACTGCAAGTTTCACAAAACATTAACTTAGAGTTTTGAGAAATAAGATATTAACTTTCATAAGGATTCTTGTCAATCATTGACATTGCTAAAGTTTTAGTGTGCTCTTTGATATTCTGACATTCTGTGGAACAGTTGTACCGGTTGCTACATTAATACTGATATTCCACGCATGATAAAGACTGTGCTACTTTAATGTGATCAATACACAGCAAATCTATGAAAGTACTGTGGTAAGGCTTTAACTTTTTCTTAGCTAATTATATATTTTTTTTAAATCTGGAATAGTAGCACACAAGGTAGCAGCTTTGTTGACTGTTACATTCCTTGAGATTTACAGTTGTTCTTTTCTTTCTCTTTATTTGATTGACAGTTGCTTTTTTGACAGGTTGGAAGGATTGTTGCTGTTACTTGTTTACTATTGGACTATTTACTAGCATAGCCATAGCATTAAGGCTACATCAAGGGGCAGCTGGTTAACATCTCAAAAGCTCAAATAATACCTAAAATGTATAAAGCAGACATCATGGATACAGAGCAGGAGTAAAGCGAAGACAGAAAGAGGAAGTCCAAACCATCTCTTCCATTTCTCAAAATGGGAAATGTTAGATCTTTGGCAAACAAACTGGATGAACTTCAAGTGCTAACAAGAACTCTTTACCTGGAATGCAGTATTGTGAGTTTAACTGAGGCCCTGTTTACACCACACTGTTCTGTTAACACATATACATGGCAACGTTTTAATTACAATCTCCGTTCACATGGCAACAGCAGAGATGTGAAAATGGTGTAGTTCCCTTACCACGCCACTAGTTTGGGATATGTTTTTTGAAACTCAACATGTGCAAACACTTCCTGCTTACAAAACAGAGGAAAAAAAGAGAACATTGTTGGAGAAACTTTGTTAGATTTAAAAGAGTCAGCAACTCAAGTAAGTAATCTGCAGTACACCAATGTTAATGTTAAAATCATCTTTTTCTGTGAGTTTTAAACTTGTTGACAGACGTTATGTTGTGCATGTCCACATTAATTTCTACTGATTTCAGTCATACTGTGCATCATAAGAACGATTTCATTTTTTCCCGTCTACACGACAACAGGGACTGGGACGTATTCAAAACATTACACTCTGGAACCCATTCTCAAATAGTGCCATTTTCAGAGAAAATGTGCACGGTTGTCGTGTAAATGAACAGTAGAAACGCAACTAAACTTTTCCGTTTTCACCAGAAAATGCTGTTGTGTAAAAAGGACCTGCAACATGGCTGTAGGGTCATATCCTCAACTTCAGCGTCTCTCTGGCCAGCTTTCATACGATACAAACAAAGGAGGTGAATTAACAGTACTTGTCAACAGCAGATTGTGTAGTTCAGGACATCCTAGTGTGAAATATCATCTATGCAGCCTGGAAATTGAACTGATGGATGGAAGTTTTTCATCAATATTATTTACCAAGGGAGTTCCTCAGTGTTATTTTAGCAATAGTATACATTCTGCCATCAGCCTCCCCCTCCCTGACCACCTGCCTGTCTGCAGTGGTCAGACCTTTTGTCTTTTGTGTTGGTTTTACAAATTTACATTTCAGACTGACGAGAAATTAACATTTAAAGCTTCACAACCTACATGTAGTACCCCTTGACATAAAAAATAATCACAGTGGAGGGCAAAGCCCTCAACCCCACTGCCATCCAATTTCCCCAATGCATTTTAAAAAATTAAGCCCGATTGGCTTTGTCAGAAACTCCAGAAGTCTCAGGTGGAGGACTCAACAATCTCCTGGACTCCAAATGTCCAAAGACTACCTGACAAACAGATCACAGTTTGTGAGACTGAAGGGTTGAGTGTCTAACCAGGTAGTCAGCAGCACAGGAGTACCACAGGGGACTGTACTCTCACCATGGCCTTTCACTCTGGACACCTCAGACTTCCACTACTTATCAGTCCTTTCATCTGCAGAAATACTGAGATGGAGGGTGCTGGGTGGACCAGTTTTGTAGAGCAGGCGCACCATGTGCATAGACTATAGTCCTAGATGCGGTTGTCCTGGGTTTGATTCCTGGTCTCTGGACATTAGCTGCATGCCTTACCCTTCTCTCCCTGCCCTCTTTCCTGTCAAACTACTGATAAATAAAGGCCACTAGTGACAAAACAAATATTATTATTATTTTTTTTTAATTTCTGATGATTCTGCAGTCGTTGGTGGATCAGAGATGGACATGAAACTGAGTATAGGGAGCTGGTGGACTGCTTTTTAATCTGATCTTGAATAAATAAATCATTGTGAATAAAACAATAGAGATGATTGTATATTTTAGGAGAAACAGGAATAGGTCAAACACTATTTTAATCATAGGAGAAGAAATAGAGGTTATGGAGGAGTATAAATACCTGATGTTCACTTGGACAATAGACTGGAATTGAGATGCAACTGAAGCCATCTACAAGAAGGTATAGAGCAGATTGTACTTCTTGAGGAAGCTTAGGACCTTCGGTGTTTGCAGCAAGATGCATATCTTCTAAAGGCCTGTTGTGGAGAGAGTGATCTCTTCTGCCATCATCTGCTGGGGTAGTAGCATCAGAATCATCAGAAAAAATGCTGAATAACATGATAAAGAATTCTGGTTCTGTTCTGGAGGATTGTATGAAAAACAGAGCTTCATGAAATACAGAACATAGAACATTTTTCCACTGCAGGAACCTTTCAGGAACAAGGGTAGCTTTCCCTCCCTGTGTTTTCACTGGAGGAACCAGGACCAAAACAGAAAAAAAGTAGGTAGGAATCTAGCTAGAAAATGGCCCAATTAGGGAGATGCTCTGATATACAGATTAAACAGATTATGATTCAATTCAGTTTATTTATATAGCGCCAATTCACAACACACGTCGTCTCAAGGCACTTCACAAAAGTCAGGTACATACATACATTCCAATTAATCTTAATCATTGAACAGTGCAGTCAGATTCTGTTATTTATTCAAATTGGATAAAAAGTTTTTCTTTCTAAGGAAACCCAGCAGATTGCATCCAGTCAGTGACTTGCAGCATTCACTCCTCCTGGATGAGCATGTAGAGACAGTGGACAGTCACTGGTGTTGACTTTGCAGCAATCCCTCATGATGATCACAACTGTCCTCCATAAGTGATTATTCACAGATTTTAAGTTTAAATGGAACAGAGGTGCTGGGAGGAACTACACATCTCACAGGGTTTACTTATTAAACATCTGTAGATTGTTACAAATTTCCACTGAGTTAGAAGTGATTTTATTTGTTGTTTAGTTTTTAATTGTTTTTAATTGTTATCCCAATCAAAACACTTCTTCTTTCCTTCTCGGACTCAGGCTCGATTCAGTACATTTAATATCCCCTCCACCAAAACAACTGCACACAGTTTTGGGTGGCAGTGCTTGGATTTTAAACCATAACACAATCTAAGATTATTGCTGTATTCATCTGATTTCACTGCTTTTAATCGGATTCTGCACTCTCCTGTTGCAGTGGAAGGAGATGTATGTCCCCAGACTGCAACACCACTCCATCCACAAGAGGAGCCACTCAATGTCAGGAGATGTAATCTACACAAGCAGTCCACCTTTTAAGACTCAACATTAGAAATGCACCCAAAAAACATCCTAAGTAGATGAATAGGTTCCAGGTACTTGAGTATCAGAGAAAAAACATTCAGGAACGCATAGGGTTGTCCATCATAGTCAAAACATGCCTGTAATGGACAACCCTGAGAATGCTCTTCAAGAATGTGTAATAAAACAACAGAGTGTCTTTAGTCAGAGGTATCTTCAGATCTGCCATAAGTCAAACCGTTACAGGAGATCCTTCCTTCTACAGCCATGAGCATCTACAATGACTCTTAACTCAGAAGATTATTTTTCTTTTGGTTTTTAATATCTGTCCTAAAATGTACTGTCCCCACTTTCTTGACATACATCATTAAGGATGAGCCGCAGTAGAAATATAGAAATATTCACAAAAAGGTACATGTATCACTCTGGGTGGAATGAATGTAAGCTTAATACAGGGCTGTAAAACGTTTGTTCCAATTAGATGTTTCAGATCATCAAACTAATTATAATATCAGACAAAGATCACTTAGGTCAATACAGAAAGCAGTTTTCAAATTGGGATTTTTATTTATAAAGGGAAAATAGCTATCAATTTGAACAGGTTCTGAAGCAGCAGTGGAGCCCCTGGACCATGACCATGGACCCTGCACCAGGTATAACTATCTTTTTATAAGATTCCTTTAATTTTGCAACACACCTTCCAAATAGGTCCACTTTTATCTTGTCATTCCACAGAATATCATCCTGAATGTTTTGGGGCTCATCAAAGTGTTCTTTGGTAAATGTGAGACGAGCCTTTGTGTTCTTTTGGGTCAGAAATGATTCTGGCCTTGGAGTTCTCCCATGGAGACCATTTTTGTCTAGTCTCTCTTTCTTATCATGACCTCTGACCTTAAATGAGGCAGTGAGGCCTGAAGAGCTTTAGATGTTGTTCTGGGTTGTTCTGTGATTTCCTGGGTGAGTTGTTGAAGAGCTCTTAAAGTAACTTTGGCAGGTCCAGCACTTCTGAGAAGGTGCTCCACTGTTCCATGTTTTCTCCATCTGTGAATAACGTGGTGCTGTGGTTCTCCAGGGTCCCACAGTCTTAAAATGGCCTGAAAACTTTTCCAGACCGATAGCATCAATGACTTTGTTTCTCATCTGTTCTTGAATTTCTTTAGATCAAGGCCTGATGTGTTGCTTTTGGAGATCTTTTAGCCTACTTCATGTAGTTAGGGAGAATAGTTGTTTTTGAGGTTGTTTTTGTTTATAAGTCTTTTGTGCATCCTCTAGCAATGGGGCCAAGACGTTTGCTGATGTCACATGAAAACACATTCCATTTCTGAACCGTACTAAGTAGATTATGTACAGAAGTGTAACCTTTAAAGGCTGGTAAGGGTTTCAGTTGCTGTTGGACATAAATTTGGTCTTCTTTACCAAACCCAAATGGTTCATACTACAGTTCTCTCTGGGACCAGCTGCATGTAGGTGGGTTCTGAGTTTTGCAGGGAAACAAGGAAATAACTGTATAACATTCCTAGTCAGACATTGTGTGACTGGAGTTAAAGAATGTAGACCAAAAGCCAAGCGCTGGGATGCAGCTGAAACCAGAATTTTATTAACCTGACTCTGTCTACATCGACATAGAAGCAGTGATTTTCTGCAAATCATGCCGGACCCTTTGTTTCCGTGTGTGGGTGGCTGGCGCCTCGCGGAGCTGTTTTTTTCCATGTTGTCACGTGTTAACTGTCGACACTGCATGTGATGTCATCAGCACAGGTATTGCCAGGCTAAACATAACATCTCAACGCTTTCACCATGATCACTGCAGATATTGCCCCACATCTCTCACTGCCACATTCACAACTCATGAAAAGGTCTGTGAGCCGATTTTTAGAATTCATGTCTCTGGCCTGCAGGAGTTGGAATTGGAGCTGCCAGAACCAACCTTGCACAGGAACATGGAAAACATGTTCCTGTGCAACATGTGTGCAAGAGCATGCAAAGGTCTTCAACAGAGTAAAACCTTCCAAGCATGTCACACTCAATTAGCAATAGAGTGGAAAGAAATTCCAATCTCCTGCTTCCTATTAAGCATCTAAAATATGTAACTAAATCCCTGTATCCTCTAGTGCCATTTAGAAAACACTGGCAATATAAACAAAGTTATGAAACTTTATCAGGAGAACCAGAGGAGAGAGATCAGCTGTCAACTCTACTACTCTACTCTCATATTATGAATATTATGATATTCATCTGAGTGTTTCATCTGTAAACAGCTGCACAGCACATATTCAGGTTCATCAGTGAACAGTCAAGGTCAGGTGCTTTGACGGGGTTCAGGTACTCATAGCCACATAGTCACACTGACCATCTTTCTACAATCTCTGGATTTAGAAACCAATTACTGATTTTTTTTCACATCTTGAAATTCTAATGGATGAATGAACACCGAATCATAAATTGTTCATAGGTTTTGTTGCAAATCTAAAACATTGGTCCTGGGCGTTCTACAGCCCATCCCAGCTAGCAACATGCAATATGTGGGGAAAACTGTGGACAAGCTGTCGCTTCATTAAACTGCTAACACTGAAACCAGGTTGGAGTGTGATGTCACTAAAGGTAGATATTTCCTGTACAAAAATGTTAAAACCCAGGAATCCTTTTCCTTTCACTTAACAATTATGGGCTACTATGTGATGGTTTGTCACATCAAGTCCTCATCAAATATATATATATGTCTGTGGGACAAAATGTAAAACAGTTCAAGAAGCATGAATATTGTTCCAGGGTAATGTATAATTTCAAGGCTTACTCATACTCATACCCGTACTCGTCATCTCCTTCTTTATCTGGAATTGGGTTGCAGGGGCAGCAGACTTAGTAAGGACTCCCAGGCTTCCTTCTCCAAGACACTTCCTCCAGCTCCTCCGGGGTAAGCCCAAGGCATCCCCAGGCCAGCCGAGACAAAGTCCCTCCAGCTTGTCCTGGGCCATCCTCTGGGCTTCCTCCCAGTAGGACATGCCTAGAATACCTCCCGGGGGATGCCCGGATACAGATGCCCAAGCCACCTCACCTGTCTTCTCTTGATGTGGAGGAACAGCGGCTCTACTCCGGTCTTCTCCCGGATGGCCGAGCTCCTCACCCTATCTCTAAGGGAGTGCCCGGCCACCCTACGTAGGAAACTCATTTCAGATGCTTGTATCCGGGATCTCGTTCTTTCGGTCATGACCCAAAATATATGCCAATAGGTGAGAGTAGTAACGTAGATAAACCAGTAAATCGACAACGGACCGGCACAGCGTCCCCATTACTGGGCCAGCCACATTGATCCGTTTGTCGATCTCCCGCTCCTTTCTCCCCTCAAGACCCTGAGATACTTCTCACTCCTCCAGTTGAGGCAAGAGCTCCCCTCCAACCTGAAGAGGGCAAGCCACCCTTTTCTGGTTGAGAACCATGGCCTCGGACTTGGAGGAGCTGATCCTCATCCCAGATGCTTCACACTCGGCTGTGAACCGCCCCATTGCATGCTGTAGGTCTTGGCTAGAGGGAGCCAGCAGGACCACGTCATCTGCAAATAGAAGAGACAAAATCCATTTATCCCCCAACCATACCCGCTCCGGCCCTTGGCTGCGCCTAGTAATCCTGTTCCTGTAAATTATGAAAGGGAATGGTGACAAAAGGCAGCCCTGCTGAAATCCAAAATGCACCAGGAACGGGTCAAACGTAGTGCCGGCAATGCGGGGCACTCTCCTGTTCCAATGGTACAGACACCGGGCGGCCCCTAATAAAGGGCTCCCGACTCCATACTCCTGAAGTGCCCTACACAGGTTTTGCGGACCTTCTCCAGGTCCACAAAACACATGTGGACCTCAGGAGTCCAACAAGCCAACCACAGCCGATAGGAGTCCTTCTTCAACTTGAAGTTCAACATGCTTGATGAACATGCTTGAGTATAGTGTTCATTATGGACAATCCGTGACTGGCACAGCAGTCCAATAATGAAACACCACTCGGGTTCAGATCAGTGAGGCCATTCCTCCGAATCACACCCCTCCAGGTGTGACTGTCCTTTCCCACGTGGGCGTTGAATTCCCCCAGTAGAATGACGGAGTCTCCGACAAGCAAACCCAGCCCACCACCTATTTCCGCAGGATAGCCTATTTCTACCGATATCTCTCGAACCTCTCGCACAAGCTCAGGTGATTTGCCACCCAGCAAGGTGACATTTCATGTCCCTACAGCCAGTTTGAGCATCTGGAGATCGGGTCGTTGAGGTCTCCACCTACGATCGCTGAACGATCCTCTTTGCACCGGTCCCTCATGGTGCCCCTTGCAGGTGCTGGGCCCACTGGGGGATGGCCTTGGGCCTCACCCAGAGCCTGTTTGCCATGGGGACCCTACCAGGGGCATTTAAGCCTATAACATATTCTAGGATCACCTTAAGGTGGTGGTTCAAGGAGGAGAACTTCAAGGCTTGTTAACGTGAATCTCCTATCAGTTAAGTACTGTTGATATGTAAGCAGCACAGACCCATAACATCCTGCCTAATATTTTAAAATGGCTTCTTAGAGAGGGAGCTTTTTTGGAGGAGGTTTTAGGGTATAATTGAAATTCAACAAATGAAAATATAGTTTATCCCTCCCAAAAGGAAATGTATTCTTCCTGATATTTTGACTGATTTGTTTAGATTCTTTTAATAGTGTCACACAAGCCAGGTGTTTAAAGTTTTTTCTGAAAATAAATCCATCGGGTCTCCTCCATTTATCTAAAATGTTGCGAATTATCAATATCTTATAAAGCCAAGACATCATCTGGGCTTTCCCTAACATTTGAAGGCATGAAATTCTTACTGTATTTCAACCTTTGAATTTAAAGAAAGTAACAAAGTATTTCCCCCTCTTTCTTCTATTTATCAAATGAAATCATTATGTTGATCTTAACCTAAAACAGGAAAGGTTATGTGTCTTTTATACAGTAAATATCTGGTTTTACCCTGTGATGGACTAGCAATGTCACCCAATGACTGCTGGAGGTAGGCACCAGCCCCCGCTCTATCCCCTTTGTAAATACTGTCATATTTAATCACATTGTATTGTATGGAACTGATTCAATTTCTTATTGGATTGGACCGAACAAAAATTGTGGTACTGAAATAACACTGAACTAAAATAAATCAAGTCCAATAAAATGTGCTGGTGGACAGTTTTCATCAACTTAAATCTGAAATAGTTACCTTTAATTCAAAGTGAGGTCATATAACCAGTTTTAAGTTGCTTCCAGGAAAAGAAAAACACACCAAGTTCAGGCAGGATGTTTACCATTGAATGGATAAACCGCGTTTCATCAGTGCTACACCTCCACATCAGGAAAAACAGGGCTTTTTTGATATATGGGACTTGTGCAGGCCTAAAACAGGATGAGTCCCTTTCACCTTGATTCTGCCCCTCCCCTCATTACACACCACACATGTTTCTAGTGTACACAAGCCGACAAGAATCGGCAGTACTGACTGGGCGTGGTACCTGTCAGACGCCGGGCCGTATCATTAAAAGAACCTCACCAGACTGCATGCGTGGTCGCAGCCTGAAAGTAACTGTCAAGTGACCACCTATTATACAAACACAGGAAATAAGATTGTACCAGCGCGAACTACGACCCAGTTTGGATCAGGTCGAGTATCTCATAACAGCATGGTTCCCAGCAATTATCAGAGCTTGTCTCGTCATGACGAGAACGACAACTCCTGGGAGGAAGTTACACTATAGCCATTAGAAAATAAAAACTCTTTAGTTCATTATAGATATATTTACCTTTGTATTAGGAGCAGTTTAACCTAATTAATAAAACTGGGTTATGTAAATGCAAAATAATTCCCTGCATGCTACTCACAACTAATCTCCAAATGTTAAAGCCAAAATCATTTTGGAAAACCAACCCTAACCCAGAAAAACCTTCCATTTGCATTCAGCTAAATGTCGTTTCATCTTAGTCCATTTTAAATCCAAAACAGTCGACTCTAGTACAGCAACATTTAGAAGGAATAACAGAACTTTATAGGAGGAGACCTCCAGCAGAGCCAGACTCAGAATGCAGGTTTCTGCCTCAACATGTTGTGCAGTGAAACTACACACAAAGAAACTACAACCCCCTGCTGTGGGAAAGAGGAAAGACTAAACACAGAGTAAACACAGTAATAATGGCCTATTGCTACATAAATATAGTAGAGGAAAGATCTTCATCCCATCATGGAAAATCTTCCAAGTACAGTTTAACCAGATATTTACATACGCTATGTAAGTCAGTAGTTCACATACGCCAAGATTCTGGTGGGTTTAAACAACTTGTAAAAGAACTGTCTGGTTCTTACTTGGAATGCCTAAGAGTTAAATGTTCACCTGTCACAACAATTATCTGCAAGTATAAACAGCATGGGAATGTCCTACCATTGTTAATGTTTAGGAAGCAGACAGGTTCTATGTCCCAGAGATTGACGGGTTTTGGTGTGATGTGTGAGAATCAACTTCAAAACAAAAGCTAAAGACCTTGTGAAGATGCTGCTGAAGGTGCAAAGAGAGAGCCGTTATCCAGAGTCATTAAAGCAGTCCTGTACCAACATGGGCTGAAAGGCCACTCAGGAAGGAGGAAGCCATTACTCCAAAAGCACCAAGAAAACCCAGATAAAAGTTTGCAAATTTCCTCAGAGATCTTAATTGTTAGAGACATGTACTGTGGTCTGGTGAAACTAAGTGTATTTGGCCATAATGACCATTGTTACATCTAGAGGATAAAAGGGGTAGTTTGGAAGCTTGAGAACACCATCTTAACTGTGAAACATATCGGTGGCAGCATCATGATTTGTGGGTATTTTACTGGTGCGCTTCCTAAAACAGATGGTATCTTGAATAAAGAACATGTGGAAATATTGAGGAAACATCTCGTGTCATTAGAGTTTAAAGCTTGGTCACAAATTAATCTTTCAAATGGACAATGTCCGTCAGCATACACAAAATTAGTTACACAGTGGCTTAAGGAAATCACTGGATGGACAAGCCAAAAATAGGTGTGTGTGAGCAAGGAGGCATGCAAACCTGTCCCAGTTCCACCGGTTCTGTCTGGCGGAATGGGCCAAAATTCCAGCAAACTAAGCCTGTTAAAGGAAAAAACATTACTGGCCCAAGTCATTCCGATTAGGTTCAGGGGTTTCTACAGTGAACTCCAAATAAAAGTCTTAAAGATTTAATACCTAAAGTTCAGCTTTGAAATTAGTGGAAAATTGAGAGGGAGCTTGTTTCATTAGAGCTCCATACCCAACATGTACAACTGGGAACTCCAGCAATCACACGTAATGTTGCTGTCACTATTGCATAATTGGCTTGCATATGAATGGAGTGTAAAGATACACAGCTTTAATTAAATAACACTCCAGCATTACATTTTCTTTGCAACTGATGCTGAAGCATATATAATTTTATCTCCAGCTAAACAACGCTGCGAAAGATTAGTTATCCTTCTCAGCATTCTGTGGCACTAGCATCAAAACATGGAGATGCATGAATGCCATGCAAGTGTGTGGCAATTTACCTTACATAATCTTATTTTTGCACTATGCAGACTCTTTGTTTGCACTGATGAAGATTCAATCACCCTTGCCATGCCATAGCAGAGCAGTCCAAACTACTTTCTGAATGATTCAGCTAATATTTGTTTAACCACTTAGAGGCACTCCTAGACCTCATAGACTTTCACTGCCAGATGTGAGATCAGGAATGGAACAGGACTTGATGTTATGCTTTATCTGCTTTATTTCTTCCCGTTCACGCTGCTCTAAAAGCTTGTTTGGATATGCCAATACTTGTGGCAAAATAAGTAACTATGTAAAAACATCTTAAGGCCCTTTTATGCTTATATATTTTTAAGGACTATTAAACTTACTAGATTAACGCATTTTTAGTTATCACCCAATATCTGTTCACTTAGTTGAATGTTTTAAAATTCTACTACAAAAAGAAAGATTTCCATGTCCCGCCGGTGGTACTCTACCTCATAGCCCACTGTTTCATTCAAGACGTTTTGTTCACATTCAAGCAAACTTGTATCTCAAACAAGAGGAAACCTATTAATGTCTATCGTTACATAAATATTAATCCACAGATCAACAGAAGGCAGCTAAGGCTTTATTGTCTACAGGTTTAAAAGAAAGATTCTCAACCCTTCCAGTTCCCTCCAGAATACTACTTCTCCACGGTAAAAATGGTAAATGGCCTGAACTTTTATAGCGCTTATCAAGTCCCCAGAGACCCCAGTCATCAACCCATTCATACACATGTTCACACACTGACTTCACCTTGATACTATGAAAATGTTGGTGGTTGATGAGGTTTACTCTGTGTTATGTATACTATGTCTAGCTGTGTCACTGTGTTTTAGTCCCATTAGTTATTTCTTAGATCCAGGAATAAAAGCTTCAACTAATGGTTGTGGACAGTTATATCTTAAGCAGAAGCTCTGGAAAACAGAACAGTGGCAAAAATGATGGCTGGGTGGCACGATATGTCATTTTTGAATGACTCTGCTTCTTATCTCACTGGTTTCTTGCCCCATACACCCAGTTAATACTGGTCAGAGCCACGGGGTGGGGCTGGGGCTGGGGCATGTCCCAGCAGTTTAAGGACAAGGGTAGGTTGCACTCCAGACAAATTTTTTGTCCATTACACGACTCTTTCTCTCCCTCTGACCTGTCATGGAGCCATCAGAGATTTGTTGTATTACTTTCTTCTTGTTCAGATGTTTTGCATCCATGTCATCAGTATTTGGTAGAATTGCCTTTTTAACTGTCTGACTTGTGTCTAGCAGTTTGAGTTTCCTTCCACAAGCCTCTCAGCTGTATGGAATTTTGGCCCATTCCTCCAGACAGAACTTGTTGAATAGGGTCAGATTTGTAGCCCGCCTTATTCACACCTCAACATCCTGGCTGATATCTTTAAATGTTAATTCCAAATTTCCACAGAACTTTCTTTTGCTTTTGATTGCATTTGCAAACTGTAAATCTGGCTTTTTATGTTGCTGTTGGAGTCATGGCTTTCAGCCAATGTTGGTACAGCATTGATAATGACTCTCTATTATCAGCTTCAGGAGGATCTTTACAAGGTCTTTAGCTTTGGTTCTGTGATTGATTCACACATTTCACACTGAAACTCGTTCATCTCTGGAACACAGAACCGGTCTCCTTCCTGATCACTATGATGGCTGGACATTCTCATGCTGGGTATACTTGCAGATAATTGTCTAAACAGATGAATGTGGAACCTTCAGGTATCTGGAGATTGGACATAAAGATGAACCTGACTTCATCCACAATTCTCTTCCTGATATCTTGACTGAATTCTTTTGATTTTTGTATGATCTCACACAAGGAAGCAGAGTGATTGAGGTGTTTCCTTAGGTGGGCCTTCCTACTAAAATGTTTTGAATTACCTTTCAAACGCTTGCAAAGCCATGATACCATCACCTGAGTTGTTTAATGGCATTAGAGTTTTGTGTTAAAATGTTTTATTACTTATAGAAAGTAAAAAAAAATCTCTCCCTCATTATTGTTGGATTTAGTAAATATAAATAATTTAATTCTATTTAATTCAGTTTTATTTATGTAGGTCCAATTCACAACGCATATTGTCTGAAGGCATTTTACAAAGTCAATTCAATGGAATCATATAGATTTAAAGTCAGGTACATACATTCCAATTAATCCTGACTATCAAACAGTGCAGTCAGATTCAGTTTATTATTCAAATTGGTTACAAGTTTTTCTATCTAAGAAAACCCAGCAGATTGCATCGAGTCAGTGATTTGCAGCATTCACTCCTCCTGGATGAGCATGTAGAGACAGTGGACAGTCACTGGCGTTGACTTTGCAGCAATCCCTCATACTGAGCATGCATGTAGCGACAGTGGAGAGGAAAAACTCCCTTTTAACAGGAAGAAACCTCCAGCAGAACCAGGCTCAACGTGAGCAGCCATCTGCCACGATCGACTTTTAGGTAATCCTAACTGACCTAAAACAGGAAAAGATTAGCCTGATTTAATGTTTAGACAATAAGAAAAAAAGGTCATGTGTCTTTTTTCTGCAGTGTATGTGCATATGTGCTTTCTACTGGTAACCATACAGAATCACAGAATATGGGTTTGGGTTGACTTCTGGAAGCTTGTCAAAACACCTAAGTGCTGACAGCTGATCAGTCACAGAGAAGGACAACTTGAGTGGCCAACCTAACCTCCATGTTTTTGACCTGCAATAGCAAGCTAAAGTACCTGGTGCCATACAGCCTGTTATAAATGCAAATGGATTACAAAAGCTTATTAAATATAATGTCTTTGTAGTAAGAATGATACGGAAATACATATGTGACACTGCTGAAGGATCCTCATCAGACTTGAAAAGTGAAGCTGTGATAGTTGATATACTAAATAATGGGCCTTCTAACTACAACTAAACCCTCATATAAACATGTTTAAAAAGTTACAATCTTGATTTACTCTTAAGGAAAAAGGTAAAGGTGACTTTTTTCAAACTTTTTTTTATAAAGTAATACCTTTTTCGATTGATCAAATGTTTCTTAAAATACAAATTTAGTATATGATTGTCATAACAACCAACTGGAAAAAAGTGGGTTAGGTCCTGCAAAGCCATAAAGTTAGAAAGGACTACATTAGAAATTTGACTTTCCTTGTCCTTGAGATGATGTTTAAAGGTAAAACCACCATGTGTGAATTCCATTCACGCTTACTCACACATGTTTACATCAAAACAAACGCATACAGCGTAAAACACCCACATGGCCGCACACTGCTGAGCAGTTGCCTGGATAACCCAGGCAATAGTGCAAAACTGACAGATTTACCCAGCCATGTGTCATCTGCATTGTGTGTGTGTATGTAAATGAGTAGAGGGCACGTGATGGCGGGGTTCCTGAACCATGCTCTCAGATTTAACTCAGAGTGTATGTAGTGCATTTTAAGCGTTGTTTAAGGATGACAATACTTTGGAGCTAGAGCAAATTATGCCTGTGGTTAGAAGGTGGTAGAGTGTATCTGATTAGAAGGGGTGCACTGCAGCTTCCCTGCATACAGGGACGGCTAAGGACACCCACCTTACACAAGCACAAGGTGAAAGAACTGCATTTAGCATGATGGGGATCAGATGAATGCATTGTTTGCTCAGTAATTATTGTTTTAGAGGAACCATCATCACACACAATTGTAGGTTTGAGGACTGTAATCTGGCTTTGTGAGCCACAACTTGAACCAGATCTTTAGGACCAGAGCATAACTGACAAAAAGTGGTTTAAAAATGGGAGCTGGTATGGAGAAGCTTTCATTTAACACATTTTTTTTTTATTTATAGTTTAACAAACGAGGCCTCCACTTGGTGCCACCAATGAACTGCGTCTATATTCTTTTTTATTATTATTAATGTATACTTTTGTAAGTTTTTTTCTCCATGCCCCTGACGTCAGAGCTACGCACTGCGTCTCCGCTCCGTAATTGGCCCCCACAGTTCGATGAGCACCACTAGGTAAGTTGTTGGGAGTTTTCGGGCGGAGTCAAGAAGCGGCGGGTTATAAACCGGAGCCAAGCGGTACCTTGGTACCTCTCCAAAGATTCTGAGGCTGGGTTTCAAACGGAGGGAGTCCGCCAGTGACAGAAGGGAAGAAAACCAAGAAAAATGTCGACCAATAAAGATGATGCCGGCTGGAAGAAGTTTGTGTGGAATTCAGAGAAGGGGGAGCTGCTGGGTCGGACCGGGGGAAGTTGGTGTGAGTATATTTGCTGAATGGCCGGTTTTCGTTTTTGTCATAATTAGGCGGAATGTGAGCGCGCGCCGCCACCTGTTTGAGTTGACAGAACAAACAGCTGATGGGAAGCTGACGACGTTCCTCTGTTCTTTCTATATGGCCGAGCCCTGAAATTAGCTTTATGTCCAGCGATGTAGATTTTTATTCTAATCATTTATTGGTTAAAGCGAGGTAGGGCTGTTTGTTCCTCCTTATTGTACATGCAGGGAGCGCTGGCACTGCGGGCTGCTGAGGCAGCGGGAATAGAGCACGGTGGTTGTTAGGGAAACGTCAACAACGTGTCTCCTTTTTAACACTCCCTGGAATGACCAATCAAAGGGTTAAAACTGCATCAGAATCCAAGGTTGCTCAAGGTGACAGGGTCGGCCCGTAAGCGGAGCGAGAGGCCGGCCTAGGGTTCTGTGTCGGTATCCTTCCCTGATCAGGTGTCACCGGGATACGAAGAACAATACTACTGATTACCTCCCAGTGACCTTTCTGCTCAACTTTCCTGACCGAGGCCACTGCGCATGCGTGCGAGCCGCACCACAATGTCACACCGCGGGTGAGTTGTGTCCAGGCGAACGGGGAGAGGCCCTCGGATGCATGGTGTCCACGGGCCCCGGGGTTCGCATCATTTGCACCCCGCTTCCATCCTCTCACTGGGGGTCCTTGTCCTTCTGAGGTCACCTGAAAGTGCTGATGCATGTGGGAAACCTGACATGCGCAGTGCTGTGCATTGAAGGTTGTCATGGAAAGACATCAAGCTTTTAACTTTTGGGGTCCCTTAATTTTGTGACTCACCAAAAAAGTGCACTATAAAGAGAGCAATAGAAATGTCATGTATCAAGAGATTTTTTTCCCCCATTTATATCATCATTAACTCCGTCTTCACCCTGCACAGCATTCTGTCTGTTATGAAAGACTTGGAAGGAAAAGAAAATAAAGAAAATCTACAATTTCCCCCAAAAAGTATAAAGCCCAAAAATATCAAGGCACCCAGGATTGTTGACCTGTGTTTTTTGTGACTGTTTCCCAATTTGTTCTGGTTCATCTGCTGTTGAAATATGTTGGAGATCAGTAGATGATGAGGATGTGTGCAGGTCACTGTAAAAAGTAACGTTGATCTGATCAGGCTCGTGTGACACTGATGACCTTGTCATGCAGTAAAAAGAGGTGGAGACTGGTGACGGTGTCACCCATTGCTCTGTGATTTCAATAAATGATGGAGGTCGTTGGTGGACTGGCTATCACAGCTTCCCATCTTCCTACTGGAAAGTTTGTGCCCTTTTAAAATGCTGCAGTGATGACATTCTGCATGCTTTTCTCTCTGCATGATTGTTCCAGCTAGCTTCCACGGGGAGTTTTATCAGCTAATGACAGTTTATCCTAAATCTGTTAACTGTTTCCATGGTGTCGCATGTGCCTTTCTTTTTTTTCAGTTCCTTACGTTCTCACGTGCAGTGGCACATTTTACCGCTGGTGCATAAAGGACATTCAAAAGTGCTTAGTCAGGGTATTCAGAGTGCTTTCCTCTGCAGAACAGATCTGTTGGTAAACTACTTGTTCCTCATAAATACAAGTATCCTAATCTAGGAATGTTTAGCTTTTATGTGCTGTTGCTCTGTGAAAGATGAATTCCAAGCATCTTAATTTCTCTCTCTCCTGCAGTAAAAATTACTGTCTTCTACGTCATTTTCTACGGCTGCCTGGCAGGGGTCTTCATTGGCACCATCCAGGCCATGCTGCAGACCCTGAGTCTGTACAAGCCCACCTGGCAGGACAGAGTTGCACCCCCTGGTAAGAGCCACCCACCCACTTCCTGTCTTGTACGTCTGCTGCAGTCTATACATTCTGAGAAAGCAAATAAAGTCTGGAATGTTGCTGAGTAATGTGTCAAATTTGAGCCTTATAGAAGGATCGAATGGCTCCATTTCCGGCTGAGTTCTTGTAATCTTATATGCATGTGGAGCTTACTCAGTTTATTAATGCTGCTGACATAAAAAGCTTTGGGAAAATAATGCATGCAGAAAATGATCTTTGGAGGAAAATGGCATAATGTACAGAAATAGACTGGGTCACCCAAGAATTGGGATCCTATTGAAGCCCATGTGCAGAGGCTTCTGAATCAAGCATTAAATGGTGGGGAGGAGGTTCTGTCATGATGAATTCAGCAAATGAAGCTGATGATGCATGTGAGAAAAGACATTGTGCTGCATGGTAAGGTCGCATGGCTTCTTTAGAACACTGCTGACATTTAAGCCCAGCCTAATGACATTAAGCGTAACATTTATTGACCTGTGCTCCTTCTGACCTGTTTTATACGGTACCCCTGGAGCCTCTCCAGAGTTCATGCTCTGCAGTGTGGTTGCTAGAGCAGATTGGGCCGCCTAAGGTTAACGGGGTCGAACAGAACCTGTGTTCTGTATTTTCAGCTGATCAGGTGACATGATGAAGACTACTGGCAGTCAACTCCTGTTTAAATGGAAGGCATTCCTCGAGGTACATTTGAGGATATTTGGGGTGGTCAGATTTTTGATGGGTTCCCACCAAGCCTGGAAAGGTCTTAAGATCGATTCTGGTATTTTTCAGGTCTACATAGACATGGAAAAAGAAGAGTATAAACCAAACTTTTTTTTTACCATCCAACTGTAGAAATTCCTTCCTTCCTTCCTTCCTTCCTTCCTGTCCTCTCCTTAGCCGGACCTTCTTTCTCCATTTCTTTTCATTGTTGTGTCCTTCCTTCCATGTTCATGTTTTGTGTCCAACTTCCCTTCCTTCTGTGTCCTTTTTTGCCCTTCCTTTCACCTTCATGTTGTTCCTGTCTGTATTTTTTGCAGGGTCAATTTTTAAAGGCCGCCCTCTGTAGAGAGATTTGACATAAATTTATAGTGAACTTTAGTATTTTATATTTTAAAATGGGTGTAAAGAAATGAGAAATTTGAGTCTTGAAAAATAAAAAATTCACCTTTTTTATAATGTGAAAGGGACCCTGTTGGTGCTTTATTGCAGCCTGTCCAGCTCATCTTAACAGACGATCTGGAACCAGAAGGAAACATGATCTGGATCCTGGTACCACAGACTTGAAGTGAATGTACTGGTGTTTTCTGAATAGATTTTCAGTGTTCCAGAATGGGTTTAAGTAGTGATTTCTGTCCAATTTCTGATCTCCAGTTTTTTCCTCCAAGAGCCATAATTAATCAACATTCAAAATATTTCTTTCAAGCTCTGCTGCTCTGAGTGGGTCTTATATAAGTTAAGGGGTTTACTCCGTTAAATTTGCCAAAATGATTTAGGTTTGACATCTTAAAACTGTCAATTAGCGCAGTTAGCATTACTGTGTTAGCATTTAGTGACCTAGCTTAACTCGAAGACTTTCAATCCAGAATGCTACATGGCAGAAAGAGGTTGAAGGCACAACAGATTAAAGAGTTCCCTGAGCCTGTGAATTCTCCTGAAACTGGCTTTCTTTACTTTGTTTTGGGATTTCAAACCAAAGTGTTCTCCACTAGCACCTACTTTTGCTACAGGAAGGTTTATGTTTAAAAAGTAAACCATTCATTCAAATTATTGTAACCCACAGCAACATCTGGATCCCATCCACCACTTGAGGGCGTGGTACTAAATGGGATGTGTGTAGGTGTTGATGGCTAATAGTTGCAGCCACTTCATTTGTTTCGACAGACTGCCACCTACTGACCAGCCAGTCTAAATTCAAAAAGTTCGTATCCATTTTTCTATAGTTATGCAGATTCTCAAGGTCTTCTTCCAGCTGAACATCTTCAGCACTGAACAGTGTTGATCTTGTAGCTCACATTTATGGTGTGTTTTACTAATCTGATAAAGATCAGAGCTTTTTTTTTTTTTTAGTTTCCAATAGGCTGAAGGTTCTGGTCACCAGCTGGTTTCTTTGTTGTAGGTATCCCTCAGGAAGCCTTTCATCGTGTGTGTGTGATTCTGCACATTAACTGCAGAATCCTGGCATTGTGGCATGTAAACAGGAGATTAGTGTTTGTCAAGTATAGCAGGAATGCTAACAATCCTGCTTTGGCGGTGCTCCCTGCAGGCCTTACACACACCCCACATGAGAAATCTGAGGTGTTCTTCAACACGAAGGAGATGGAGACATACCTCCCTTACGTCAAGGTTCTGAGGGACTTCCTGAACCAATATGATGATGAGAAACAGACTGACAACATGCAATTTGAGGATTGTGGAGGTAGGATTCCTTTTATTTTTCTGCCTGCTTCATCAGCTATCCTCAGAGAAAAAACCTGCAGCTTCCAGGTCCAACATTCCGTTGCCACTCCTGACCTCCCGTTCCGCTCACCCCTTCAGCTGAACCTGGAGATTACAAGAACCGAGGCGACCTGGAGAGCGACATGGGTGTCAGGAAGGCTTGCCGGTTCTCCAAGACTCTGCTGGGTCCCTGCTCCGGCCTTGAAGACCCAGATTACGGCTTCAAGCAGGGCAAGCCATGTGTGATTGTGAAGCTTAACAGGATTGTCAACTTCCGTCCCAAGGTACTTCTATTCCCACTACTGGGTTGAAATCTGGAATTTAATTTCAGTGTTTCCAGATCTGGATAAGTTTATAAAAAGAATTCCCTATCCAGTCTTCTATATATAATGTCCTTCTTCCACATTTCCCTCAGCGTCCTTCCTGTTTGCTTCTTCATTTGTCCCTTAAACCTTATCCTTCCTCATGTCTTACCTCTTTTATCCTTGTCACCTGTCTTCTATCCTTCCTTTCATCCTTTCTTGTCCTTCCTTCTGTGCTTGTTTCTTCAGTATAAGGCATCTTTTGATTTGTCTGTTTCTTAGCCTCCCTACTCCAATGACAGCATTCCTGAAGAAGCTCAGCACAAAGTCCAGGCCCACGTAATCCCTCTCTACTGCACTAACAAGGTAAAATTCCTTTTTATTTTCTTAGTTTCTTCTAAACAATTTTTCCTCTTTTTCTCATAGTCAATGTTTTCTTTTTCCACCATTCAGAAAGAGGAAGATGCTGGTAAAATCGGAGAGATCAAGTACTACGGAATAGGCGAGGGCTTCCCTCTGCAGTATTATCCCTACTACGGCAAGCGGCTGCACCCCCACTACCTGCAGCCGCTTGTGGCGCTGCAGTTCACCAACTTGACCATGAACACTGAACTGCGCATCGAGTGCAAGGTGTTCGGAGAAAACATCTACTACCACGAGAAGGACCGCTACCAGGGACGCTTTGATATCAAGATCCAGGTTAACTCATGACCATCAGGACTATATAACCCCAACCCACCCCCCACCCCCACCCCCATAAGTCCCTTTAAATGGTCACGCACACATGGGATGGGTTGAGTCAATTATGACTAGTCTTAAACCAATGAAAGGAAATGCTTGTTGGGGGTATTGTGTAATCAGCCTTCATCACCGGCTTCTGCTCCTCTTTCTAGCCTTAGACTTAAATTTAGAGAAAGACTTAGCAATAGGGCCAATAAAGATGCAGTTATTCGAATGTAAATGTGTTTTCCACAAGCCATGGGACTTCACTCATTGCTGACTGTAGAGTGTAATTCCATCTGTCTGTCCCCTCCAAATACGGTTGCCTTGTGGTGGTTTTGGAGTGAGCAGGACTTGCAGAATCTGGTCTCTCTAAAATGCACCTTCTTCCTCCTTTTTTCCATGCCTCTGCAAGCTTTAGCAGTTCTTGGTGTGTCTGAAACCAAAGCACACTTTCATTAACTTGATGATTGAAATGTTTGGTTCACTCTTCTGATCTATGTAGGGAAAGCTGCACTCCAGGGAGAATCTTTCCTCTTTGTGTCTTTTACTGCTGATCATGCCGTTGTGTTGAATTTTTTTAACTTGTGACTGGGTTTTACTGCTGGGTTTCATCCTTTTTTACTCTTCTTTTTTTTGCCTTGAATGTAGACTTGTGTCCAGCCTGTTAGACACTTTAGCCTGCTGCTGGGGCAATGGTGCTGACTTTGTTTTTAACATTTCCTCTCGTTTGTATTGTGGTGTAACTGAATGCGTGAGCCATTTAAACAAGGTGGAAGAATTACATATTTATTTTGTTTCTTTGCAGAATATTCTAAATGTATAAAGGCAATACCAAAGTGATTTGAAGAAGCAAGGAAGTACTGATTTCTAGAAGGTCATCATGTGCTAAAGTCCATGTTTTGCCTTGCAGCCTTTCAGTGTTCACTTCTGATTCGTCTTATGGCCATGGATGTAGTTGGAAGTAGACTGAACTAGCTGCAGGCAGGTAGAACTCCATATATTTCAGATAAGCTAACTAACTCTGCCTAATGCTGGTACCCTAAATATTCCACAGGATCTCATGTTGATGTAAAATGCTTAACCTGATGTTTAGCAAGCCTTTCATCAGTTCACCCACCTTTATTTCATCAGAGATGGAGACAAATAAAGTATAGTGAACCTTTCTCTTGTGTTTTATTTTATATGGTTGTCCAAGTCTTCCATGTGCTAATGGGCCTTAGTGCTCCCTAAACTGAACTGCTGTTGAACAGCTGTTTTCTGAGATGTGTGTAGGTGTTGATTTGATGTGAGTCACAGTCACTGTACTTGACTCGATTCACTGCCACCTACTGACCAGCCAGTGTAAATTCACAAAAAAGTTTTTCTATACAGGTATAATGCCAATTCACAGCAAGGTCTCAAGACACTTTATAAAACAAATCTTATCTACAGAACTGTTTAGTCAGTCAATCGAAGTTCTGAAACGATGCTGTTAAATTCCGTTTGTTCCCTCTGGTAAAACAACCGAGCCAGTTGCATCAAGACACAGAGTTTGCAGCAATACCTCTTACTAAGCATAAATGTGGTGACAGTGGAAAATGGTAGTCTTCTTTTAACCGGAAGAAACCTCCAGCAGAACCTGGTTCAGTGTGACCGACTAGGAGGTAGAGAAGACAGAGCAGATGCACAAAAAACACAGAAGCACTAATCCTAGAGTACTTTCTATGTTAAAGAAAAATTAAAAAGTCGATAGCAATGGCTTCATCTAGGTAACACAAACAGCTAAACATACAAGCTCTGTGCCAGGAGAACAACCTGGCACAGAGCACAACCGGAGAACATGTTAGTCACAGAGATACAGTAGCTCCTTCAGTTGTGTTGTCTAGGAAAGAGACGGGGCCAAGTGTGTAACTTGCAGATGTGTAACTGGAGAGTAGTAGGAGAATGAAGCAGAGAGGAAAAGTAGTATTAAGCCCATAGCATAACTACAGAGATCGCTCAGGATAACCTAAGCCACTCTAACTATAAGCTTTATCAAAAAGGAAAGTTTTAAGCCTAGCCTTAAAAGTAGACAGGGTGTCCGCCACACGGATTAAAACTGGGAGCTGGTTCCACAGGAGAGGAGCCTGATAACTAAAGGATCTGCCTCCCATTCTACTTCTAGAGACTCTAGGAACCACCAGTAAACCTGCAGTCTGAGAGCAAAGGGTTATTTTGAGAATCCGATCTCTGATGTATGATGGAGCTTTATTATTAAATTTTATTCTGGATTTAAGAGGGAGCCAATGAGGGGAAGCAAAAATAGGAGAAATATGATCTTACTTTTATTCCCAAAAATGTATTTTTTTTTCTGGACTTCCTGATAGTAAACAATTATTGTAGTCCACCCGTGAAGTAACAATGCACGGACTAGTTTTACTCTGGGACAGGATATTTCTAATTTTGGTAATGTTCTGAAGGCGAAAGAAGGAAGTCTTAGAAGCCTGACATGTCCTGTCTGGAGGCGCTACCAGAAAACAGGCCAGTACACCAGGAGATGTGAAGGAGGCCCTAGGAGGGCAACAACCCAGCAGCAGGACCGCTACCTCCGCCTTTGTGTAAGGAGGAACAGGAGGAGCACTGCCAGAGCCCTGCAAAATGACCTCCAGCAGGCCACAAATGTGCATGTGTCTGCACAAACGGTTAGAAACCGACTCCATGAGGATGGTATGAGGGCCCGACGTCCACAAATGGGGGTTGTGCTCACAGCCCAACACCGTGCAGGACGCTTGGCATTTGCCAGAAAACACCAGGATTGGTCAATTCGCCACTGGCGCCCTGTGCTCTTCACAGATGAAAGCAGGTTCACACTGAGCAAATGTGACAGACGTGACAGAGTCTGGAGATACTGTGGAGAGCGATCTGCTGCCTGCAACATCCTTCAGCATGACCGGTTTGGCAGTGGGTCAGTAATGGTGTGGGGTGGCATTTCTTTGGAGGGTCACACGGCCCTCCATGTGCTCGCCAGAGGTAGCCTGACTGCCATTAGGTACCGAGATGAGATCCTCAGACCCCTTGTGAGACCATGTGCTGGTGCAGTTGACCCTGTGTTCCTCCTAATGCAGGACAATGCTAGACCTCATGTGGCTGGAGTGTGTCAGCAGTTCCTGCAAGATGAAGACATTGAAGCTATGGACTGGCCCGAATCTGATTGAGCACATCTGGGACATCATGTCTCGCTCCATCCACCAACGTCACGTTGCACCACAGACTGTCCAGGAGTTGGCGTATGCTTTAGTCCAGGTCTGGGAGGAGATCCCTCAGGAGACCATCCGCCGTCTCATCAGGAGCATGCCCAGGCGTTGTAGGGAGGTCATACAGACACGTGGAGACCACACACAATACTGAGCCTCATTTTCAGTTGTTTTAAGGACATTACATCAAAGTTGGTTCAGCCTGTAGCGTGTTTTTCCACTTTAATTTTGTGTGTGACTCCAAATCCAGGCCTCCATTGGTTAATAAATTTGATTTCCATTGATGATTTTTGTGTGATTTTGTTGTCAGCACATTCAACTTTATACAGAACAAAGTATTCAATGAGAATATTTAATTCATTCAGATATAGGATGTGTTATTTCAGTGTTCCCTTTATTTTTTTGAGCAGTGTATATCCTAGTGTATATAGATATATCTATAGATAGATATATCTATAGATATATCTATATATATATTATATTTACATTAGAATTGCCCCAAGCACTGAACCCTGTGGTACTCCACAAGTACTCCTGTAGTGTGAAGATTTATTGCTCCAGCTTCTTTAATGATCATAAATCTTTGTCTGTCGGATTCCAATTTGTTCATGTAAAGAAGCTGGAGCAAGAAACAATAAAGTAGGCAACTCGTAAAAAACATTTACACTGTAGGCTGTTCATCAGCTGGTCAAAACTTTAAAACTATGAGTAGCCAAAACATTCTTGAAAAAAGTTGTGTGAATATTTCCAGTAAGCTGGTGGGAACGTGGCTCCCTGTAGTGGAGGGATTTAGATCACGGGGACAGGCAGGAGGGTCCAAAGCTGAAGTGATGTCCTGTGGAAAGACCCACTCATCACTGCACAGATATGAGCTGTTCTGATTAAACATCTTCCCAGCAGAGAATAAAAGTTTCTTCTATTTGTGTTCCATGCTTGGTGCTCCCTTACAAAGTCAAAACTGGCAAGTCTGTGGCATGAGCGGAGATGTGTCCTTTAAAGACTTGTTCGTTCTCACAGCTGAGGATGCTGAAGTTACTGAGGATTTGCCTCTAATTTCAAAATTGTTTACTGCTGGGACCGATTCACTTGTTTTTATTTGAATCTGTCTGAAGGGTTGAGAGCCAAGAGTTCAGTGAGGGATGAATGAGACAAGAGCGGGCAGAGAGCAAACCTTTTTATATTACCCTGAACATCATTATTAGCAAAAAACAATAAAATATGCGGTTACTTTTACAGGAATATAACTGAATGTAGTATAAATGAACACTGAGTATTATAGCAGTAAAAGCTCCATCACGTCTTGCATTTACCCCACAGAGAATGTTTTCCTGGGACAAAGAGTCATTGTCATTGAAAAAGGGAGGAAGGACTTCCTGTTCTTGGGAAGGCTTAACAAGTTTCTTTTAAAGGAATCAAGCATTTGACCTGTATGCAGGGAGGGTGTGCAGGCTTGTCCGCTATACTGAACAGCACCCAAGGGGATTCTATTTAAAGGGCCAGCTTTCCAGTTTGCTCAAGTTCTTTTCAATGGTGGGCCTGATGCTGCTGTTCTGTGGCTGCAAAGCTCATTCCAAGAAACTTCAAATTTTAATGAACAGCTGCCAAACCTGGAGAAACTTTTTGTTCTGTTTGATCCCGTTTCAAACGGGAGACAAAGCTAGCTTTGAGACACCTGAAGGTCACCTGCAAGGAATCCCTGGGTAATTTACAGTTCAAAACAGATATTTATGTATTTGTTTAGATTTGTTTGACAGTGTTGCGTAATCATTTCACACATCAGGTAAAGTTTAAGATGTGAATTTAAAACATGTATCTGACATTTCTTTTGAGTGTTTTTCTGCTGCTGTCTGAGGAGTTTTTGCAGATGCAGAGCTAAAAGCGCCATCTGCAAACTTTCTGCAGCTAAATCATTCACTGATATGAGGTAAATCATTGATGTAGATACTAAAGGGTAAAGGTCCTAAAGGGGATTCCTATTTTGGGAGTTTGGATGCATTTCTGAGTTCTTTATAAAAAGATATAACTTTCTCACAATGCTTGTCATTAAATCAGACTACATCTACCCATGTTTTATGTCAGTTAGGATTACCAAAAGTAAGTTTACTGAAATTTTGAAGTTTTGATACATTTCCTCAGTATTCCTTTCCTTCTCCTTTTCCTTTTCCTTTCCATTTCCTTTTCGAGAATCAACTTAAAAGTCACACTTAGATCAAATGTTTTGGGTTTCCTTCCACAAGTTTCTCAATTTTGGCCCATTCCTCCTGACAGTACTGGTAGAAATGTGTCAGGTTTGTACACACACCTCTCCAGCTCCGCCCACTAATGTTCTCTGGGACTTTGCGATTGTCACTCCAAAACATTGACTTTGTTGTCTGTCAGCCACTTTTAATTAATATTGTGGTAAGGGACATTGTCCATTTGGAAGACCAATTTATGTCCAAACTTTAAATTACATCCACAGTTGAGCCCGGATTTAACTCAGATGTTGTGAATTAACCAATAGAAGCTTACAAACCCATGAAATCATCTTCTTTTCATCCCAAATCATTTAAAGGTATAACAATCTCAGTGTAATTACACTTTTGAATTTGAATAGGTAAGAAGCAAAGAGAAATAATTTAGGTGATCCAAAGTGCCTCAAAACAGGAAACGTTTGGCCTGATTTAATGTCACAGTGGGAGGGAGAAGTTGGGATTTGTTTTCTTCCTCTGCAGAGGTTTTGATCCTTCTCCTCTTGTCCAACCTCAGAGATGAATGAAAGAACTGTATAAGACTGAGAAGGTGGGGGCATAGAGTGACTCAACACTTTCTGTGACTTTCTGTGACTGTGAAACAGGCAGACGGCGGCTGTGGGATTGTAATTATAGGAGGTTGCTGCTGCACGGCAGCTAACACCAGGGATGTGGTTTCAGGGTTTCACCTTACCCTGAAGCATAAGCCTGAGCAGAGCCGGCAGCTGCTTAATAAATTACATTCTTTAAGGTACCCCCGCCAGGCAGCCGTAGGGGTCACCCTCCTCTGCTCTTAACTCAATGGTCTTCCAGTGTTAAGACAGACTCCTTGGTCTGCAGCACCACACAAAGAGCTTTCTTCCCTGATAAATCACAAATAAAGGTGCTTACAACAAGAAATTATCTTAGACTTTTGCTTTTGAGCGTCTAAAATACGCCTCACAGTGTTAAAGTCCTTATCTGAGACCACAACAGTGTCCTGAGCTGTGGGAGTCAACATACATTTCTAATTTCCATCACAAACCAAGGTAGCATGGTGATCCTGCTGCAGCAGGAAGTAGACTTCAGCAGAAGCTGCTTTGGGTTTCTCAGTATAAGGAACACACTGCGGCACCGCAGTGCTCCGACCTTCACCGCTGCTCACAGCACGAAGGTCAAACCAACTGGTTCTTGCTGTACCTGCAGGAGTTTCCTGGGATTTCATGATGAGTTCATGCAGAAGTATTAAATGACTAAATGGGCCAAGACAGCAGTACTTCACTAAAGTATTCCTGCTCACATTTTTTATGTTAAAAACACAGTTTTAATGGCCTTCACTGGGATTTTTTTGTAACAGACCAACACAAAAAAGTGCATATCTGTAAATGAAAAATTCAAAGCGTTTACAAAATAAAACCATGAAAACTGTCCCATGCATGTATTCAGCCCCCTTAATTCTGATAACCATAAATAAAATTCAGTGTAACCTATTGCCTTCAGACGTCACCTAATTAGAAGAAGAAGAAGAATAGAGCAATAGAACTTTATTAATCCTTTACAGGAAATTGCTTTATTACAGCAGCAGCGCTTATGTAACACCAGAAAAAGAAAAAAATAAACTTGATCATTATGAAGACTAAGACGGACTTCCTGCTGGGCTTAGTCCTGCAATGAGGTGGTATCAGTCTGTGACTGAAGGTGCTCTCTCTAAACACCTCCAGGTCATGCAGTGGGTGTGAGTCATTCCTCAGAATACAGACCAGTTTCCTGAGCATCCTCACCTAATCCACCTGGTGAACTCGGTCTAGCTCAGCCCCAATGGTGGAACTCGCCCTTTTATTAGTTTAGTCTGTTCTTGTCCTGATAGTGAGATCCCTCTCCCCAACACACCACACCAAACAGTGAACTGGCCACCATAGTTTGGTAAACGGTGAGCAGAAGGGGTCTACTGATAGATTTATTGAAGGATTTATTAATATCTTTATGTATTTTGTTTTGCAGCATTAGTGGCCTTTATTTTTGGGTTACTGAAGGTAGATAGAAAATGGGGTGGAAAGAGGATGAAGGGGAAATGTGGGAAACGTCCCCCAGACCAGGACTTGAACATTCGACAGCCGCGTCAAGGACTAAGGCCTCCATTTTTTATCTTCATTCTCTGGACCATGTGCTGGCATATTGCATTAAGTGTAAAGAAATAATATTTCTGTCTGAGCATTTTTTGAATAATTATTATTGAGTTTAATTTAACCGAGTACTCCACACCTGAAAGAAAATTTCATTATAGTAGATCATTATCAGACGATGCTGTAACAACCTTTAAAGAATCTGTTCCACTTTTAATTTCCTCATTATCACAGAAAACACATGGGAGGGCAAATTTTTTTCTGCCCTTCACAAATTGATTCTCTTTTCATAGTGTTTTCTTCATCATTGCGTGGTGCATTAGACAAAGCAGCCCCCTTGAAAAAGAAGGTTAATTATTCATAGGAAGCAGGCTCCCTGGTTTAATTCAGAGCTGCGTACTTTAAAGCACAAGTTAGAAAATTGGGGAGAAAATGGCGCCTAAAACACCTAGAGGATTCCTACTTAATTGGAAAAATAGCCTACTGTTGTATAAAAAGACACCCTTCACCAAGCTAGAACAGCTTATTTCTCATCCTTAATAGAAGAGAACAAGAATAATCCTAGGTTTTCTCTTTAGTACAGTTGCTAAACTTACACAGAGTCATAGCTCTGTTGAGCCATCCATTCGCTTAGCTCTTGCAGTCATGACTTTATGGGGGTTCTTCTTAAATAAAATGGATTCTATTTAAAATAAAATCATAGACATACTCCCGAAGATGATACTCATCCTCAGCAAGTGAGACAAACATTGGAAGTAACTGTAGAACCTGATCTGTGTTTGGACTGTTTTGATCCTGTGGAGCTTCCCGAGTTATCAGAAATATTAGCTTCATCTAAACCTTCAACTTGTATGTTAGCCCAATCCCAACCAAATTAGTTAAGGAAGTGTTTCCTCTGATTAGCAGCCCCCATTTTAGATATGATTAATTTATCTTTAGTAAATGGATATGGTCCACAAGCTTTTAAGGTAGCTGTAATTAAACCTTTGCTTAAGAAACCTTCGCTTGATCGAGATGAATTAATAAATTACAGACCTATATCCAATCTTCCTTCTTATCTAAAAATTTTCCTTTTAGAAATAGTTTGCTAACAAGGGGTGGCATTTACACAGGGGAATGACCCTTTTTAAGATTTTTAGTCGGCTTCCGAACTCATAAGCACTGAAACAGGGTTTTGGGTTTAAAGTCCTTAAAGAAAATTTTTTTTATCGCCTCAGATAATTTGGGGCTTGTGTCTGTACTGGTTTCCCGTTTAAAAAATCTCATTTCCCGCATTTTAAAAACAGTCGATCATAATATTCCCCTTAGAAAGGCGGGAATATTTCTGTTATGGGATTTGGAGAAAAAAACCTAAGGGGTGGTTAAAATCTTTTCTTTTCCCCCGACAGATTCCAATTTGTTTATGTAAAGATAAAAACCTCTTTTAAAATCCAGGGTTTTAAAGGGGGGAGTACCACAAGGGGGCAGTCTCGGGCCAATTTCTCTTTACTTTTATAGATGTTCCTAATAGGTAAAATTATCAGGGAGCATGAAAAAATTTTTTACTGTTTTTCGCTGATGAACTCAGCTTTACTTTACCATGGGAAAACCCGATGAAACCCAAACCCCCCTTTTGATAGACTACAAACATGTCCCTTTTAAAATATAAAAACTTTTATGATTTTAAATTTTCTTTCTTCTAAAATTTGACCAAAGACCAATTTTCGTTTTTTTGGGCCAGAATTTTTTTGAGAGGAAAAAACTGCTTAGGGTTTAAAATTAAAATTTGTGGATAGCATTTTTAATTTTACCTCTGGTAATTAAGCAAAAACCTTGCCCGTTAACTTTGGGTAGGAAATTTTAAAATTTCTAAAGGGTTTTTCCCTTTTTTCACCTCCGAACTTTCCCCAAAATTTTGAAAATTTTCCTATCCAGGAATTTAGGCTGAAACTATCCATGCATTTATTAAAATTTTAAGGGGCCTTTGGAAATATTGTAATTCTTTACCATCAGGATGTCCAAAGAATGCAGTTTAAAAAACCCCTTTAGGCTGATTCAAAAAGCGGGAGCAAAACCCTTTTTATGAATTGCCCTTTTTTTTTTATTCATTTAAAAAAAGGGGAGCAGTGTTTCAAAATGGGTTTTTTTCCAAAACCCGACCCCAATGAAACCTTATTCAGATGGCAAAAATGTTCCAGTTCCTTTCATTCAAAGCATTTAAAAAAATTATAAACATTAATACAAGGTCCCCAACACTGCAGACATAAGCAGGTTTAGACAAGATGGATGGACCAAATAAGTTTAGTAAGGATTAGTTTGCACAAAAGAAACATGTTGCACATAAAAAGGGTTTAAACCCTGCAAATTCCCGTTTAATTTGCCCCAAAGTACCAACTAGCCCGCTTTTCAAAATCCAATAAGAACAAATTTAAATAGCTCAGATAGTTAATATTACATGTAATTTTTCCCAAAATTGACATAGGGGGAAGGGAACAATAAATGACCAGGGAATGAAGAGACAACAAATAGGATGGTATAGTTAATTATTTATTCAAAAGATAAACAAAGGAACCTTGGGCTTGAGGGAAGGGGAACCTAAAACGAAAAAGATGAGAATAAATAAAAATTCAGGGTTTCTAATAAAAGGTGAGCTTCCAGCACCAAGCAACCTGGGAGTGAGACTAGACCTCCCACCTTCAAAACAAGGCTTCACTAAGCTACCAGATACAACACAAAACAAAGAACAAAGAACTAATCCTCCACAGCACCAATACTTCACCTCTCAGTCACAGTGTGGAGAAGTCACCCTGCCACAAAGGGACAGGTGCACACCAAGAGCTCAGCTTCCTCCAACACAGATCCTGCCTGCCTGCCTGCCTGCCTGCTCCTTCAGTTTGACTGCTGGTATGAGGTTCTATTTCTGAGATGCTGTGTCCAGTCTCTCTTTCCTTTTGTTGAATCATGACCTCTGACCTCTGAGGCAGTGAGGTCTGTAGAACTTTAGATGTTGATCTAAATATTAATGCTCCTTAGATCAGTTGCTTTTTGAGATTTTTAGCCTACTTCATATTGGTTCTATGCATGTGATTAATTGATTCTGCAGCTCTAGCAGTAATCAGGCTTGTGGCCAGAGATTTAAACCAAAAACTGATTATTTATAATTCATTCATAGTAGGGGGATTTTCTTTTCCAATAGTTTGCTGAGGATAACTTTTTGCCCTTATAAATGAAATTATCTGCTTTTTGCATATAACCAGGTTATCTATTGTATGTCTGATATTAGTTTGTTGATGACCTGAAACACTGAAGTATGACAAAAAGCAAAAGCAGAATGAATTTGTAAAGGGTGGGCGTGGTAAATACATTTTCACATCATTGTAAATAAGGTTCCTGATTTACGTCTGGTCTGCTGGCTGGAGATGTTGCACTTGGGGTCATCTGGACTTTTCACTGAGGTCTCCATGAAGCTCGAACATCATTTACACAGGAGGTTTTTAAATTCATTACTGCCACAGCTCTGTCAGGCTCCCCACAGGACCGTCATGTCCCTTCACATGATGGTCCTGTGGGGAGCCTGACGGAGCTGTGGCAGTAATGAATTTATTTGATGAGTCACACTGCTGTCAGCAGTTTGTTAGCACATCAGCAGGTCTGGGAATTAACTCAGTCACCTAAAAACTGATAGGACAGCATTAATTAGTAAAGCAGCCAAGAGGTCCATGGTAGTTCTGAAGGAGCTGAAGAGACTGACAATGCACCAGCAGCGATGGGATTTATGAACGCAGGCTGATGGCAGATCCTGAAGACAACCTGTTGAAAACAGCACACCCTAACAGGTATAATTGCACATGGGGCAGGTGGTTAGCTCTGGGTGACCTACATTCTCATAAAATTTTTCTTGCATCTTGGAGACTAACTAGAACCGACCTCAGACACAGAAACATGAGCAGTTACATAGTCATCATATTTCTAAATAAACTTAACTAATCTTTATTATTCATCAAAAGTCCATTTTCCACTGTTGTTCAGGGGCATTTTGGATGAATCGCAGTTTTGATGACAGTAACTGATTAAATCATAGACTTTACTTAGATGTTAAAATGACATAAACTTGGTTTTTTTGTAAGCTATAAGGTTTATTTGCCCGATCGGCTCTAGTTTTGTCCTGATCTTAAATCTTGCATTTTGGCGTCTAAACACAATAACTATGTCTGTTCTGGTTTAGGTTGGAAGAAATTCTAACACATTCACTTCTGTACACACTGGCTTACTGACTGTGGCGGTCATGTGGTAACTCAGATTTAGTGGATCAGCTGACCATGAGTCCTTTGGAATCATTTTCAAACAGCCATGAGATGTGGAAAGACAGGAACACACCATCTTCTTACGTTTAGTGGAGCTAAAGAGAGCTGACCAACTGCACTTGATCTGGAGGATTGATACAGCCAGACCCAACCAATGAAAAAAGATGCCCCAAATATAACAACAGTCAGTGAATACTCATTAACATAACGTTCTGTCCCATTGGTCTGAACGTGTTCATGTTTGGTTGTTTTAAATATCTAAAGTAGAAAAAACCGACTGTGTATGTTTGGCTAGCTGTTAGCTTCCACCACACTGAGGATCTTTGAGGACAGAATCTTTCTACTAAAGATTAAGGAAGTTTTATCAATAATAACATAATTGAACTTCACTTCAGAAAATCCAAACTAACCGTTTAACATCTGTTAGTCTGAAAAAGCTTATAAAGCTATTTCTTAGCCTTTGGGACTCCAGGAAACCACAGTAAGATCCGTTATCTACACTATCATCCCAGGAGTCTTACCAAACCTACCAAAATTATTCCAAAAGCTCATTAACAACCATCCAGGAGGTCACAGAAGAACCCAGAACAACATCCAAAGCTCTGCAGACCTCACTGCCACAGCTATGGCCAGAGGTCATGATTCAACCATGAATTCTCCTGCCTAGCAGAGAATCCCAAAGGTGAATGGCTGGCCAGTTTGTGCTCCAGAACACTTGAATTATCCTGCAGAAAAACGATCTAAAGCACACCAGCAAGTCCACCTCTGAATGGTTCTAACAACCTAAATTGAAGGTTCTGGAGTGGCCTAGTCATAGTCTGGATATAAATCTGATTGAGATGCTGTGCTTCGAACTTGTCATGACACCAGTTGTTCCTGCCAAGGTTGGCCCAACCAGTTATCAGGTCATAGAGAACCAGATGGGCTTAGGTAGCTTTTTGTTTTTACTTAATCTGATATTAAAATTAGTTTGATGATCCAAAATATGATGATATAAAGTGTGACAAAACAAAAACAGAAGAAACCTCTAAGGGTGTAAATACTTTATCCCAGCAATTTACTAAGAATGTTAATGGAATGCAAAGATCTCTGAGAGAAAACACTGACCAAGGGATACATTTACTTTCGAATTAAACTGAACTGAGAGTGAATTGGAGGAAGACTACAGGAAACTCTGTGACAGATCACAGCAATGTCTTCTTCCCAGCAGCACAGGCTCCGTGCCGTCCTGGTTTTCACACCCACAGCTTGTAGTCACGCAGACTTAGCTTAGCTGAGGATACATGAGGATTGTCCCACTCCTCTTTGAGCTGCAGATGGAGTCTGATGTTTTGCTTTAGCTGTCCACACACTAAGAGGATTTGCTCAGACTGGGGGGATATAAATAATAAAGGAGCTCAGACTGCATGTAACCCTGTTTGTGCAGGTGATGCTTTAAAAATACTGTTGAAACCATGAGGCCCTCATTCTTCACTGAGCATGCAGCGAAAGCACAATCTCAGTTCTTAAATGGAAGATGGATGTTTACGGACACATCAAGAGCAGTTTTTATCTTATCTACTGCTGAGAGCTGTTTCAGCATCTTCATTTTGCATAATCCAAGATTTGTTTGTGCTAGAGGCTTAAACTAAAGGCAAGACAGGAGTATAGATGATTGCTGATTTGATGATGATGTGATAACCCTCATGGTGGTTCATGCAAACAATGTTTAAAAATAAGACTTTATTAATTATTTTTTACCAATAAAATAATTCAGCTGACCAAGCAGGATTTTTTCACCTCTTCTCGTCTGCATGATTTAGTGAAAGCCAAACTGATCTACAGCAATATTTATAGATACACCATGGAACAGTGAAGGCAGTTACCAATAACTGGCTAAAAAAACCCTTGAGGAAAATATGTGTTGTAGTCTGATGAAAACAATCCAACTCAACACATGGGGACAGCTACTCACCATTGGCTGCAAATGCATAAAAGCAATAGAAAACTCTACATTATAGAATTTCTATCTGGTGCTTTTGTTACCCCTTTCTAATGCTGCCCTGGACAACTGCCTGTATGGCTCATATAAAAAGCCACCACCGATCATGCTCTCATGTTTTACATTACAGAAATATTTTAACTGGGGTGTGTAGACTTAAGAGCCAGAGTAACTCCCAAAGATTATTAGTACTACTGACAATAATAGTTTGTTTTCAGAGCTCAGGCTACATATAATAAATCATGGGTTGCTGATGTTCTGGGATTTCTATAGGTTTAGCCTCTTTGCTACAGTACATATTATGTCCAGTTTAAAAATAACTTACTGTGTTTCCCCCTCATTGAAAAAGATGTAAATGTTACTGACCAATGAAATGACTCTGGTATACCAGAATTCAATGACCTGAACCATGTTTACAGTCCATGTGCGGACTTGCTGTGTCACAGGTCACAGCAGAGAGCGGAGAACCGGCTCGTTTCTTATCTCCTCCCCCCTCCTCTCGTCTCCTGCTGAGAGGTGTTGAAGTGACTGAACACAAGGATCTTCTCCACCAGCAGATGATGAGCTCAGGAAAGCATGAAGGTAGTTTAATTTATTGAGCTTCGCTAGAGGACAGATTGTGTCTCCTTCTAGGTGCAAGTCTTGTTTTCTGGAGAGGAGAGCGTGGCTCTGGTTGATGTCAAGGAAGAGCAAACATGAGAAGGAGCAGCATGGGATTCACTCGGAGCTCATCCTGAGTGCTCTGCAATAACAGGAGCTAATCATTATCATCATCATCATTACTCACATTCAGGTAAATTTTATTTGCACACTAGATAGTGACTGCTGTGTCGCTTACAGTGAAATATTACTCATGGGTATGAGGCTTAGTAAGTCACGTTGTCCTGATCTAATTTTAGGGGCTTTAATCTGGGAGAAAAGGATTTAAGTAAACTGTACTGTAGAAGCTTAATGAACTAATGTGACTAAACGCAAACTGGTGGTTTTATTTCTAATTCCTATAGTCATTGATCTGTCACACAGTCAGTTTGCAGACATGGAATAAATGGCTTCAAATGTAAAAGCTGAAATGTGTCAGATTTGCGGTAGTTAACTCAAAAAACCCTGATGATCACTGCGCTGCTTGGCAGTATCTGCTGGACTTGTGTGATGTTGATGATCTGGACTGCTTTGAAACAACGGTTGAAACCACCATTCCTAACCATCAGAATGACAAGACGAAAAAAAAAGTTAAGAATTTTTATAATTTTCTTTAAATTCAGAGGTTTACATACACTAAGATTATTATGCCTTTAAACAATTTGGGAAGTGATGATTTCATGGCGTTGCTAGCTTCTGATAGGCACAGCTGTGAGTGTCATTGTTCAAAGTGAAACAGTCCAAAACTAACATAACACTCAGAGAAGAAGAAGTCATTACTCCAAAAGAAACACAAGAAGCCAGATTACAGTTTGCAAATAATATTTGGGAAAATACATTAATATTTGGAGACATGTCCTGTGCTCTCATGAAGCTACAACTAAAGCGTTTGGATTTAAAGACCATCGTTACTTTTGGAAGAATAAGTCGGAAGTTTGTAAGCCTGAGAATATCATCTAAACTGTAAAATACTGTGGTGGCAGCAGCATGATGTGCAGGTGGTGCACTTAACAAAATAGATGGCAAAAACACTATGTGGAAAATAAAGAAAAGAAAGCTTGGACACAAATAGGCCTCCCAAATGGAAAAGGTCCCCCAGCATACCACCAAATTAGTTACTGGTTATATGGCTGTGTGTGAGCAAGAACGCCTACAAATCCGACCCAGTTCTACCATTTCTGTCAGAAGGAATGGGCCAAAATACCTACAAACTATTGTGAGAAGCTTGTGGAGGGAAAGCCCAGTCAGAGAGTTTAAAAGATGAATAGTTGGAAGAAAATACCATTCCAACCATGTTCAGAACTGAAAGTGTTCATTTGCAGCAAATGTTAATCATGAGTACTGAACCACAGGGTTCAGTACACTGTTACGCTGATGACACTCAGCTTTGCTTATCCATAAATCCTGATGAGCCCAACCAGTTAGATAGACTACAAGCATGTCTTGAAGACATAAAAACTTGGATGACTTTAAATTTTCTGCTTCTAAATTCAGACAAGACAGAAGTTGTCGTCTTTGGACCGGAGTCTTTAAAAAAGAAACTGCTTAGTCAATCACCTAACCTGGATGGCATTAAATTGACCTCCGGTAATAAAGTAAAAAACCTTGGTGTTATTTTTGACCAGGACATGTCATTTAAATCCCATATTAAACAGGTTTCTAGGATTTCCTTCTTTCATCTCCGGAACATTGCCAAAATTAGAAATATCCTGTCCAGGAGTGACGCTGAAAAACTAGTCCATGCATTTGTTACTTCAAGGCTGGACTATTGTAATTCGTTACCATCAGGATGTCCACAAAATGGAGTTAAAAGCCTTCAGCTGATTCAAAATGCTGCAGCAAGAGTTCTGATGAAAATTAAAAAGAGAGATCATATTTCTCCTACTTTAGCTTCCCTTCATTGGCTCCCTGTTAAATCCAGAATAGAATTTACAATTCTCCTCCTCACATATAAAGCCCTTAATAATTTAGCTCCATCATACATCAGAGATCTGATTGTTCCATATGTTCCTAACAGAGCACTTTGTTCTCAGACTGCAGGTTTACTGGTAGTTCCTAGAGTCTCTAGAAGTAGAATGGGAGGCAGATCCTTTAGTTATCAGGTTCCTCTTCTGTGAATTAACAGTTTACATTTGGTTTACGAGTTCCCTCAGAGAAACTGAGTTTCAGACTGATACAGAAATAGTGAACCATGAATGCTGCTTTCCTACTTTAACAGGATTGGGCCAAGCAGAGACGTCCCCAACACGGCCATGTCAAATATGCAGAATCTACCCTAGAATGATGGAATGGGATGGTCTGCCTCACACTCTCTTCTTCACTGAGAGTTTAAATTCAACTCAAACATTGTTTGCTTTCTGGGATTATTGGATTAGGTGATTATATTACTTATAAATACATAACAATACTTCTGAGAGTTCCATAATCAATACACCAGTGACACCAGTTACTTCATATATTTCAAATATTCCATATTAGTGGCATTAGTTGGTACTTTTAATTATTATTTCCTAAAATAGCAACAGTAAGCAGTAAAGCAAGAGATTTGGTGCAACCCAAGGACAAGCTGCAGTGTATTATTGGAAAACAAATTTATTATGAGGCATGGAGTCATGATTAATGTTTGTGTTATTTGCTATCATTGCTCATGTGAGCCAGTCTAACTGTGCTCCATTCTGTCTCAGTGATGGAGCCCCAACTCCAGGCGTCTTCAGTAGGAACAGGGCTGCTGTCCAGGTGGGTGCAGAGAATGGATCAAGTCTCACTAAACAGTGGATCACTAAACTGGAGGCGACTGTGGCTCTGTAGGAAGAGTCTTGCAATCAGAATGTTGTGGGTTCGATTCCAGCTTCCTCCTGCCATATGTCGATGTGCCCCTGGGCAAGGCACTTAACCTCAAGTTGCCTACCGATCTGCGTATCGGTGTATGAATGTGTGAGTGTGATTGGGTGAATGTGGCTCTAGTGTAAAGCGCTTTGAGCGGTCTGATGACTGGAAAAGCGCTATATAAGTTCAGTCCATTTAAACTGTAGTAACGAATTAGATACTTAATGGTACTTAGGTATGAAAATGTCTATTAGTCTCATAAATAAAAAATACATTATTCTTTTATAAGTCCTTAAAGTCAATCTAAAGCTATTAATTCTTTATCAGGAAACTGTGTGATTCTCACAGCTCAGACTTAGCTAAAGGGGTCCGCCAGGGGGATTCAGTATTTTTCTAACCAGTGGGTGACTTTAATCTCTTCTTAAAGGCTTCCACACATAAGGCAGTTTGGTAGGAGCAGCGTTGGTCCTGGAGAGCCTGGCCTCAGCTGCCAGAAGACAGAGAGCAGCAGGTGAGCTGTGCATCCATGACCACAAGTCCCTTCATATAAGTTTAGCATTCAAACTATTCTCCAGCCACCATGTAAAGAGAGGGAAGATTAAAAAGAAGAAATCAGATGTGCAAAGTAAGGTTCCCTACAGATAATGCTGGGGGACTTCACACTGAATGAAATAGGACTACTTGGGCTGAATTTCCAAATAATGGAAGCTAATCTTCTACTCCTCCATTGGTTCCTCTTGCAGGGAGAACCGGTGCCCCCTGGCTGCACAAAACACAAACAACTCCAACAATAATGATGGGTAAGTTACAGATTATAACATAAATTCAAGTTAAATCATTTGGATGGATTGCCCCCTGATGTTGAAATTCTGACTGGGAAAGTTGAAGGTCTGCAGTCCTCAGGTTCAACATGGCTGGCTGCACCAGTGCATGTAAAACTAAGAACATTGCAGGAATACACTGTTTACTTGCCCTTTTGATGCTTTGTCTCTAATGAATCCAATGGCACTCATTGTACTGCACAGTCTATATTTTTGACAACATTCCTTTTTTGTTACAATACATAGAAATAAGATTCTTTGGAGTCCCAAAGCCATTTCCACAAAAACACAATGAGAAACATGGAACAGTACGGAACCTTCCAAGGAGTGGTTGGAATAATCTACAAAAAAACTAAAAAGCTCACCAGCAACTCAGCCAAGAGATCACAGAAGAACCCAGAATAACATATAAAGCTCTGCAGGCCCCACATATTCATGATTCAACAATAGATACATGTATCACAAATTAGGCCAAGAATGATAGAGATTTTGGGGTCAACTGGCACCGACCACTTTTCCTTTTTAACATAGAGAAATAACCGACTGGGTAAAAATATGCTCCAAAAGAAAACGCAGAGCCAACTAACATTTACCTAAAAAAATCTTCCCCTAAATTTGGGGGGAAAATATTTTGTGGACTTATGAGACAAAAGTGGAATCTTTGCTCTGCTGCTTCAGAACCAGGAACAATTTGCCATAATCTATGGAACCATGTATTCTGCTGCCTAGCAGAAATCCTCGGTTTGTGACCTTGATCTTAAGCACACTTGGGTTATGCAGCAGATGAATTATCTAAAGCCCACCAGCAAGCCCACCTGTGATTGGTTCAACAGAACTAAAATGAGAGTTTCGGAGTGACCTAGTCAGACTTAAAATCTAGAAACCTTGGAAAGACCTTAAACAGGCTGGTTATTGTCTAAAATCCGTTAATGTGGCTGAATTAATGTAATTTTGCAAATTAAGAAGAGTGGGCCAGAAACAAAACACACACACACACAGGACAAACAACCACACACACACTTAGACCAATTAATCTAACAGTCATGTTTTTGGACTGTGAGAGGAAGCTGGAGTACACAGAGAGAATCCACACATGCACGGGGAGAACATGCAAACTCCATGCAGAAAGACCCCCAAACAGGAGTCGAACCCAAGACCTTCTTGCTGCAAACAGCGCCACCGTGCAGCCCACGGTTAACTTTGTCTGATATTAAAATTTGTTTGATGAAAGCAAAAACAGAAGAAATCAGTAAGCAGGGAAATACTTTTTCACAGCACCATAGATGTTAAAACCCCAGAACTAATTGGGATTACAACCATAGTGTCTCATATTACTTAAACAAACTGGATTGCATGTTTGTTACCCTTTTCTCCACTTAAAAATGAGGACAGAAAATTTGTTAACACTCAGAAATGACTTGATAAAGACCTAATTTGACATATGCATGATCATATCTTAATAGCATGACATCATATCAACAACTTGAAGACATGTAGACAACCTTTTAGAGATAATTCAATGATATGCAATAGAAAATTAAGCCTTCAGCTTTTTAACGTCTAAAATGGTAAATATTATTTACATTTGGTTATTTTAACTCAAGTTTTTTTTTTTACATCAATCCTTCCCATGTTCTGCTCAACAAAAGATGTTTAGAATCACAACTTAATGACCATCTGTCTAAAACTAGTCCCCCTTTAACCAACAAACCAGCCCTGACTCACCACTCTACTGCACTGTACTGTTATATTCCTTAATGACGAGGCAAAACAAGTCACCTAACCTGCCTGTCTATATGATATTTAGGAAAAAGGATGAAAAGAAGGATGAAAAAAAGGATGACAAGAAAGATGATAAAAAGGATGACAAGAAAGATGAGAAGAAAGACGCAAAGAAGGATGACAAAAAGGATGATAAAAAAGAGCCACCGTAAGTACCTTGATTCTTTTTTTGGATGCCATAACTTTAAAATCATAACTTTGTGACTGAAACTTTGAAGATTTGACTTTAAACATTTAACTTTTGTATCAAAAGACTCATATCTGAACCCATTGTAGTCTCAAAACATTTTCAACAGTAATTAAGAGCAAGGTCTACCGTACAAGGTCACAGGAGAGCTGGTGCCTATCTCCAGCAGTCTATGGGCGAGAGGCAGGGTACACCCTGGACAGGTCGCCAATCCATCGCAGGGCTATTCTCTGGTCTCCTTTATTAAAGATTAGGACCACCACCCCACTCTGAAGGTGTTGTCCCAGTCCCCCATGGGACAATACAGATGCCAGTTAATGACAACAGTCCTACGATGTCCAAACTCTGCAGCTGGGAAGCTTTTATACTACAATAGCAACTTCTGGTATGGTAATGGACTTACCATGGACTTACCCTCTCAAGTCCTCAGAGTGCCTCCTCCTTAAAATACATTGTAACTGGATTAAGGAGAAGGTCAAAGTACTTATTTCATGCCAGACAAGTCATTAGACAATAATCTGCCATGCCCAGCAAAAAAATCTAAAACTATTTAGAATTTATCCATATTCATACACTTGATCATTTGATGGATGGTAATAGCTTTTGTTAAATCTGTACATTTCTAGAAAAACTCAAACACCGTAAAGGAATGAAACACCCATTTATGTTGAAAATGTTGCCAATATAGAATGTAAACCAAGAACCAACTAACATGGGTGGTAGATGCTAGATCATTCCAGCACCCAGCACCCAAATAGAGGGAGTCATTGCTGTTAAAGGTTTTGCAATTTAATATTGCTGCATTTTTCTCTGTTCAATGGCATTGGCTGCTATACCTCCAAATTTGACTGAACAAAACGGTTTTTAAGATATTTACTGAATGTCTACTGATGCTCCAATTGTACGTGAAATTCTAGCACCTTTGTGGTTCTGGTCATAAATAACATGATGTCCTTGCTGATGAGGTTGTGTTGTTGACTACTTATTCTCACTTATCATCAAACAGGAAGGAGGTATGGATCATGGATCCTGCTACGGATATGTACTACAACTGGCTATGTACAACTTCTGTTCCGGTGTTCTACAACCTGATGTTTCTTGTGGCCAGGTGTGGGTTTATGGAATTTTATAAATCAGGTTAATATTTCACTTTATTGCTTAACTTTTTCTTGACCTAGTGATGATTTTGCTTCCACGTAGATCATGTTTCAATGAACTACAGTACCGCAACACAACACTATGGATGGTTTTGGACTACATATCAGATGTCATCTACTACATGGACACCTTTGTGAGAGCCAGGACAGGTAAGCAAAGACAGGGTTATTTCGGTCAGCTTGGCACAGACACTACACGTTCTGAAGGTTGTAATACTCTGATGTGCCAACAGGTTTTCTGGAGCAAGGACTGCTTGTAAAGGATGCAAAGCTCCTGAAAGAAAAGTACACAAAGACACTGCAGTTTAAGTTAGACATCATATCCATCATTCCTACTGACCTTGTGTTCCTTAAAATTGGAATTAACAACCCAGAATGGAGGTTCAACCGTCTCTTCAGGTTGGCTCGACTCTTTGAGTTCTTTGACCGGACTGAAACTCGAACCAATTTTCCAAACATCTTCCGAATTGCAAATCTGGTACTTTACATTATCATCATCATACACTGGAATGCTTGTCTCTACTTTGCTGTCTCCAAGATACTTGGTTTTGGTTCAGACACCTGGGTATATCCAGACAAGCCTGTGTATGCTCAACTGGCCAGACAGTACATCTACTGTTTTTACTGGTCCACCCTCACCTTGACAACTATTGGAGAGACTCCACCTCCAGTCAGAGACATAGAATACTTTTTTGTTGTAGCTGACTTTCTCACTGGGGTTCTGATCTTTGCAACAATCGTAGGTAATGTCGGTGCCATGATTTCCAACATGAATGCTGAACGAGTAGAGTTTCAGGCCAAGATTGACTCAATCAAGCAGTACATGCACTTTCGGAAGGTCACAAAAGACCTGGAGGCTAGGGTGGTGAAGTGGTTTGACTACCTGTGGACAGAGGGAAAGTCCTGTGATGAGAAGCTGGTACTAAAGAATCTACCTGACAAACTAAAGGCTGAGATAGCCATCAACGTCCACCTGGAGACGCTGAGAAAAGTGCGTATCTTTCAAGACTGTGAAGCAGGTTTACTTGTGGAGCTGGTTCTGAAGCTTCAACCTCAGGTTTTCAGCCCTGGTGACTACATCTGTAAAAAGGGGGACATTGGCAGGGAAATGTACATAATCAAAGAAGGAAAGCTAGCTGTCGTGGCAGATGATGGGGTGACCCAGTTTGTTGTACTCAGTGATGGGGCATATTTTGGAGAAATCAGTATCCTTGGGATAAAGGGTAGCAAAGCAGGAAACCGGAGAACAGCCAACATCCGAAGTGTTGGCTACTCTGATCTGTTTGCACTGTCCAAAGATGATCTAATGGAGGCACTCATTGAATATCCTGATGCTAAATATGCTCTGGAGGACAAGGGAAGGGCCATTCTGATGAAAGATAATCTCATAGATGAGTCACTGGTAGCTGCAGTTGATGCCAAAGATTTGGAGGATAAAGTCAACCAGATTGGAGACAGTGTGGAAGTCATGATGACCAAACTTAAAAAGCTTAGCAATCAATATGAATCCTTTCAGCGAAAACTCAGGCAGCGGCTCACAAATTTATCAAATCAGGTCAGGAGCCTCAGAGTTGATGAGTGAAGTTTGCCGGGGATCACTACTGCCCAGAGGTAGTGAAGAGCTGTGTCTTTGGGACTGTAGAACTTTTATACTCATCAAATGGAACAGCTGGACAGTGTATCTTCTCAATATTCCCATACATATTAAAGTAAAAAGATTGCCTTGAAAGTTGTCCGTTGTTTCTTTCCAAAAGGGTTCATAAGGAGGAGCTGAACACAAAAGCAGTGGAAACAGAGGTCAGTTAGAAATACTTTTACTTGCTAAATGCCAGAATAATAAGATATTTTTTAAAACTTACTTTAGAAGTGACAGAACTGGTGGAACTGGGTCAGGTTTGAAGGCCTCGTTGCTCACTCACACCTTTTCAGCTCTGCTCACTACTGTTCTCTGAATTGAGATCAGGACTTTGAGATGGCTCCATATACTTTATTGCCTTAAGTCAATTTGTAACTAATTTGGTGGTTTGCTGAGGGACATTTTCCATTTGGAAGACCCATTTGTCTCCAAACTTTACCTTCCTGATTATTGTTTTAAGATGTTTCTATATTTCCATATAATCTTCTTTCCTTGTGATGCCACACCATCTGTTTTCCACAAGTCCTTTAAGCGCCAAAACACCCCCCGCAACATGATGCTGCCACTACTGTGCTTCAGAGTAAGAATGGTGTCCTCAGGCTTCAAGCTTCCCCCTTTTCCTCCAAATGTATCAATGGTCCCTATGACCAAATCTTTCAGCCTTAGTTTCATCAGATCACAGGACATGTTTCAAAAATTAAGGTCTTTGTTCCTTTGTGCATTTAATCTGGCTTGTTATGTTGCATTTGGAGTAATGGCTTCATCCTCTCTGAGCGGCCTTTTAGCCCATGTTGGTACGGGACTTGCTTCACTGTGGATGATGAGATTATCTCTTAGCAGCAGCTTCACAAGGTCTGTAGCTTTGGTTCTAGGGTTTCACACCAGAACCTGCCTTGTACTGCCTTCAACCTTATGACGGCTGGACTGTCCCATGCTGTTTATACTTGCATACAACTGCTACAACAGATAAACATGGAACCTTCAGGTACCTGGAGATTGGACCCAGGGATGACTGAGATTTATGGAGGTCTACAGTTCTCTTCCTGATTTGACCTATAATAAACTTAATAAGCCATGACATCATCATCTGAGCTTTCCTAAACTGTTTAAAGGTATAGTAATCTTAGTGTATGTAAACTTCTGAATTTGAAGACATTGATAAAAAATGCCCTAATAATTTTTCTCATTATTCTGGCATTTTATGAATAGAAATCATTTTTATAATCCTAACTGATCTGAAACGGTTATTTAATGTTAAACAGTGACAAAAAACAGGTTTGTGTCTTTTAATACATGGTACGAAAATATCTGGTTCCAGCTGTATAGTTAGAAACTATAAGACATAGTCTTTATCATAAAGATGACGTTTAAATTCTTACTTAATACTGCCATCTAGTGGGGTTTTAGTTAAGGCCAACAGATTAAAGTTGGTTGCTAGTTTATGTGCAGGACTCTTTGTTACCAGGACAACGTGGGCATGAATCCTTTATCATAATTTTAATAATTTTGGGCTTTTACAGAATCTGTAGGGGTCATTGTCTTGTTGGAACTCCTAGTTGGGTCCAAACCTCAACCATCTTTCTGTTGATTTTAAGTGAAGAATTTGGAGGTAGTCCATCCACTTTGTGTAAAATACCCGCACCACTGGAAGTGAAACTGTCCCCCAGCATGATGCTGCCAACACCCAGCTTTCCAGATGAAAGGAAATGAATTAGAACGCTGAGGAACAGCAGAGGCGTAATTTCCTATATGACATTTTACCATAGTATTGAGGCGTGTATGGATTCTAGAAAAAATCCACAACAAATGTCAAATTCTTGTTTTTAAAAATAACTTCAGCTCCATTTAGGTAAAATAGTTCATTTAAAGTTAAAAATGAAGATGACATTTGTCTCAATGACTTCTGAAGTCTTTTACACCTGAATAACTATTGGATTGGAGTTAAATAGCTTGACAAACATTCCTTTGACAACAAAACCTGAACTCTATTTAAAATGAGCATTTCTCCATGAGAGTGAGAAAGACCTAGAAGATGGCCTTTAGAGACTTTTAAAGTCATCTGACTAAATATGATAACACTAGCAGCAGTTTCAATGATACTGCCCTAAAGTCTCAAACTAAGAACGTTCAGAAAACATCCTGTTGTTTCCTTCAGCAAAGTGAAGTTCTCCGTCTGGTTTGGCGAAGTGTGATCAATGCTGGAATAAGCAGAAATACTGACTCCAATCAAGATGGCAATGTTTATGGGTTATCTTTCCATAACACAGAATGATTTCGGCAAATCTTTCAACTATTTCAAACAAAAGAGCCTCTGATTTAGGTTTATTCTTCAGAAAATCTGGAGTTTCTGCTAACATCCCAGTGAGCAGCACAACTCTCATTTCCAAGCAGAAGTACAAGGGATGTTTACCAATCTGAAGCAGATGCAGGTTCAGCAACAGCTGGAAGTAAGGCTGGTAAGAGAGAGTCATTATCCACGGTGAAACCAGCCCTGTAGCAACATAGTTTGCAAATCCACTGAGGGACAAAGGCTTTGGTTTTTGGAGACATACCCTGTGGTCTGATTAAATTAAAACTGACGGGTTTGGAAATAGTGACCATTGTTACATTTGGAGGAAAAAGGAGGCTTGTAAGCCTGAGAACACCTTCTCAACTGTGAAGTACAGGGGTGGCAGCATCATGATGTCAGGGTGTTTTTGCTGTTTGAATGACCGGTGCACTTCACTAACAAAAGGCATCAAGAGGACATTATGAGCTAATACTGAACAAACATCTTAAGAGATCAGTCAGAAAGTTAAAGTTTTGACCCAAATTGGTCTTCGAGATGGACAATGTCCCCCAGCATACCACAAAATTAGTTACTGGAAAGGTTTACTCTGATTTAATGTCAGACTGTGAGGAAATAAGTGTCATTTGTAGTGTATTCAAAGTTAGAACCAGTAGAATAGCTGGTTCCATCTCTAAATGTTTTTAAAGATAAACGTTTCTTTTGTCAAGGTGGAAAGACTATACAACTACTGCAAAAACAAGAATTGGGGGCACAAGTTTGAAAGTACTGTGTATTTTCTTTCATAGACACAGCTTTATGGTTAAACAAACAGGCTAAAAATAAAACGCACATTAGCAGAAATCTGCCAAGAAGCAATACAAAAAGTTCTAGCAAGTCATACCATGACACGGCCAATCCTATTAAATTCTCAGAAGTCATCATGATTGAATGAAACTTCTGTAAGATGTGTCAACCTTCGACCAAGACTGAACGAAGACCCAAACTGTTCAGGAATAATTATAATAATAAACATGCTCCTACTTTTACATTGTTTTGGAAGGTTTAGAGGGATGCCTGTCTGATTTCCTATTGGGAACAAACTTCTTGATAAAGGGAAAATCCTTTAAAACTTAAATCTGACAGGGGTATGAATAGTTCTGGGCTTAACTTAGACACCGTTAGGTCGTCCAACAGGACAATGATCCAGACACATCTAAGCAGGATTTTGGAAAGGATATTAAGTGTCAGGAATGGCCTTCCCAGAGCTCCAACCTAGAATTTTATGGACTAATCTTCAAAACCGAGTCCAGGCTCATAGAGCTCTAACCTAACCCCAGGAGGGGGTCAGCTTTGTGTTGATGGCTACAGATGTGTGGCGATGCAGAACCTGCTGAGGACCATTCAACCAAATATTGGTGGGGGTGTATGTATATATTTGAGCCTGTGTGCATTAGAGAAAAAGTATGTACTGGAAACAGATCCTCATACTGTTTGGTCAAATAGAACAAATTCTTTTTCATAGTTCCTTTTATTGTTTCTGCCTGGTCTGTATGCAAACAAAAAGACATTTACATTCATAGTAATCTTTAATGGTTCATAGGGAAGTGGCTCATATAATTTGTTTAGATGTTGCATTTCCCCCAGCATACATCAGAGAGATCCAAGTACAGGTCTGAGCGCCTCGCCCGGATGAACTGGCAAGAAAGTCATCATGGAGCTTTGCCTGAGACTAAGCGACTCGTTGATTTTCTGACAGGTCAGCAAACCGTTGGGAGAGGGTTCTTCTACTCTTGGGGGCACATGTCCCCCCAGCAGGACCAAGGACAGTGTTGAGCTGTCACACTGCAGACTAAAGTCCAAGAACTTCGTACCAGAGAAGCCAAACTTTTGAGATCTAATGTGAACATGTTCTCCCTGACTCCACCTGCGGAGAAGGTTCCAGGTAAACTGCTGCAGTGGGAGCCTCCTCATTGTTTAACACTAAACCAAAAGTGGATGAGTTTTTACATAACTGACAAATGTTTACTAAATGAACACAACTGGAACCAGATATTTACATACATCCTGCTTTCCTTCCTGTCTGACATTAAATCACACCAAACATGTTCTGTTTTAGGTCCTAAATACAAGAATGACGACATTTTTATTACTTTCCTGTTTCTTTAAACTAATTGGGCAAGTCCAGATGATGAAGCCACGGCTTTGTAGGAAACACCATGTGTGACATTGTGGAAATATAAAAGAATTCCAGCCAAGATATCGGGAAGGGAACTGAGGACCTCCATAAATCTGGCTCATCCTTGGGTCCAACCTCTAGGTACCTGAAAGTTCCACATTTATCTGGTCTAACAATTAAAAGCCAGAACCTGTGAAGATGCTGCTGAAGCTGCTAAGAGAGTCATCACCCACAAGGAGACCAGACCTGTACCGCATGGGTAACAGTTGACAGATGTCCCCAGGGACATCTGTCAACTGTGATGTGATAAAACTAAAACTGAAGAGCCAAGTCATAATCACCATGGTAACATTTATATGAAAAACGGAGACATTAGCAAGGCTGAGAAAATCATCCTAACTGTAAGGTATGGTAGTAGAGGCATCATGAAGCACATCATGTGGAAACATTGACGCAGCATCACCAAATCGGTTCCAAAGTGGCTAAAGGAAAACAAAGTCCATGTTCTGGAGTGTCCAAGGTGTGTGTAAGCAAGGAGGCCTACAAACCTGACCGAGTTCTACAAGTACTGTCAGGAGGAATGGGCCAAAACTCCAGGAAACTATTGGGGGGAGCTTGTTGAAGGAAAGCTAAAACATCTGACCAGTCTAAAGAGCAATACTAAAAAAATACTGAGGAAATGGATGGAAACTTGGGAATTTGAAGAACGATCTTTCCTTATTCTAACATTTAGCAAACAGAAGAAAACTGGAATCTGACTAACCTAAAACAGGCCGTTTGTTTAATTAAATGACAAATATTAAAAACAATCTGCTTGGAAATATCTGGCTCCAGCTGCAGGTTGGCACGTAGAGGAGAACATCCTCGGTCTACACGTGTAGATGTTGTAGAATATGGTGGTGCAGTCTGCACCGCACTCATATATATAAACACTGTTTTTATTTGGAGTTGTCAACACAGGAAGACAAGGAAATGAAATGCTCCAAACAATCGACCTGTGGCCGAGAATAAAAAAAAAAAAAACATTCTGAAAATGTCTAAGTGCACTTTACACAGCTCTGATCTGACAAGATTTGATTCTAACCTGTGGTGTAACCCCCCCCAGAGCAGGAACAAATGCCCAGAAACAAGACTAATTCTGATGATGTGCCGTTTTGGACCAAAGGACAGGAAATTTTCCCAATGCTTACCTTGATCTGAATTGTGTTTAAGTCACAGCAGAGTGGAATGGTCAGTGAAGCTCTTTGTTTAGTGGGAGCATCATTCGGGAGGAAACTTTCAATCATCTGTTAGAGCAGGTTATCTTAGCATCACTGTTGTTTTTATTGACTGTCCCATAGTGACCCCCCCACATTCCCATATTAGGGAATCTAGCACGACAGGCAGCCATGAGATAACTCACTTAAATGTTAAAATAAATAAGAAAACCATCCTCTCTGTACATGGAAAAACCAAAGGGAGGCTGCAGCACATTCACATATTGTGGATGTGGGAGTGGGAAGTTCAGGAGGCCTCTGTGCTTACACTGACTGATGGACGATGATGCAGACACAGCTGCAGAACAACTAGACTGCTCAGTTGGAACCATGTGTCCTCTCGTTATGATGGACCTTTTTCTCCTCCTGGTCTGTGTTCTGCCACCGTCTGGATTGTGTCTGATAAAGGAGGGGCGGGGCAGGGCTTCATGGGCGTTCTGAGAAACAGTCCGTTAGTAGCGAGGGCTCAGAGCATGCCAAACCCTTTGGCATAGGTGATGGCTTTCAGCAGTCTCTCTCTCAGCTTGTCCTTGTTGCTGTATTCTGGCAGCAGCAGCACATTAAAGCAGGTGTGGGACGTCGGTAACCTGGCGAGACAAAAACACACGCCGGAATGAAGGGACAACATCCTGTAAATGTTTGCCAGGAGCTGAGGGATGCTGGACAACACAGCAAGACAGTGGTTGGTAGGTGGACAAGACAGAAACTGAAGACAGACGTTTCGAATGCTGCAGACTAGGGAGGAACAAATGACAACAGGAAGAAAAAAAGGAGGAAAAGAAAGAAGGAAGGGCACAAAGAGATAGGACACAAGGAGGGAAGAAATGAAGGAAGGACAGGATGAAGGTCACAAAAAAGGAAGAGAGGAAGAAAACGGGTAAAAAAGGAAGGAAAGAACAGGACAAAAAGGAACAACTGATTATTTTCTCCTGGATCCATAAACAGCATTTCTGATGGAGTCTGTCTTGTAATATCTCCAGGAAGTGGTAGAAGTTTTAATCAACGCTGCAAGTAAATAGGGAAAAATCTGGTCATATTTCTCTGTTAAACATAGTTAATGAGTGTGAGGCCAGTCTGACACGTCCTTTGTTATCTTCACCTAGAATATAAATCAGTGTTGAATGTGACATGCAGTGAAGGAATCTGCTCCTTGTCACCTTGTATCCAGTACCAACACAGATGGACATGGCTAACTCAAGGAAACAGGATTCCGTTTCCTGTTTAATAAGCGGACATTTGGTCACACGTTACTTCTCAACCAGACGGGAAGCCCTCAATCTGTGGAAGCTTTTAATATTAAATGGTGATGGGAGCTTGTACAGACAGTGATGGTGATCTGTTGGAGCGGGACCATTACCAGAGAGCCAGCTCACCTGTCTGTATCCGGGCCGTTCTTGGCTATAATCATCTTCAGCTTGCCAAGCCCACCCACGGGTGCTCTGTCAGTACCGGTGGTGAACTGCAGGAAGAGGCGCTTCTGCTCCTCGCTGAAAGAATGCAACGTCTCCCAGAACTCCCTGCAAGAGACACGTCCCACAGTCAAAACAGATGCTGTCTTCACATCACAACGTCAACTGGGCACCAGTCGCTGTAAGAACTCTTCACTTGGTTCTTCTCACATGTTAATGTTACAGGTTTTCTTTAAAACAACTTCTGCATGTAGCTCAGAAACTCTGAGCCTAGTGTTTTATCATTACGCATGTTTGCATGAGGCTGGGGACCCAGAGGGGCCTCCACATTTCTTCATGTAGAAACTCTTTACTTTCATAGACTTCATTCAAACAGTCCGTATTAAAGCCTGCAGCAGACAGGCAGCACATGGTGGAGGCAAAACACAGACTGAGAGGCAGGGAGCAAGTAAAGGAAAGGAAGGAAGTCAGTGAGTAGATTACAAGGAAACAAGCACAAAACGGAAGGGTAGACTGAACATAAGGAAGGAACGGCTGGACAGAAGGAAAGGAGGTTAAACACAAGGAAGGAAGGAAGGAAGGAAGGAAAAAAGAGGGAAGCACATAAGGAACACATGGAATGAAAGGGGGACAGAATGAAGAAAGAAAAAACAAGGAGCTAAAAAGAAGGGCACAGAAAAAAGAAAGGAAAGAAGGAAGGTGATGAGGGAATGCAGAAGTAAGTAAAGCCATGGCAGACAGAAAGGAAAAAGAAACACAAGGATGGACGTATATAATGATGGAAGGACACAAATAAGGAAGGAGAAAAGGACAGAACACTAAGGAATGAAGTCTGGAAATTAAAAAAAAATCCACACTCTTTTCTATATCCGTAGTAATCCAGACCTGGAACAAAAGCTGGTTTCTTACTTGATAATTCGAGAATCTTTGTTATAACCGCCGTCGTACTCTGTTGTTTCCTCAAGTGCTTGAAAGTCCAGGTTCTGGAGAGTGGAAGAGAGACAAGCTTAAAGCCAGTTTGTTAAACACAAAAAAAACGAGTTCTGGTGGATGTTCACAGATCTTACCCTGCTCCCACAGATCAGGAGCTCGATCTCCTCGGGTCTGAACAGGTACTTCAGTGGCGACTCGTTGGTGACCATGTGGAAGCCTCTCCTGAACGCTTTGAACTGTTTCTCAACGCTTTTGTTTAACATATATTCAGAATACAGAGCAACAAACTCCTGCAGAAACACAACAACATCATTTTAAAGAATATTAGCTAATAATTTGTAGCACCGTCGTCCTCAGAACTCAACCCATCAGTTCCATGGCACCAGAACCAAAGGCTTGCCCATTCAACTTCAATGTAGTTTATTGAGAATTTACGTGACAGAGCAACACAAAGCAGCGCATCGTAGTGAGTTGGTCTGAAATCTGAAAAGTGTGGTGTGTTCTTGCATCGAGTCGTCTGTTCTGTAATGTTTCTGAATTGTCCAATTAGATGAGAGCAATAATGAACTTTGTAGCCTACATGAAAATGCAATGTGTGGCAGAAATGTAACACTGGGCATAAATATCTAAATATGTGTGTTAGAATGGCCTAATCAAAGTCCTGATGTAAATCCAAATTCTGTGAGATGTTGTGGTAAGACTTGAAAACTCTCCATCCAGACTGAGCGAACATGTCTGTCTGTAGGTGTCCAAAGACCTGCAGCCAAAGGTGGTTCTGACTCAGCGGGTCTGAACAGAAATGCAGTAAAATGGGATTTTTCTGGGCAACACATTTTGAAAAACATTCATCATGTTTCTTCCAGTTTGCGTTGAGCCGTTAAACATAAATTCTTAACAGAAACACACTGAAGGTTGGGGCTGTAAAGTCAATCAGGAGAAAACCTGATGACTGAATAAATCATTATGTACCCAGCTTGGTGTAATGAAGGAATTCGGCACAGGATGGTGGTGTGTAGAATGACTCTGATGGTGAGGAAGATGAAGAGGACTAAGAGGATGAAGCAAGGAAGGCATTGAAAAGGGGGAAGACCGGAAAGGTCCTGATGATAAACCTGCAGAGGTATGGAAGTAGGACAGCAGGTGAGTTTTTGACTAGGCTGTTCAGTGAGATCTTAAAGAGCAAGAAGAAGCCTGAGGAATGGTGGAAAAGTGCGCTGGTACAAATTTTCAAGAACAAGCGAGATGGTCAGATTTATGACAACCACACAGGGATAAAGTCTGTGAGTCATTCAGTGAAGTTATGGGAAAACTAGACTGAAGTCAGAAGTGAGCATCTGTTAGCAGCAGTTTGGTTTCATGCTAAGAAAAACTACTACAGATGCAGTATTTGCTTTGAGGATGTTGATAGGGGAGCACAGAGAAGTTTCATTGTGTAGTATATGAGAGGCTGGCTACAGAGGAGATGTGCGATTGTGTGAGGAAAGTCTGGAGTAGCAGAGAAGTATGTTAGAGTGGTTCAGGACATGTTTAAGAGATGTAGGACAGTGGTGAGGTGTGCTGTAGGTGTGACAGAGGAGTTCAAGGTGGAAGTGGGACTGCATCAAGGGGCTCTGAGGTGGTGACCGGTTAACAGATCAGGTTAGACAGGAATCTCCATGGACTGTGATGTTGTGAGACCATGGAACAGGTGGAGGAAAATCTAGAGAGATGGAGGTTTGCCCTTCATCTCTCTAGTCTCTAGTCTAGTCAGACCCAGACAGAATAAATGTGTGTGAAGGAGAGGGACCCAGGTGGAACCATGAGGTTACATGGAACAGAGATAAACAATGTGGAGGATCCTAGGTACTTGGGGTCAACAATCCAGAGAAACAGTGAGTGTGGAAAGAGGTGAAGATACGTTTCCAAGCAGGTTAGAATGGCTGGAGAAAAGTGTCAGGTGTGTTGTGTGATAAAAGAGTATCAGCAAAAATAAAAGGAAAGGTGTACAAGATGGTGGGAGAGCAGCAATGTTGTATGGTTTAGAGACAGGAGTCAGAGCTGGAGGTAGCAGAGATGAAGATGTTGCGGTTCTCCTTGGGAATGACAAGGATGTATAGGATCAGGAATGAGTACATCAGAAGGACAGCTCATGTTAGATCTTTGTGGAGATGAAGCCAGAGAGGACTGGACTGAGATGGTTCGGACATGTAATAAGGAGGGATGGTGAGGCTGGAGCTGCCAGGCTGGAGGCCTAAAGGAAGACCAAAGAGGAGATGCATAGATGGAGTTAAAGAGGACATGAAGATGGTGGGAGTGAGAGAACAAGATGCAGAAGATGGGGTTAAATGGAGACAGATGGGTTGCTGTGGCAACCCCTGAAAGGGAAAAGCCAAAAGAAAAGACCAAGGCCTCAGACATACTGTAAAATAATGAGAACTTGTGGAGGCCTACCATTAGCTCCAGTACGTCTGGTTACATCAATAAGAAGCTTTTATTAGGAGGAATAACAGGGTGCCAGCCACAGGGCTCTTGACCTCCAGGCAAACTATTACATGTTAACCTCAAACATTTCAGGACAGCAGCTCAGCATGGAGGGTGTCCAATCAGAGAACAGAAAGTGTTGCAGTGACAAACAAGATGCTGAGAAAAGCAGCGGGACAGTTTCAGATCGCTTCGCGTTTTGTGTCAGACAGGCTTACCTTTCTGTTCTCATTCGTCACTGGAATCCTGTCCCCATTTTCCCTCAAATCGTACATGAGTCGGTTACCAAACGGGTCTGTCTGAGAAATCTGGAAGGTGATCATCATGTCCTCCTCTACGCTGCCCTCATACTCCAGCAGCTCCTTCAGACTCTGGTACAAAACCTTTCAAACACAACTGAATCTCAGATACGCACTGGCCAGCCACCCAATGAGCTGCTAGAAGTGGAGTGGAGTAATGCTTACCGGGTTTGCATCAGCCAAGTCCCTGAAGGTTCCTTTCTTGCCCATCAGTTTCCTGTAGACCACCATGGGAAAGTGCACATCCAGGATACAGTTGTTGTAGATGGCCAAACCGAGGACGATGCCGATCAGAGTGTACTGGCCCTCGTTTTCAAACGACGACGAGTTGAACCAGAACAGTCTGGTGTGTTCGTCGTACGAGAACATGCCTGAAAGGGGGAGAAATGGGAGACATGAACATGGCTCAGCAGAGTGAGAAACGAAGACATGTGGAGGTTTACATTCAATCATCATTGGCATTTCTAGACAACTATTTGGCGCACAGGTCTGAGCTTGGTGTGGACTTTCTCCAATCCACCCACTAATGTTTGGTCAAATGTCCCCTAGCTAGGTGCACCTTGGCTGGATGTCAGACCAAACTTCTCCACTTCATTTAAGCTGCTTGGTTTTCTGGCTCACTACTAGCTTTCAAGCATAGTCCAGTTGTCAAGAGAGCTGGAGGTTTGGATTCCAGAAGGTTAATGTCCAAACCCAGTGCAATGTGGGTTCTGGATCACTGTCGTGTTGGAACACACCAACAGTGTCCAACTCTCAACCATCCAGCCACTTCTCTGAGGTGACAGAATATGGAAGCAGCCCTTCATAAAGGTATGTAAACAAGGAAAGGGATGGGTCAGCATTAATCTGTAGCTTATTAGGGGATTTTCTAACATCTTTACCAATAAACCTCATGTTTCCTTCAGATGTTTCTCCTCACTATTACTAAACTAAAGTTCAAATGTTCATTTGATTATGTTCTGTGGTGTTTTTGCTTTGGAATTTCTGCCGCTTGCTGCAGTATTTGATTTGCTGGCTGTGATTGGTTGTTTTCTCCAACCGAATGCTGTAGTCGCAAAGAGTACTCTAATTGGACGAAAAAGAGCTGCCTGTGATTGGCTGGTCGCGTGGTTCATTTACATACACTTTGTCAGAATTTAGGGGAACACGTACAGAGCGAGCGGGTGAGATTTAAACACACACCACACAGATTTATGCGTTCCCATCAGTCTCAGGTTGGCGGCACAAACATGACGCCATATTTCTCTGTCATTCTGGACAGTAGAGTAGAAAAGCCTTTGATAGTAGAGTTTTATTCATGTTCCACAGATCATGAAGCAATATGATGCTGAAGCTGGATTTAGATCCATCACAGTTGTAAAGGATCAATCTGCAGCATTTCAACTTTCTACAATACTTTGAAAAACATCAGAAAAAATAGAACCATGTGGGCAACATGTTCACTGCTTGTTGGGATTTCTTACCAATATCAGGGTTGAAGATCTCCTCCACCACCAGCTGGAAGAACTCTTTGGAAACCCCTCCTTCATCAACACCTTGCTCGCCTTCAAACTCCACATACAGTTGCTTCTTCAGGTCTGCAGGGTTCTCCATCGCTATCATCTCCAGCTGCAAGGACAATAAAAAGAGTTTGGTGAAACAATACCATGTTAGCTGAATGAGCTAACGAGCACAGACATTGTCCACACGTACCCTGACCAGAGCATCATCAATGATGTGGTCTCTGCGCACTTTGAGTCTCAGGTAGGGGTTGAGCTGCTGACCCTGCACCAGGCTGTACAGCACGGTGATTCGCCGCTCGCTGTACATGCGGATACGGTTGTCGTAGTACAGGCCCAGGTTCTTGGTGACGGCGTTCAGGACAAAGGGGCAGGTCATGAAGGAGAACTTATTTTCAGTCTCCACCTTAAAGAAAGTGTAGTCCTTGTCCATCTCTAGCACCTCGTTCAAGGGCTCGTTCACAAACTCTTCGAAGGGAATGAGTGGCCGTCTGCAGTCATTGGTGCGGACCCCCAGCTCCGTCTCCAGGGGGTCCACCCGAGGGCCTTTCTTGTTCCGCCGCTCCTCACCTAGCAGCTCCTGCAAGGTGAGCTCGCTGGACTCTGGAATGGGCTCCTCGTCCTCATCTTCATTGTTTTCAGTGTCCAGGTCGCCTCCGAGCACATTTGCATAGTAAACAATCTTCAAGCACTTGGTGGCCGCCACGACGGCGTCGTCGTCGTTCACCAGGTTGCGGCTGCTGAACTCGTTACTGATCACCTTGAATGTGATGAGCTGCTGGAAGGTCTCCATCATCCGGCGGATCTGCTCGGCGCTGTAGTGGGACCACAAGCGGGTCAGCTTCGCCTGAGCTGCCAGAGGAAGTTTGCTCATGGCCTTACAGAACTGCGGCAGAGCGATCTCCAGGTACTCCGGACTGTGGAGGTTGTTGTTCTCCATCACTATAACAAAGAGGTTCAGGTAGTTGGGGTCTCTTGAATAGACATTGTGGTAAGTCAGGTCACACTCGACATTCGGCGAGAGGTAGACGAGTGCATTCAAGAAGGCGGCCTCGATCTTCTCGTTGGAGAGGAGGCGCTCGTAGACCCGCCGCACGGCTTCGATGTCCACCGAAACCTCATCGGGCGCCAGCTTTTGGACGTCGTTCTCTCCTGAGGAGCCCTCCCCGAGCCGCGACGAAGACGAGGAGGTGGGGGAGTCTTCCTCCATGGCTGTGGCAGAGCACGCAGCTGCCTCCTTCTCGTCCTCATCCTTGTCCTCGTCTTTACCTTGGAGGGATTTCAGCTCCTCCTTTGTGTGAGGTTTGGACCTCCGGAAGCTCTGCACCAAACCTTCGGCGCTGGAGAACACCCGGCCTATTACCCGGATCAGAGGGGAGTAATCCTCCTTCTCCCCACAGATGTCCAAGATCTCGTACACTTTCTCCTCCGTCAGGTAATTTATATCTGCACACAGAGACAAACAATTCACTGTGAAGATAAGAGAAAACGTAACCTGATGTTAGCAAACGTTCCGTCTGTCGCACCTTTGAAATTGTCTCTCACAGCGTGAACATCTTTGTGGTTCATCTTCCTGTTGCTGCAGGCCGAGTTGCTGTGAGTGCTGCTCTCCAGGTACGTGGACGCCGTGCCTTTCTTTGAAGGGTGTGGGTCACATAGTTTGGCGTTGACCTTGTAAAGCTCTAGAGCTTTGACCGCCGCCGCGTTGTTGTCCATGCGGCTGAATCCCACTGAGGAGGCACACCAGGAGTTGGAGCACGACTCATTCCCACAGCCCTCCGTTAACTGGTGGTAATAGCGCTCTATTAGATGTTTGGCAGCTGCACGCTTCCTGTGTTCAGAAGACAGAAACAGCCGTTAGAACCTGTAGAAATCACCAAAACGGCACCGATGAACATGAACTGATGAAGACGATGATGACAATGGTAAGGTTACAGATGACTTCTAAGCGTGAAACTGATTCCTTTGGCACAGACCATGCATCCCGTTAGGAAGTGTGGTTATACGAGTCCAGTAAATAAGATCAACCAACATGAGGAGTCCCTTTGGCTTCATCAAGGGTCATAATCACCACATTTCATCAGAACCAACTTGGCCAAAGAGGGAAGAATGAGAACCAAAATAAATGGAAACAGGAAATAAATGAAGCTGAAACCAGATATTTACTTACTCTGAATAAAAAAAAGAAAGTGAAATCTGACTAAAGCTTTAGGTCCGGATTACCTGCTAAGTGCTGGAATGACAAACGTCTGTCATTATTCCACTTGTTATTCCCCACTCGTTACATTTAGTCTGTATTATTACACCAAAAAAATCTAAAAAAAATAAAAATCTAAAAGTTTGCACACCCTTCAACTAATAATTTGTTGAAGCAGCTTTTGATCAAATCCCAGAAGTCATTCTTCTGCTGTTGGAGATCAAGCCCTCCATCAGTTTAAGAGAATCTGGATATTTCTGCAAACATTCAGCTTTCCTGGTAGGATTTATACAGAAAACCCACAACATAATATAGACATCATGGAACAGAGAAGGAAGTCCTCAATAAGTGGAAAACATATGGACCATGTAGGAGGTCACTAAAGCTTGGGATGGTTCTCCACAGCTGAGAAAACCTGCCAAGCCTGACAGCAGCACTGTATGAGCAGTAAATATCTATATATCTGGACTTATGGGTACAACTGCAAGGCAGAAGCCTTTTCTTCCAAAGAAAATATCCATGCCAAGCTAAATTCTCCCTATTACATAGAAAATGCAGAATATGTGGAAATGAAACCAAACTTGGTTTTGGGAACAAATCCAAGTGGCAGGTCCAACACAGAATCAACACTGAAACATGGTGGTGGCAGCATCATGATCTGGGGGTTACTTTTCCACAGATGGATCTAAACCTTTGGTCCAGATGGATGAAATTATGAAGCAGCGTGTTTTGACCCAAAACTTTCAGTTATCTACATTTTCTGCATCACTCTGATACCAAGCAAACATCCAAATCAACAAAAGAACGAGTCCATGAACTCTAATAGCATATTTGTGGGCTCACTTAAAGATTGCTGTGGATAAGGATATGTCCTCACAATCCACCACAATTCACCAAGAACAACATATGGGACACTGCTACCACAGAAGAAGGGTGTGCACACTAATGTAGCTCTCTTTCAGTTCAATTGGACAGAATAAATGTGACAACAAAAACGATTTGAAATGATTCATGTTGAACTTCTCTTTTTACATTTCACAAAAACCTGACACTGCAACACCTGAGATCATCTGCTAAATGTTATTGGTTGAGCAACAAGTTTTAGAATGGAGGGATGGAAAGGAGAAGAATCGATGAAGATGCGTTTGTTGTGTGATTCCAGATGTGTTCTGTTCTAGTTTTACTTACATCCGGCTTGCTTCTGGGTTTTCTATGTCAGGCTCCTCTTGATCTCTACGGAAAGATGAGAAAAATGATCAGAACTGCACATAAAGTCAAGATCAGCTGCACTGACTGATTAATCTGAGTAACACAACGTAAAGTTCTGATGCAGAACCAAGATGCTTCTTAAAAACCACAACGTAACCGACTAAAAAGAGGAACCAGAGTGGGTCTTGGAGCACTAGGAGAACCCACTGGGTTAGCTCTACAGTAGCTTGGGTAGAAGCATTTATGCTGCTGTATCACCGCGGTTAATAAGTGTTCTCTGCTGTGATGTTGTAACAAATCTCGCAGCCATTGTTAGAAGTCAGTCAGACAAATGTCACGGACAGAATCTCTCTGACGCTGACCCACCAAGCTAATATAGCAAACATTAGCAAGCCTACCTGCCTGGTTCCCGCTGCATTGCATGCAGAACTGGTCTGTCCAATAACTGGTCGAACTAAAGTCATTATTAAGCAGCCAATGCTGAGAGAGAAAACGAGCAGCAGACGGTCTGCAACCACACAGCGAGTAGAGGCAACAGCTAACTAGCTAGCTAGCTATTGATCAGATCGCTCCTCCCGGCAGCCCCGGCTCCCTCCTCTCGGCTTCCTCACCTAGCAGCTCCTCTGGTGGGGCTGGTCTCGGCCTGTGGTGTCGCACACTCACAGTCCTCCTTCTCGTCGGAATTCATACGAGACTCTATCCTCACTTGTGTGTTATCTGCTGCTGTTTGTGAGTTTCTCGGCCCTCCGCTGGCGGCGTAGACGTCGGCGAACACGGCGGTTTTAAGCCCACTCGAGAGGCGACAGAGCTGTGTGTGTACCGGGCTTCATTCACGGCCTTCTTCCTGCAGCTGCTATCCTCTGCCTGAGAGCCGCAGCCATGTTGACTTCATGGTTAGCCAGCATCCCACAATGCTGTGCGCTCCAGCTTCAAGACCTACTGGCCTGGATCACAGTTCCAGGAACCGGACTCATCTGTGATCCAGAGAACAACACTTACAGCTACGAAAGTTTCTTAATCAACAGAATATCAACAAGAAGTTTATTTTTTCTGTCATTTAATTAAAAAAGTTAAATCCATGTTAAATACATTAACAATCTTAACATTCTGTTTACTCACCTTGTCCTACGGGTCAAAAATGACCCGCCCTACCAAAGCCCCAAAATAAAGCAGCTGAATTTTAAATCCAAAATCTATTTTGCATGATGAAACAACCTGTTATTTATCAATTCAACTCAATTTAATTCATTTTTTATCATGTATTTTTTGTTACACAATACAAAAAGACGATCACCAGTGAACAGTATTACAGTTTTTTTTTGTTTTTTTTTTTACCACAAACCAACTGTCATAACAGTTTTCCTTTACACAGTTAAGGTTTATTATTGCCATTATATAAATGTGAAGTAATTACTTGTGAATTAATTATATTGAAAGGGAATGAAACAGTCAATAACTTTTTGTCAACAGTTTATTCTTTTATATTTTTTAGGAAGTGAATTATAAAAATACTTCTGTCATAACACAACAAAACAACAACATGTTGCTTGATTTTGTAAACAATTTTCAACATGAACTCTATTTAGCACATGTAGGACAGTATGTGTGATTTAGCACATGTAGGACAGTATGTGTGATTTAGCAGATGTAGGACAGTATGTGTGATTTAGCACATGTAGGACAGTATGTGTGATTTAGCACATGTAGGACAGTATGTGTGATTTAGCACATGTAGGACAGTATGTGTGATTTAGCACATGTAGGACAGTATGTGTGATTTAGCACATGTAGGACAGTATGTGTGATTTAGCACATGTAGGACAGTATGTGTGATTTAGCACATGTAGGACAGTATGTGTGATTTAGCAGATGTAGGACAGTATGTGTGATTTAGCACATGTAGGACAGTATGTGTGATTTAGCAGATGTAGGACAGTATGTGTGATTTAGCACATGTAGGACAGTATGTGTGATTTAGCACATGTAGGACAGTATGTGTGATTTAGCACATGTAGGACAGTATGTGTGAACATGAGAATGGGCTTTGCAGATGTATTTCTCACATGTGCAGCACACAGCTTTTGTCTTGCAGTACTTCTTCCAGGGGCAGAACTGGCACCTTTTTCTTTTGACTGACCCAGCTGCAGCCTCAGGTGGATTATTTATTCTTCTGAACAGTGCCAACCATGGTCATCTTCCTGCTGGCCGAGTTCATAGGAGGTGAAAAAAATCATCACATGTGACATTGTGCCCCCTCAGTCCAGCTGTCAGTTCAAGCACAACCCCCATCCCCTGGTTCTTCTCTGGTGCTCCACTCGGCAGCTTCCCTGTGTACACTTGCATATTCCATGCATAGCTGGATTTTGCATCACAGGCCACCCATATTTTGCTGGCTTGCTTGGCATATACTGCAGGAAATGACAGCGACCTGTTGATAAAAAAAAAGAGATTACAATCACTCAGTGTGTCACAGTTAACTGTATGAATGAATGATGTTACATCACAATAAAATAAAAAAATATTTCAGGTAAGTAACATTGCATATATAAAAATAAAAAATTACCTTTGAATGGAACCAACTGCTCATCTACTGTGACTTCAGGCCCAGGGTTGTAGAGGTATGGCAGATGCTTAACCCACTTGTCCCAGACCTCTCTGATGGCTGCCAGTTTGTTGTCACACGCCTTGCTGGTCTTGACTCATGGTTGGCAAATCTCAGCATTCTTAAGAAAGTGTGAAAGATTTTCAGCGGCATTGTGGCACGAAAAATTGCCCTTCCACTCTCTTCATCCCAGAGACTATATGTAGCCTCACCACGGGCCCTATATACACTTACTTACATCAAAAGCCCTATGTAGCCACGCAGGTCAATCTCATCCATATTTTTCTCCATATTTCTGGAAACCCTCCAAATTTGTATTTTCCAGGATGATTTTTTCGATGGCTGGTATGATGAACAGGAGAAAGGTGGATGAAATGTCCTGGACATGGGCAGCCGAATACCTTGTTGGGCCTGGAGTCATCCTTATGTTTGGTGCTGCTGTTCTTCCCTGGTTGCTGTGTGAACTTGATAAGGACCATGGAGTTTTGCATTGTATGACTGTGTATTAGAGAGAGTTTGTGTGTGACTTTTGAACTTTATTCTGGTGTTTCAATGCTTTTATAATTCATGGGTCATGGGCCATCTTTGTGCCCTAGTGGTGTACAGCCCACATGGAAACATAAACAAAAACAAAGTATCCATTTTTCTAATGACGGGGTCCACTTAGGAAAAGTCTTAAAATTTCAAGTTGGAAAAAGATAGTTTAAGGTATTTTTTCTACAGCTAAACATGGTAGTGGGTCACTTTTGATCCGCAAGGGTTAATGAAACACGTTTATATTTCAAATGAGTGGTTTTGTCAATTTAGTTCCAAATTCAGTTTCTCAGAAAATGTTTAGTTCTCACAGTGTTCTACACAATGACAGACAAAACTGCATACTCCTCGTACAAAAAGGGTAAGCTACACTAGGTCATTGCTAAAGACGCTGGCCATGGACACAGTGCTGTAAGCAACAATATTAGGGGAAAGTTGTGTGGAAGAAAAACGTGTATAAGGACAAGGTCCTCATGCAACAAGGACAACTGTAGCCTTGAGAGGATTATGAAGCAAAGCTCATTCAAGCATTTGGGGCTGATGACAAAGTGCTGTATGCACCTCCAACAAACAGCGCCAAGGCACTAATTCCCAGATGAATATTTTTGTCCATGACGGGCTTTATTACTCCATTATTTCAGGCCCACCCATAGATATACTTAAGGCAACACCTAAACCACACTGTTTCCTTGGGTGACATCATGGACCTCCGTAAGTCTGTTTTAATCCTTGGGTCCAATCTCTAGATACCTAAAGGTTCCACATTCATCTGTTCAAACAATCAAGTATAAATGTCCAGCTATCATATTGTTTAGGTTGGAGACGAGTTCTCTGGCCCAGAGATGAACAGGTTCTGGTCTGAAATGTGATAATCAACCTCAGAACAAAAGCTAAAGACCTTGTGAAGATGTTGCTGAAGCTGCTAGTAGATGATCATTATCTACAGTGAGACCAGTTCTGGACCAACATGGGCTGAAAGGCCCCTTGGAGAGGAAGAAGCCATTTCCCCAAACACAACATGAAACTACAGTTTGCAAATGCACTCTGAAATTTTTGGAGACATGCCCTTTGGTCTAATGAAATTAAAACTGAAGTGTTTCATCATTATGACCATCATTACATTCAGAGCAAAAAAGGTGAAGGTTGCAAGCCTAAGAACACCTTCCCAACTTTGAAGTACGGTGGTGGCAGCATTATGTTGTGGAGGTGTTTTATGCCTCATGAGTAAAAAAACACTCTCTGAAGACATGTAGATATTGAAGCAAAATTTCAAGAAATCAGCCAGGAAGTTAAACCATGGACACAAATGGGTCTTCCAAATGAGCAATGTCCCCCAGAATACCACCAAATTAGTTCCAACGTGGCTGACAGACATAGAGTCAATGTTTTGGAGTAGACGTCACAAAGTCTTGATCTCAGTCCCATAGAACATTTATGATGGGTTAAAATTCCACCATACGATAGGAAGGATACCACAAATGTTTGGGCCAGGTCATACCATACTAAAACATAAGTAACAGAAAAATTCTCTATGACATTTTCTTAAATATTATGATGGCATTTAACAAAGAGAAATAATTTTGGTGATCTTAACTGACATAACACAGGAGACATTTTACTTCTTGTCTCCTCTATGTCTTCAGTATTTGGTGTATGTAAATATCTGATTTCTAATGGAAGAACTATGGGACAAATATTTACCCCACCTGGCTCCTAAAACCATGTTTTTAGATACCGAGGTCTTAAGCATGCAACAGGTATTCTGTGCATGACTAGAAAACCCTACAAAATACATGTAGTTCATCTAATGTATGTCATGGTTTGTTGGAGGGTTAAGTGTTGTTTGAGGTCATTTATATAGCCTGTCCAGCAAAGGGCAGTGTTTGTGAACTGCTGGTGGCCTGAAATAATCTCATGTATGTGGACATACCAAAAATACACTGCCTGGCCAAAAAATAAAGTCGCCACCAGAAAAAAAAGGTCACACACTCAAATATTTCATTGGACCTCTTTTAGCTTTGATTATGGCACGCATTCGCTGTGGCATTGTTTCGATAAGCTTCTGCAATGTCAAAAAATGTATTTCCACCTGTGTTGCATTAATTTTTCACCAAGATCTTGCATTGATGATGGTAGAATCTGACCGCTCCGCAAAGCTTTCTCCAGCACATCCCAAAGATTCTCAATGGAGTTAAGGTCTGGACTCTGTGGTGGCCAATCCATGTTTGAGAATGATGTCTCATGCTCCCTGAACCACTCCTTTACAATTCGAGCCCGATGAATCCTGGTATTGTCATTTTGGAATATGCCCTTCCCCATCAGGGAAGAAAAAATCCATTGATGGAATAACCTGGTCATTCAGTATATTCAGGTAGTCAGCTGACCTCATTCCTAGAACACATACTGTTGCTGAACCCAAACCTGACCACCTGCAGCAACCCCAGATCATAGCACTGCCCCCACAGGCTTGTACAGTAGTCACTAGGCATGATGGGTGCATCACTTCACCTGCCTCTCTTCTTACCCTGATGCCCCCATTACTCTGGAACAGGGTAAATCTGGACACATCAGACCATATGACCTTCTTCCATTGCTCCAGAGTCCAATCTTTATGCTCCCTAGCACACTGAAGCCTTTGTTTCCAGTTAGCCTCACTGATTAGTGGTTTTCTTAAGGCTACACAGCTGTTCAGTCCCAATCCCTTGAGTTTCCTTCACATTGTGAGTGTGGAAATCCTCTTACTTTCACTATTAAACATAGCCCGGAGTTCTACTGTTGTTTTTCTTCGATTTGATTTCACCAAACGTTGAAGTGATCGCCGATCACAATCATTCAGGATTTTTTTCCGGCCACATTTCTTCCTAGAAGATGATGGGTCCACACTATCCTTCCAGTTTTTAATAATGCGTTGGACAGTTCTTAACCCAATTTTGGTAGTTTCTGCAATCTCCTTAGTTTTCTCTGCTTGATGCATGCCAATGATTTGACCCTTCTGAAACAGACTGACATCTTTTCAATGACCATGGGATGTGTCTTTCTACATGGTCTTTTAAGAAATAAGAAGCAACTCGTTGCACCAGTTGGGGTTAAATAACTTGTTGCCAGCTGAAACAGAATCGCCCCTGCAGTAATTATCCAATGGGAGGCTCGTACCTATTTGCTTAGTTAAATCCAGGCAGTGTATGAAGGGAATATTAATTGTGACGTTTAATTCCTGGCATGGTTCTGACTATTATTATTATTACCTATTAGGGGCTGACTTGACAGTATTTGTACAACAACTAATTGTGGATCAATATACCAAGATCCCTTTTTACAGATTTGTATTTATTTATTTACAAATCTGATATTATTACTTCCAAATTTCAAAACTGTCAGATTTTCAGTGTCAGGCTAATAGAAAAACAGCTTTCCATCACATGGCTCCATCGTGTGGGATCCTTTATGTAACTAACGTCACCAGTTTACCACCAACACTTTAATCTAGAATAGATTCAAGAATCAAGAAGACTATTTTATTTGTTGTAGACTTAATAGATCGACCCATTTAATGAAGCTTTATGTCTTTGTTAGCATTCATAAATTAAAATGTTTTCGGAAAAAAATGTTTATTCACATTTATAAAGCCCTTAATAAACATGTCCGAAAATACATTCACATGGTCCCACTCTAACTTTTACTATGCTATGTTGTAAAATGGGAGTTTTTTCTCTCTTTCTTCCCTGTGCACCACCGGGTCCGTTTCTCTCTGAGACCCAACCAGTAAAAACCAGCAAAGTATTTACCTTGTGAAATAATGAGAAATTGTTAATTATAATATCAAGATTTAATGCCTTAAAATTGATCAGTGTACAGAGTATACAATTGAACAGATACAGAGTGACATTCACCTTCGGTACCGGGCCCCCCTCAGCCCATCTTAGAGATGAACCGAGAGGAGCAAAGAAGTCCTGCTTTTATCCATGCCTGTTCTTAACCCTCCTAAAGGTCATCCTCTAGTATCAGTTTATCTTTGACTATGTGTTGCATCTTATGTGATATCAACAGTTATGTTGTGTAGCTGTAGCAGTGAGCGGTGCGGCAGATGAGCAACAAGGGCAGAAATATTCAACTAGGGCAGCAAAGAGATGATCAGAAAAGGCCACAGAATCATACATCCATAACAATCCCCCTGTAGAGGTGGGAAAAACCCACCTCACATCAATCAATGTGTCTAGTGCATATGGACCTAAACAAGAATTTGGCAGGCAGTTCCTACCAGCCGTCGCGTAACTCCGTCCCCCAAACGGAGCGCCATCTCTCTGGTAACTGCCTGCAGCCCTCAGTGTGTGCCCCCTATGTTTCCCATAGAACAGACACATGCTGATGTGTGTCTGAAATTTAAATGATTGAAACATTGCAAATAGATAATGATGCCCTGTTGAAAAATGAAAAACAACAAAAATAATAAAAACCTAGAAGCACAGCGGAAATGAGCAGCACAACGTGTGTCAGTATATTGTAGACCCTGAATCGTAAACCCTGTTCAATTATCTATTGCAGTCGTCTGGTCCCCCTCCAGGTTGCAGGAAAAGGTTGGTCTTCCTCCTGGTGTGGCATCCTTGGTTTATGGTTGTGATTTTATTTTGCTCCCATTTTCAGGCTGGCTCTGAACAATGCGTTTCGACCTCCTCACAGCACAGTGTCATAATTTCTCACTTTGGTTTGGTTCCATGAGATCCACATCATCACTTGTGCTCAAATATCCAGTGGACAACATCAGTGTGCTCTGGCACCACATCCATTTGATATTCTGGTAATCTCAAACCTCTGGTATCACTGGAACCAATCACACGATCAATACACCTGAGGATGAGAGCTAAATTACACGTTGCACAACAGCAAACATAAACTGCGATCACCTTAAAAGTCAATGAAGTGAATATACTCACCAGTAGGTTTCCCCATTTTCCAAACCACGTCTCAAACATGTTTGTGAATTGTTCATCGATTCCTGAGGCGATTTT